>CM053622.1:166837822-166877395 GCA_028646595.1 Phalanger gymnotis | reverse complement strand
TACAACTTGCTATTTCTTTTAAATATATAATAAAGTTAGCTTGTAAATATCTTTTATTTCTTTTTTTCTCCCCCCCCCCACACCCTAGGGATGACCACCATTAAACACGAATAGGTAAAATTATTCTATACACATTTGAATAGTTATCCTATACATGTGTAAAATTATTCTATATATACTTCTATTTATCAGTTCTTTCTCTAGATGCAGATAGCATCTTTCTTCATATCTCCTTTACAGTTAATTTAGATATTTATGATAGTCAAAATAACTTATTCATTCAAAGTTGTTCTTAAAACAATATTGCTGTTACTGTATACAATGTTCTCTTGGTTTTAATTGTTGGAAATGGGTCTTTGTTTTGACTTGTTTGGCCCTTTCGAACAAGTCTTTGAACTTCTATACTTCTGTATGTCTGTTATCTCATTGATAGTGGTTTTCTCTCTTTGTACAGATCTTAGCCCATCTATACCTTCTCATCCTGTACAAGTCTGGTCCATATCCTGACATCCATCTTCCACCAAACATCATCTATTAGGCTGCCTACCAAACTGAAGGTCTACAGAGCCATGGTTCTGACCTCACTGTTGTTCGACTGAGAAACCTGGATAGGCAACCATCACCACACCAGACAAATGAACCACTTCCAATTAAAGTTACTTGGGAAGATTCTGAAGATTATCTGGAAAGAAAAAGTACCAGACACTGAGGTTCTTTCTTGAGCCGAACTGCCAAGCATTCAAACTCTGCTGCACAACTCTGATGAGCTGGCCATGTAGACTGAATGCCAAACATAACATTTGACTAAAAGATTATTTTACAGAGAACTTACACAAGGCAAGTGCACACAAACAGGTCTGAAGAAGCAATAAAAGGATACTCTCAAGGTCTCTCTGAAGAACTTTAGTATCAATTGTGAGACATAAAGAAAGTGCTGTGCTTTATTAGAAAAGTAGAATTGTAATAGCTCAAAAGAAATGTAAGACATGCAAATCTAGAGGTATCTCCATCTCAAATGTTCAAACAGAGTATTTGTGCCAGAGCCATGGAAAAGCCTTCCAACCTTGTATTGGACTGATCAGCCACAGTCGGAATGATGTCAACAATGATGATGTCAATGATAATGACATCGACGACAACAATACCAGGCTACTGCATAGCTTGTACTACTAGCTTTTTTGGCATTTTATGGATATGAGTACAACATGTGGGCTGTCCCACTGCTATCCTCTGCTCTTAGCATCTCACTGGTCCATCTACTTTCTCAATCATCCAATTCCCTTCTGTCACTTAATCCCTTTATGTCACTTATAGGTTACTTATACCCATCACATATTTTTTCCCTTTTTCTTTGGGATACCTATAGCTTTGAATCTCCTGAGATTGTGGTACACAAGATGTACACCCATACACCATTAGGGGAAAAACAGTTGTGTTAAAAAGATAAGGTTTTGTGCCCCCAGAGCAGCTTAGAGTCATGGAAAGCATTGTGCAGTGGTCCAAATGTGATCTTGCCAGCACTTTTTGCTATTGGACTGAACTCCTTGAGGACAAGGATTGTTGTTTGCCTTTCTTTGCTTAGCACAATCCCTGGAACATAATAGATAGTTAATAAATGCTTACTGATTGACTATTCAACTTTGGGTCATCTTAGTGCCTGTCCAGATAAACTGATATGCTCATTCAAAGAGCCAACCAAACAATGATAGGCCATAATCTGTAGAACAGACTTTTTCATACACCTAATTTTTCCTATGTATTTTTTTCAAGCTGACCTCTGTGTATGATGTCTGATGTACTGGTTATTCACAAATAAAATATTAAGAAGGAAGTTGCATTTATTAAATCTCATTCAGTGATCTTCCTCATCTTGTTTCTTCAATTCCTTATTGAAATACACTTCATGCTTTTGTTTAGCCATTTTTTCACTCATGTCCAACTCTTTGTGATCCCTTTTGGGATTTTCTTCAAAAAGATACTAGAGTAGTTTGCCATTTCCTTCTCCAGCTCACTTTTATAGATGAGGAAATTGAGGCAAACAGTGTTAAGTGGCTTGCCTGGGGTCACACAGCTGTTCTAACAATTGGGCTAGCAGCTGTTGTGGGGGTAAAAGACCAACACAACCCCGACAACAAGCATGCTACCAGCACGCTGCAAAAGCACAGGCTCTTCTGATCTGCTTTAGTAAGGAAAGCAATGTTAAGGGGTTGACAAGCTTACTTTAATTCAGCATACAAATATCATTCACTTAGTTCAGGGGAAAAAACCAGCACCCTGAACTTCAGAACAAAATACAAACAAAGTACAAACATCGACAGACAGACCTTGTCTGATTCAAATTCCAATACATAGTTACCAGAGTTTAACAAAGTCTCAGCATTTGGGTTTACGAGCTGGAGGGCTTCTTAGCTACAGCTGCCTGGAGTCTGCATCAGCACCACCGTGAGTGCGAGCCCTGAGCAAATGGCTCTATCTTCTTTTCTTATAGGATTTCAGACGTCATCAAACGTCATCTGAATGACCAGAACTTAGGCTTCTATGATTGGCTCTGGAGTTAGCACCTCCCCTCAGTTATCCCCACCTTGGGCCCCAACTTAGTTACCAATCTACACCCACATAGGTTTTACACCTAATAGGGGTTTGGGCCTGGGGCTTAGCACCTAGTAAGACTCAATGAAATACACTGAATTACTCCAAGGAAACAAAAGCCAAACTCTTCAAGGATACTTGGTTGAACTAAGCGCTAAGAACCCATTTTGCTTACCAACACAACAGCCAGGAAATGTCTGGGGCCAGATTTGAACTTAGGTTTTCTTGACCTCAGGCTTGTCACTCTATCTACTGTGCTGCTTGTCTACTTCATGCTAGGGACAGAGAACTTTATCACCCAGTCTGTTTTTCAAAAATGTGCAACATTCCATTCTAACCTCTTTCTGAGTCAATAGTTTCACACTTTCCTTGAGTTAGGGGAGATGATATCTGTAGTATCAAATAGTGACCTAAAGTATACATTTTCATTGGGTCCACCAGAGATGGGAGGATGACTACACTTGAAATACGAAATTAGAATACAATTATTTTTGACTATCTAGTAATTTAAAGGCTGACTCCAGTTTAAAACCCTTTTTGCCCCTCCCTCCCCTTCTGCACTGTCTTTTAGCACAGCTGACTGTCCTAGATTGGAAAGAGCCATTGGCTAGGAGTCAGAAGTCCTTGCCACCATTCCTGGCTCTAACACTACTGGTCCAGTGGAAAAAAGGGCTCTTTTTGGATTTAGAGGACTTGTCCCTTTATTCTGTCCCTGCCACTAACTACTTGTATGATTTTGAAGAAGATATTCAACCTCTCTAGGCCTTAGTTTACCCACCTGAAAAAAACAAGGCATGACCTACATGACCTTTAACATCCCTGCCAGTTATAAATCTATGATCATCGCATGACCTTAAGGGAATCGTTTCCTTTCTTTGCGCCTGAATCATCTCATCTGTATGATGAGGCTTTTGAATTGGTTTATTTCAAATTTTGCTTTCAGTTGCAAATCTATGATCCTACTAACTGGTTTGGTGGCTTTAAGGGACTCACTTCAGCCTCAGTTTACTCACCTGTAAGATGGGGGGATTGAATTGGCTGGTTTCTAAGGGGCTTTCCAGCTGGAAATCCCGTGCACGCATTTGGAATTCTCAGTCTATATCGATCTTTTCAAAGTCACACATCTTGTATTGCATGTGATCCTTGAACAGCCTTTTGTTCTCTCTCACACACCCCCTATGTTGTTTTCTAAGCTCCTTTATTCTGGCTCCCAAGCCTGCCCATGTTACACTTCCCCCTTCCCCCACGGGCTTTGCCTCCTATATAGTTGTTTAAAGCTTATTCACTGAGGCTGTCCTGACTACTGCAATTTCTCTCTCTGTTCTCTCCCTCTTGTACTGCTCCTGTGGGAACACAGTAGGGGAAAGGATCTCTTGGAAAGACCAAGGATCCCTTAATACCCCCTCAATTAACATCTAAGAGCCTAATGAAGACAACTGGCTCTTAGTCCTAAGTAGGCCATTTGTTGTGGAGGGACTGGGGGCCAGTTTGGGGTTAGGAAGTGAGGCTGCCTGATAATCCCCCTTAGAATTTTGTATAATTTGCTTAAAGACTGAACAGGCCATAGCCTAGGTGTTCTTTGCTCTTTGTTCATTTTTCAAATATACCAGCCAGGGACAATCCACCCATTATTCTACCTCATAAGTCATGTCATCTAAGGGAGCTTTGCTATATGCAACATCAAATTATAGCTGAACACATTTTCTTGGTAGAGTAGATCTGATAAATATGGATGAAGGATCATGGCACCACATGGAAACTAGGATTGTAAAGTACAACATTCTGTTCTTGTCCTGTGGTCTTAGGGACAATTCCAAGATGCATTTCAAAAAGGAGCAGGGTACAGTGAACTAAGTGATGACATTAAAGTGAAAGCATAGAGATTCAGATGCTAGCTGTAATCATTATTACTTACATGACCTTCGGTAAGTCATTCAAACTCTTTGGTCTTAGTCTTTTTACCTGTAAATTGTAAGAGCTGGGCTATATAATTTCTGAAGATGCTTCTAGCTTTCAATCTATGATTCTTTGCTTCTGAATGCTTCCCCATTCCCTTAGCACTAAAGTTGAAGTGACCTGCCTATGTGTTCTCTTTAAGTGTCTGATTTAACACAAAAGCCCAAAAGATTATCTAGACGTGAATAGCTTATGAAAATCCAAATTGAAGTAAAATTAAAATATTAAGTAGGGTTTTAAGAGATCCATAAATAATCCTCAGATTGGTCAGTCAAATATTATATTTTCATTGCGTATTATATTTGTATTATAAAGATAATACCCACCATTGCACATGTCGAATTATAAATGTAATACTATAAATACATGTGCCACAAAACACAAACACATTATATACTTTTAATAGTCATTTATGTAGATAAGCAGTATGCATGCTGAAAGTGTCCACCCACCCAAACCCCACACCTACAATGAACAGGGCTCATGAGCCCAAGGCTCTTTTGATTTGAGCACAGTGAGCTGTGATAAAATGCAGGTATGGCAAAGAGAGTTTTAAATTGGAGTCGGCCTTTAAATTACTGTTGCAGCTTGGTGGCACAGTGAATAGAGAGCCAGGCCTGCAGTCAGGAAAAGTCTTCTTCCTGGGTTCAAATCCTGCCTCAGACACTTACTGTTTACCTCAATTTCCTCATCTGTAAAATGAGCTGGAGAAGGAAATGGCAAACCGCTCCAGTATCTTTGCCATAAAAACGATGACATTATTTAATAGTAGTTGTCTTTGAGACAGCTAGGTGGCCCAGTGGATTACTAGTGCTGGTCCTAGAGTCAGGAAGACTCATTTTCCTGAGTTCAAATCTAACCTCAGACTAGCTGCAGGGTCAAGTCACCTAACCCTGTTTGCCTCAGTTTCTGCATCTGAAAAAATGAACTAGAGGAGGAAATGGAAAACCACTCCAGTATTTTTGCCAAAAAAAACCCAAATGGAATCATGAAGAGTCAGACATGACTAAACAACAGCTTTAATTTTTACTTGCTGTATCTTTTCACCAAATATGTTGTCAATACAGTCCTCACTTTACATAGCTCCTTTTAGAGAGAGGTGACTAAAAACTGATCTAATCTTCAGAAATTTCATTTATTGATTAATTGATTAATAAGAATTAGTGATATCACAAGATATCACCTCCACTATTTTTTTTAATTTATAGAAGGATATAATTTGAAGAGCATCTAAAATGTCATGCAACAGGAAGTTTCCCAGTCTTACTTTTCACATCCTCATGAAAATTTCATAGAGTTAGCATAGCCTTAGAAATAAGGAAATGTGTAGTTGTATGTTGCCACTCTCACCCCTGCCCCATGGCTCTCCTCAGATATTGACCAACATTTGAATATTGGGAAATTATTCAGAGTCAGCAACAAACCAAGGACTTCTGATTTTTAATTTTACCATAAAGAAGAGAGTAGTGAAAAAGAGAAACAGAGAGAAGAAAGGATGAACATAACTAATAAGAAAAGTTTTTAAAAAGTGGCAAGAAAGAACAAGAGTACCTTGAAGTAAAGTCAGTGTACATGATAGAATATGCTGAAGAATAATAAAATTATTCTACAAACTAAATTTAATTTTCTAGATAATGTCATGGCTGCTATTCATGAGTGATGTGCTAATGAACATGTAGGTCATGTTGAAAAGTTTGGCACATATTAGAATCTTAGAATTTCAGAGGTGGGAGTGATCTTAGTGGCTAAATTTCCCAAAACTTTTTTTTTTTTTTACAAATGATAAAATGAATTCCTTGCTCCAGGTCAAACAGAAAGTTGATGGCAAAATTGGGACAGGAAACTCTATCTCCAACATTTATTACTTACTGTGTTTTAAAAGCAAGTAGATAAGCTATTCCACATTTTCTCTTTAGGCAAATGATATTACTGTCAATTACATAGAATTGTAGTTTTTATCATCATAATTATCTTATTTGATCTTCACAATAACCCAGTAAAATAGGAACTACAATATCATTGTACCCATTTTACAGAGGAGGAAAAACTAAGACGGAAAGGCTTTCCTATAGTCATATAGTCAGTAAATATCAAAGGTAGAAATTGGATCTATGTCTTCATAATTACAGCACCCTATCTGCTATGCCTCTCTGTCTCTTTAAATGAGTGTCTTAGGGTCTCTGGAAAGCAAATCAAGCCCAGTGATTATTCTGATGCCCCCTCCTTTCTAAAGCCTCCCCCAACAGTTCCCTCAATCTACTCCACCCACCCCTCACCAAGGTAAAAATGATTTTTCCTTTCTCAGTTTTCTCGTACCACTTTGCTGTGGACCTCTGCTCTCACCTTCCTCTCCTTTGTACCATAGCTATCGATATATATGTTTTAACCCTATTTAGTTGTAGGCTGCTTATAAACAAAATTTATGTCTATCTCCATACTCCCAGTGTCTAATTCTGCCTTGTATACAGCCATAGGCATGTCATAACTATTTGATGAATTAAATTTTCAAGAAAATATATTAGCTAGATCAACATAGAAGGCAAATATGAAACATTCACCCATGCCTTTCTCAAAATTCTATTCTGATGTCCCAGTGTGGAATGGAAGTAACCCTGGGTTCTTGAAGTCTATGACTGAGAATTGCGAGCTCTGACAGATCCTACCAGACCAAAAAGTGTTCAAGAAATGGGCCTGTGGTGGACAATATGTTATCCAAATCTAGCCAAGGCCAGAGTTGCTCATCTCCAGGGGAACCACAAGGTGATGCATCTTTAGGAATAACAGGTTTTGAAGATCATCTAGTAATTTATAGAGGGACACGATCTACCCTAGTAAAGGGACTACCCATATTGGGAAATGTACTTATTCTTGAAACACTGATTTAAGTATTTGCTATCCAAATACTTGTTTTAACTCTCTGCAGATAACCCGAATAGCAATATAATTTGGGGATCAGAATTAATCTCTTCTTTTTTTATTGTTGGCTCACTATGAATAGCTGTTGGCCACATGGCAACACAGGACAGATGGAAAGGTGAGCTAGAACCAATGTTGAAGAAGAAGAAGAAGAGGAAGCAGAGAAAAAGAAAGAGGAGAGGAATATGATGAAAAGAAAGAAGAAAGAAAGAGAGGAGCCAAAAGGAAATAATAAGATATGCCATGTATTGAGAGTATTGAAGTAACTGGAGATTGCAATAATGAAATGAGTCATGCTGATTTGTTTTTTGTCCCACAAATCATTGGATTCCTGAAATATTTGTGGGTAGCCATTGACATTTAACTCTACTTTCACTTTCTGTAGGAGGTCAAACTATGACTCTGTACTGGAATCTTTGCTTAATGCTTAGTTTCATTCTCCTTCATACACTTGAATAGAGAAGCAATAAAAGCATGAAGAAATGCATAATGAAAATTTCATAAATTTAGAGTTGGAAATTAATTTAGAAGTATTCTAACTCAAAACCTTCATCTTAAAAATGAGGAACCTTAAACCCAGAGAGTCTAAGAAAGTGATTTACCCAACTGGGCAATAAGCAACAGAACTGGCACTTGAACCCAGGTGCAGCACTCTTTTCCCTTTACTATCTCTTGGAACAAAGGAATGACAGACTAAAAGTTGAAATGAGATTTAGAGATCATCTAGTCCAATTCCCTCATTTTATAGACAAAGAAACTGAGGGCCCAGAATGGTTAAATGACTTGTCCAGTTTATAAAGGTAGTAAACAAAGCCGAACCCAGATTTTCTGACTGTAATCAAGAGCTAGTGTTTTTCAATCCCATGCGTTTGAGGTATTGCTTTAGACTCTAGTTAGACTTCAAATTATGTCTTCTGACCAAATTTCATGTGGGATCATAGGATAGCTGTCCAAAATATGGCTGGAAGGGACCTCAAGCTCTCTAGCTCAATCCTCTCATTTTTACAAATGAGGAAATTGCGTCCCAAGAATGATAACTTAAATTTATTCATGCTTGCATGGGTAGCAAGTATCACAGGCAGGATCTAAGCCAAATTCAGTGACTCCAGAATCAGTGGTCTTTCCCTTCTACTATATCTGTTAAGATCCTTTATAATTCTGGTGCAAAAGCTCCTCATTTTTGCCTCTATGAATTATTTTGTAAAATGTTTCTCATTGGACAACAGACACACATTCCTATTGTTATGCATTTCTCTTACTCTATTAACAGCTGGGGTGTTCTGTCTTACTCTAGAGCTCTTAATGCAACCTCCATTATTTTTCCATGCACAAGAAAAGGTGGGTGGTTTCTCTGTATGTGCATAATAATGTTTTCTTTGGTTTTATGGCACAGAATCTTCCACAGTAACCAATATAAACTTCTGAGAAAACAAGCACTTAGTGAAGACAAAGCAAAGCAAAACATTTAAAATCCTAATAAAAAGAAACTAATAAGAGAATAGGTACTTGGATAGGAAAGACATGCATGGAATAAAAGCAGTGAAGTTTGAAGAAAGAAGAGATGGAGGGTGAGCAAAAGAAAGAGAAGGCCAATATGAGTTATGAAATCTCGGTGTCATCTAGTCCTCATTCTAGCTTTCATTCATCTCTAGGGATTTATTTTTCTTAGGACAACAGCTATGAAATATAATTTTAAAAATCTCCAACTATGCAAATGTTAGGATTTTAAGCTGTCATAAGATCATGGATGAAGCTGGTGGTCATGGGCAGCTACGTTTCAAATATCAACATCTGATTTTTTTCACAGCACTTCAACAAAAGAGAAAGGGACAAGATCTTCAAGGCAAGTTGAATGGGAAACACATCAAGTGAGATAAAAAATTGCCTTCCTAACTAAATACCAATGTGGCAGCCAGCCTCCTGAGTTCATCATTTTTACTGCAATCCACTTACAGTTTGGAACTGCATAATGCTGTCATAATATTTTTAAAGAGAGCAAGAATCAGTTATGCCCAGGAGCAAAATAGCACAAGTAAATTGTGGGCTTAATTTATTGAGGATCATATAGACACTACAGTATAGACAATATTGTTGAAGGATTCATGTTCTCATTGGTGTAGATACTCTAATAGTTGGAGTGGATCCCATTGTTCCTGCGACCCAGTAGTGAATGTGAGTGGCTCTGCCCTCAAATCGTCATCAAATGACCAGTTTTTTGTTCTTGTTTTCTGATGATGAACCTTTTTGTATTTACCTTGGCTGATCCTTGAACAATAGACAGTCTGTCACCAGATCTATAACTGAAGCCTTTCCAGCTTGATGGAAACTCCCCAAGCTTGCATCCTAAATGGACACAGTCTAGAACCCAGGGTCCTTGAAGAGATTTTAGAGGAGCATTTTAGATACAAGTATATAGATATATAAAGTTATATAGATATAGATATTGACATGAAGCCATTAGCCATTTCCCAATTTGAGGTATGTACAAAGATAATTTTATACAAAATATAGACCAAGTAATTTGGAGGCAGAAGGAGCACTAATAGCTGGGAGAACCAGAACAGGCCTATTGTAGAAGGTTATGTGGTCTATGAAGAAATCTAGGGGTTCTAACAGGCTTAAGGAAGAAAATATCCTCAACATGGCAATAGCCTATGCAAAGGCACAGATATATTTTGTGGTTGTTTGGTCATTTTACATTATTATAGGGATTATGTTTCATTATAGGCTCTTAAATGCCATTTGAATTGAATTGAACTGAATTGAAAAGACCTTAAAGCTTATTTTCCTAAACCATTACTTCTGCAGCATTTTCAAATAGGTGGTCATACGATTTTGGGGGGGAAGACTTTCAGTGACCAGATGAGAAACAGGATGGGAAATCATGAATACAGAACAATGAAGAGGCCAACTGATTTCAACCATAGAGTTCCTGAGGGGTAGTAGTGTGTAATTAATATGAAGAGATAAGATGGACCCAAATTATGACATTAAGTATGGTCATTTAATTAAATGATGGCATTAAATAACAGAGAAGTTTGTATTTTATCTTAAAACCAGCAATACTAGGTCTACTTCCAAAGATGAGAAGGGAAAAAAGAAAAGAACCTAATATGTTCTAAAATGTTTATAGCAGCTCTCTTTGTGGTGGCGAAGAACTGGAAATTTCAAAGGTAACTATCAGTTGGGGAATAGCCGAATAAATTGTAATGTACGAATATTGCTGTGCTATAAGAAATGATGAGCTCAGAGGTCTTAGAAAAACGGAAAAATGGAGAAAGGTGCACAAAATAATGAAGAGCAAAATAAGCAGAACTAATAGAACATTGTATACAGTAATGGCAATTTGTTTTAAAAATAATTTTGAGTGAATAAGTCATTTTAACTATTATAAATACCCAAATTTACTACAAAGGACCTGTAAAGGAGGACACTATCTGAATCCAGAGAAAGAACTGATGAATAGAAATATGTATAGAATGATTATACACACACACACACACACACACACACACGCACATGCACGCAAACACACATTTGTGTCTAATGGTAGCCATCTCTAGTGGGGGGAGGAAAAAATTTGCATGATAACTTCATAATATATTTAAAAGGAATAGCAAGTTGTGTATAATAGATTTGCAGTTTCATGTGCAATCATCTTTTTTTTATTATACTATGTTATAGAAATGCCTGTTTTATTCCATAAATTAAAAATAAAATAAATATTTTTAAACCAGTAGGTAAACACTAGAGCTACTTCTTCTTGCATGTTAGAGCGATATGTTCACAACTTTTGTTTTAGAAAAATTGATTTTGGGGCTATGTGGAAGACGGCTTGGAGATGAGAGTGGTTAAAGGGTAGGAAATCCATCTGGGGAACCTATTTCAATAGTCCAGTTAAGAGGTAATCCTAGGGCAGTGGTCATGGGAGTAGATAGAGGGAAGCTGATGTAAGTAACATTATAGAGGTAGAATTCTCAAGATTTTGACAGTACAATGAACATAGGTGATGAGTTAAGATTCCAGAGTAGCCTAGTGGCAAAGGGAAGTGAGGAGGAGAAACTGGGCTAGGAGATAAGATAAGGAGCCTCAGTCTGTGGAGGCATTGAGTTTGGGATGCCTTTGGGGCAGTGTTTAGAAAGGAATTAATGATTCAGGGCTAGATCACAGGAAGAAAAATAGTGCCAAATATTTAATCAAGAAATCATATTATAATAACGATTAAATAAATAAGGACAAAAATTGAAACAAATGAATCTATGACTTTTTTCCAATTAGAACCTCTTTGGCCCTGTAGTGTATTGTTTTTAATCCTGCTTCTTCCATTAGAGGTAATGTGGTCTTTTGTTAATAAGGATGATGATGATATAACATTTATATCGCACTTCAAGTTTTGCAAAGTGATTTACAACTTTTAAAGTATAACTTCATTTTAACTTCTCAGCAACCCTATAAGTGAGGTGCCATCATTATCCCCATTTTGCAGATGAGAAAACTGAAGTAAATAAAGGTTAAGTGACTTGTCCAGGGTCACACAGCTAATAAATGTCTGTCTCAAGATTTGAACTCAGGATGCTCTCTGACTGCCACATTATCACATACATGCATCAGATACTCCCTCCCAAAGTTCTCCAGTTGTAATTCTCATGTATGGAGAGATAGTTTAACTTCTCTTGGGTAGACTTTTCCTTCAGACATTTACACATAGTTTCTTCTTCCTCCAATTCATAACACTGATAAATTATAGAACCAATTCCGTTCCCAGTCGATGTAAGTTGGCACATGAGCTCTGGTGACTCCCCTGACTTTCTCCCGTTTTCCTTGTACTAGAGCTTGCTCTCATTTACTACGGCCACTTATATTTCTCTTTCCACGTCATTGCCTATGCTACACCATTATGTGAATAAGTCTTAGGGGAGTTGATACCAAGGAGCAAATGAGAACTGATTAGTCACCCGATTTATGGAGAGAAAAAGAAATTGAATAGATTTCAGAAAATAATAAATGGCTGGTGAGAAATCTTTTACAAGTAATTCCTGTGAATTATCCTGGTAACATGATAGTAATTTTTGTTAAATGACTGGGGATCTTAAAATAATGTATGGAAACCATCAGCTATCAGCCATTTGCACCGATTTAAAAGACATTATTAAAATATATTTTTTTTTCTTCAGGTTGTAAATGGTGGGTAAAGCTATGCTAAACCAATCTTGGTGGCCATTCAATCAAATGTGACCTTAACAATGTGAATTCAGGCTTAAGGAAGATACAGTATTATAAGATTATAGAGCTTTTGTACCTTCTTAAATAGTTAACAAACATTAACTAATTAATCCTTCCAATGCCTATCCCTCTGAAATGGAAACATCTTGCTTGGCAGAGTTCTTTGTTTTAGCGTTTTGTACCTGTTAGGGTAATCCTGCAGTTCACTTTTTTTTTCCTATTCAAGCTTATTCAGTCTCTATGGTATTGTAGCCAGGGATGCAAGCAGAAGAAATAGTCTCCTCCTTGATTCTACATTTTTCCACTGGCAGTGGATTTATCTAGAATGAACAGGTGACAAAGGCAATCATTCTTCCTCACTGCACAGCTTTAGAGTAAGACTTGGTAAAATGCCTTCGGCCTGCTTCCCACACAGAAAGTTGGGCAAGGCAGAGAGCCATTTAGGGCCAGAGTTCTTAATCTGCAGGCCAAGAACCTTAAAAAAATGTGTTGATAATGGTATTTCAATATAATGGGTCTCCATTGTAACTCCATGTATTTCATGTTTGGCATTTTAAAACTTTATTCTGGAAAGTGGGGTGCCTGGGCTTCACCAGAACACCAGAGGGAACCGAGACACACATAAACACGAAAGGCTATGAGGCCTTGATTTAGTGCCTTTGGGAAAACTTACCTAAGGAGAATCAGAAGATGATATTTGCTGGTTCCTCATCTGCCCCATACCATTTGATGCCTTCTTTCAGGAAAGAATAGACAGGTTTCAGTTTATGTGTGAAGATAGCTTCCATGTCCCTGAGGGATCATAGGCAAAGGAGACCAATTCTTCCTATTTGTAGAAAGCAAGGCAAGTCTGTGAGGGCAAGGCAGCATGAAGAATGGAGTAAAAGGGCATGGGGAAGGGGTACTGTTCTGGAACCAGAGCTTCTGGATTCAAATCCTAGTTCTGTGGTTTAGGGTTGGCATTTGACCTCTCTTGGCCTCTAACTCCTCATCTATAAAATGGGGACATGGGCTAACATGGCCTCGGCGGTCTCTTACAGCTATAAATTCTATTATTTGTGTCAGCTTTCCTTCCCCATGAGGGTTTGGGAATTGGACTTGAACTCATATCTCTTCTATACAGCAAGCCTGGGGCAACTTTTTTCTTAGTGTCAAACCATTGTGTGACTCTAGGTCTTTCCCAGAATCATGTAAATAAATAAAAGTCGGGGTTTTGAGGAAGGGTTTGCTTTGTTTTTGTAAATGTAGCTATTAGCCCTTCCCCAACTTAATCTATTTTCACTAGGCCTAAGAAATCTTTTTCTTGGTCTACCATGGATGGTTAGACCTGATGAACTCACCAAGTTAATGAAATTTTCTCTATTTGAGCTGTGTCAACTTTTCCAGATCAGCTATGCTATATGCCACCTGTTGCTTTCTGAAGAGCTGATTCACCTGGGTGTGTGCTCACCTCGTAAAAGTCTGATTTTCATCAGAACACAGAGACAATGGCTGTAGTTCTAACTCACTGTTTGAATTTGGCCATTCATTTTTATCTCAGTCACTTTTCCCCATTATGAAATCATATCTTCTTGTTTCATGAAGTCAACAAGTCAAGTCAAGTCAACAAGTATTGATTAACCATGAAATATATTCCAGGTTCTGTGAATACAAAGAAAGGTAAAAAAAACAGTCCCTTACCTCAAGGAGCCCATTGAACTCAATGATATCATACAAGCACTATTTACAAATAAGTTATATACAAGGTAAATCTGAGATAATCAAGAGAGAAGGCAGTAATATTAAGGATCAGAAAAATCTTCTTATAGAAGGTGAGATTATAGTCGAGATTTGAAGAAGGTCAGAGAAGTAGGTGGTAAAAGGGAGGAGGGAGAAAATTACAGGCATATGGGAGGACAGCCAATGAAAAAACGCTGGTTCAGGAGATAGAGTGTCTTGTGTGAGAAACAAACAGCAAGAATACTAGTGCCAATAGATCCCAGAACACATTACGAGGAGTAACATATAAGAAGATTAGAAATGTAGAAAGGGGCCAAGTTATGGAAGAGTTTAAAAGCCAAATAGAGGATTTGGTCCTGAGAGTAGTAGGGAGTCACTGAAGTTTATTGAGTGGCGGAATGACCTGATCAGACCTGTGTTTCAGAACCTGTGCCGAGTGGAAGATGGTCTTGAGTAGGAAGAGACTTTAGTTAGGGAGTCGAACCAGAAGGCTATTGCAATAGTTTAGGCATGAAGTGATGAAGGCTTATACCAGGTTAGCCGTAGTGTCAGAGAAGAGATGTTGCAAAGTGGAATCAACAAGATTTGGCAACTGATTGGCTATGGAAGATGAGAGAGTGAGTTAAAAAAGGGATGACATTGGGTCGGGGCCAAGATGGCAGAGTAAAAGCAGGGACTTGCTTGAGTTATCCCTCAAACCCCTCCAAATACCTGTAAAAATGACCCTAAATAAATTCTAGAGCAGCAGAAGCCACAAAATAATAGAATGAAACAAATCTCCAGCCCAAGACAACCCGGAAGCTTGACAGGAAAGGTCTGTTGTGCGGGGCTGGGAGAGGAACACAGTCCAGCATGGGCTATGCTGGCACAGATGGATGGCCAGAGCAGGCCTCAGGGGACTGAATCATTGGCAGCTGTGGCAGTTTCCAGACTTCTAAACCCCAAAAGACAACTTCCCAACTCCAAAGACAACTTGGAAGGTCAGTGGAAAGGGTCTGTGGAAACTTTGTGGGAGAGGAGTGCGGTCTGGCCCCAGCCCTGGGGCAGTGATGGTGGCAGAGACAGTGACTGCTTCAGAAACTCTCTGCCCACAGTTGGTGGTGGGATCGAGTGGCTGAATAGAGGGGGATTGCAGGGATCTCCTTGCTGGCACTGAGGCATGATTCTCTTGCTTTGCCTGTGCTTTGATCTGGCTCATGGTCCTGGGTTGCAGTTCTGGGGTGAGTAGGAGCACTGGAGTGGCAGAGAAGGAATACTCCTCACAGTCCGAGGCAGAAAAGAATGATTGAGGTCACTGACAGACCAGAGCACAGGCCAGGAGAGGAATAAACACCTTTCCTTTGATCATACCACCTTGGAAGAACTGCAAATTTACAGGTCCCTGGAAGTGTCTCTGAAAACAGCTGCACAAAACCCCTGAAGCTTGAGGCAGTACACACACATACATACACACACACACACACACACACACACACACTCCACTAGAAGCAGAGTCCTACCTCGACAAAGAGCTAAACAGTCAAGTAATTGAGCAATCAGCAGAAAAAAAATCAGATTATAGAGTCTTACTTTGGTGACAAGGAAGATCAAAACATACAACCAGAAGAAGATAACAAAGTCAAAGCTCCTACATCCAAGGCCTCTAAGAAAAATATGAATTGGTTGCAGGCCATCAAAGATCTCAAAAACAATTTTGAAAATCAAGTAAGAGAAGTAGAAGAAAAATTGGGAAGAGAAATGAGAGTGATGCCAGAAAACCATGAAAAACGAGTCAAAAGCTTGCTACAGGAGACACAGAAAAATGCTGAAGAAAATAACACCTTAAAAAATAGACTAATCAAATGGCAAAAGAGTTCCAAAAAGCCAATGAAGAGAAGAATACTTTTAAGAAGGATGAGATCTAGGTTTTGAGCCTGGGTGACTGGTAGGTTATGCTTTCAGACCTTAAGATGAAAGATTCCATATTAGAAATGAAAATATTTTCATAAAGAAAAGGTGGGCTATTTTGCAAAAACAGCCTTTACAGGCAGAAAACATTCTCGAGATTCAACCATATCATTACTACAGATTCCTCTCTTTATTCTCTTTTGTCAAAATCCAGATTTCAATTTCCTTTCCTTTTCTGTTCTGAGAATCTCATTATTTGCATTTAGGGTTAAGTGATTTCTCCTGCTTTTCAGAGTATTGACACAATATTATTTGTTGTCCAATGACTAAACTAAAATTTTTAGTAGACTAGAAATGCTTAGAATCCTGCTGTAGTTAAAAAGAAGTAAAATTTATCCAGGAGCTAACCAATGATCATGGCGTAATCCAGGGGTGGGGAACCTGTGGCCTCAAGGCCACATGTGGCCTTCTGGGTCTTTGGGTGGGGACTTTGGACTGAGTCCAAGTTTAAGGAATAAATCCTTTTATTAAGGGAATTTGTTCTGTGCAGTTTAGATTCAATCAAAGGGCCACATCTGAGGACCAAGAGGATCACGTGTGGCTTGGAGGCTGCAGGTTCCCCACCCTTGCTCTAGTCCATTGGAAAGGGACTCTCATTAGTAGGTATAAGCCAACACATCATGGACATGAAAAAAAAAAAGCAGGATAGACATAAATCCAGTTTAAATTAATTGGGTGTAATGGACACCAGAAAAGATATGGTAGATGTCACTTTCCATTGAGGAAGAAAATGTGATAATGGACCATCGCCATAAGTTATCATCCTTCTGGTTGAATAGATTTTTCCATTTTAAATAAAAACTGCTTGGTAATAAGTCCAGGTATAAAATATTAAGTGTTCTCTCTCTCTCTCTCTCTCTCTCTCTCTCTCTCTCTCTCTCTCTCTCTCTCTCTCCCTCCCTTCTCTCTCTCATGTTTGCATGCAAGCAGGTCTGTGAATGTGTGTGTGTGTTTTATGGTGGTTGAAACTGATTGTATGCAGGCTATCATGATTATCTTGATCAGGCAGAGGAAAATCTCTCCTCAGTGAAGAGATTATCTGGAATGAAATGCTTAGTTCCAGTAAAAATAATTTCTAAATATTCCTGGGCAAAAAGTCAAAATATGCTCTACAATTCTTTTGGGATTTTTATCCCCCTAAATCAGAATCAGCATTTTGAATCCTACAGCTTCATAAGGAAATAATCATATTAGTCAGCCTCTTGGCACTACATTGATCTTAATCTTTCCCTTTCATCAGTAGTAGAGTCTCTCTCTTCCTTTAAAATGCAGCTCAAGCACCATCTTCTTCATGAAGCCCATCCTGATCCTCCCAAGAGCTAGTACCGCCCCCCCCCAACTACCTTGGATTTAGCTGTTTTGTCTACACTTGTAGTTATTCACTTTCTATATCTGCTGTGTGCGCGCACGCGTGTTTTCTCTCTAATTACAGTGTAAGCTTCTTGCGAGTAGTGGCTGTCTCATTTTTTTGCACTTGTATCCCCAATGCCTAGCACAGTATCTGGCATATATTAGGTGCTTGATAAATGTTGATTGCTGAGTTCAGCAACAACATCAAAAGCATATATTAAGTGCCTATTATGTAAAGGAGTCAGCATGGAGAAATGGAAACCACACTTGATTTGAGGTAAGAAGAGCTGAGTTCAATCCCATTTTAGCCACTTACTAGTTGCTTGAAGTTGGGAAGGTCCAGTAACCTCTATGAGCCTCAGTTGGAAGACAAAGGAAGGGAAGGGAGGGGAGAGGAGGGAGGGGAGGGGAAAGGAGGGGAAGGGGGGGAGGGGAGGGGAGGAGAAAACAATAGCAGCTGGGTTAAATGACCTGTAAGGCCCCTTCCAGCTCTACATCTAGGATTCTCTGATGAGAGCTTAGGAGGCAAAGATGAAAACCAACCCAGAATGTGACCTGAAGAAACTTATTATTAAATAGAAGGAAGGAGAAATGGGAACAGATTATCGTATTACAAATAAGAACACAATAATTTTTTTTTAAATTTACCATTGATTTGACATGAGTGAAATGGGTCTGTACCTCTCAGACTTCCAAAGTCTGAAAGAAACCCAGAATCTCAAAGCTGAAAGAGATCTCAGAAGTCATTTAGTCCAACCCAAACCTGAACAAGAATCTCTTGTGTAGCAATGCAGACAAGTAGGAATCCACCACCTCTGAAGGCAGCCCACTACTTTGCATGCTGATTGCTCTAATTGTTAGGAAGTGTTTCCTTCCAAAGAAACTAAAACTGCCTCATTTGAAATTTCTGCAGGTACACCCAGCTGTGCCCTCTGGGGTTGTGCTGAACCAGCCTAATTCTCCTCCCACCTGACAAACCTTCGATTCTTCAAGTCAGTTCTTTCTGCACTCTCAAGTTGTTCTACATGACAAGATGAGCCGGAAGAAAATGGAAAAATCCAGTTAATTAGATCATGGGATCTTAGATTTCAGTAATTATCCACATATTTCCAAATAATGGGGAATGTAGTGCCATGTAAAGACAATTTTATGTCTTTACATAAATGAACTTGTGGGCAGTAATTATTGTTTTAATATGAGAACTGGTTGCACCCTTTGTTTGGAAATATTTCCTTCAGAATTTGTAGTAGGAATTTTCCTAGACCAGAGCCTCCTCATTGGACGTTGACAAGTTGCTTCCGGTCAGGTTTTCCAGAGAGAAGCCTTTTAATTGGCTCAAGGTGGAGTAAGTCCCCACCTTGCCTTATCTATAAGAGCCTTGGCAGCTCAAACAGACAAACAGGAGGGAGGAAAAATGTTGTAAGTAAACAGTGCCTTGCAATGGCCCACTCCAGACCCAACCCTTGCAATGTAATACTCTGTTCTGCATGTTGTTGCCACAGGCTGGGAGGGACAGCTTTAGATGTGTATAAAATAGGTGTTTGACTAGTAGAGTGATTTAAGAACCAGGCCCCAAATATCTGTTGTATTTGGGTGGTGCCACAGTTCTTGAAATTCCACCAGCAGTTCCTTTAGGATGAGAATTGCCCTGTCTGTGTGCTCTTTTTGAAACTATTTCTAGGGAAGAGTAAAATAAGAAGTTGTTACCAGTGCTTCAAAAAGTGACTATTTTTATCAGTCCTGGATACTTTTAGTTCATCAGATTTCTTTCCTAACCAGTGGCAATCAGGCACCAGACACCAAAGTTGGAAGGATATTTAAATGTGGAGGCAGAAAGATAGGCTCCTCCAATCTCTTGGGACTGACCCTGACTGCCAGTAGCGTACCTATTACCATGAACTTTTACATTTGGAAAAGATCTTAGAAATAACATAGTCTAATCTCCTCATTTCTCATTTATCAAAACTAAAGGCAAGCAGAATTTTAGCTTGCTTGATAGTTCCATAGATTTAGTATTAAAATCTAGATACTCTTGGTGCCACATGATAGAATTAGAGATAAATTTAGAAGCTAAAGAGGAATGGATTTAGGCTTCATGCAAGGAAAAATATCTTACAACAAGAATTGGCCAAAGATGGACTTGACAAACTCAATGGGTAGTAAGATTTCCCCTAAACTGGAAGTCTTCAAGAGAAGGAAGAAAGGAAAGAAAAACAAGTATTTATTAAAAGTCTACTATGTGCCAGACACTGTGCTAACTGCTTTACAAATGTTATCTTATTTTATTCTGACAACAACCCTGGGAGGTAGGCGCTATTATTTTTACAGGTGAGGAAACTGAGACAGATAGAGGTTAAGTGACTTGGCCAGGATCAGAGACAGTGGTGGGATTCAAATGAATTAAAAACCAGTTCTCCACTGAACCAAGCTGAGTCTCCAACCCCGCTAATAACTGGTTCTGGAGCTAAAACTAAAATTAGGTACTGGTTCTACTGAACCAATGTGAACCAGCTGAATCCCACCACTGATCACAGCTAGTACGTATCTGAGGCCAGATTTGAACCTGACTTTTGGCTCAGTGCTCTATCCTCTATACCACCTAGAGGCTTTAGAAGGCTGGATGACAACTTGCTGGGGATATTTTAGAAAAGATTCCTGTTCAAGGATGAGTTGGATTAGATGGGAGATGAGATCCCTCTGAAATCCTATGATTCTCATTCTCAGTATTTCTTCCACTGTACTATGCGTATATTTTCCAATAAATATTGAATGAAGTTCAATAAAAAGGATAGTCAAGATGGAAAAATAGATTTTTTATAGACAACAGTGTTTTGCCCTTATTAGTATCATCTAAATGTGAATGCTATTATTAAATATATAAAAAACTATGGAAATTTCCCAGAGTTAAGAGAACATATCCAGTCCTTCCAAGTCATGCTTGAATCAGCACTTGATAGAGTTGAGTTACTTTGCTAAGTTACATATCAAATGGTACTCCATATCACACATCCAATGTTTAATACACTCCATCCATTGGGTCAGTTTTATTTATTTTAATGTAATTTTTATTATGAACTTGACAAACACAGAAAAGCAAAACATTTGCATATTCAAAGAAAAAATAGGCTTTTATATGAAACTGTGAAATTCTACTCATTTTAAATAAATATTAAATTTAATGTGGTAACACCAAACTTGCCCTCCTCATCTGTCTCCCTCTCTGAATTTCCTTCTGTTATCTTCTGTGCAGTTTCAATATTTCATTAGTGTTCTTTTTTTTTTTTTTTGTTTTGGACTGGCTATCAATACTCCTCAACCCCTCTATATCCTTCCCAACAACAAAAATAGCCCTCCTTTGTGGCAAATAAGTCCAGTCAAGAAAAAAAAAAGTCACAAGTTTTTTGTTTCTGAAAATGTATGTCTCCTCACATACCTGTAATTTCTACCTAGAGGTAGGGAGTATGTTTCCTATCAGGCTTCTGGAGTCATGACTCAATTGCATTGATCAGAGTACTCAAAGCTATCTGAGGTATCCTGTCACTGGCCCTCCAGAGTTTTGAGCTCAGAGTCATCCGTGTACCTCACAGTCAGTAGAACAGAAGAGGGAAGTCCAATTCCTCTATTAGAGTCTTTTGTATGGCCATAGTAAAGAAATAGGAAACAGGCACAAAATAGTCATGCATGTTATGAAGTGGAAGGCAGTCCTCCATTCTCCTTTACTGGAATCAAGCTCTCCAAACATCTACATCATTTCGCCTGTTCCTAAGACAGGGCCCTCATTGACCAATCCCCTGTTACAGAGATATTGTTTTATATATTTTGAGCTCTGCTTTATCTCTTCCTACCTTAGGTGTTAGGATCATATTTGTCCCAAAGAAAAAGTTGGGAAGAATGTTTTCATAGGCTCTAGGTTCTCAGGGGAGGAAAAGGTTGACAGAATTCAGGTAACATGACTTGGAGATGGCTGGAAGCTGACATGGTGAACTTGAGACCATGCAAGCTAAAAATAATTATTATCAATTTTTATCATGTTGTGGTTAATAAAAAATATATTTCATATTTCTGGTCCTTTCCCTTAAGAGGTTGGTATGTGCTAGCACGTGGCTAATTTTTTGTAAAGTTGCAGTATACAGCTGACAATAGGTGTATTTCTTTCTATTTCTACTTAGTAATTGCCAGAGAACTTATATCTAATTTTCCATAATGATATTCAGGTCCTTAACTTTTTTCTTGTCTATTTCATTCTGTTTAGATTTGTCTGTGTCTGAAATGGGCCCATTGAGGACCATAAGTATTAGAGTTTTCCCATCTGTTTCTCCCTGAAATTGAATTGATGCATATATATTAGGTATTGATAATGTCCCTTGTTGATCTCAGGCCTTAGCATCCCTTCAGAATAGAGTTCTTGGTATGATACAGCCACTTGAAAAATAGCATTATTCTAATCTGTCCTGCAGGAGGCCAGTCACAGTAGGACCATCATACAAAATCACAAAAGAAGATTTTAAGCATTCAACTACTCATATAAGAACCTCAGCTTTTAATTCTTTCACTGAAATCCAAACAAATATAAGTACCTGTTATGTGAAAGCTTAAGAGCTAGTTTTACACCAAATACTAGAGAGATTTACCAAGTGTTTCTGAAAAACTGGCACACCTCAGTAGGCAATGCAGCACTCTTTTAGATAATTTACTATATTTAAAGATAGGACTTTTAATGGGTCTGTAAACAACAGGTATGGGCAAGTGTAAAGTAAAATAATGTAAATAATAGCTTTTAATGTGTGCATGTTTGCATGTGCATGCAAAATATAGTAAAAGAATTTGAAGTTTGGTGCTATTTCAAGGGAGATTTTTCTCCCCATTTAAAAATATTAGTTCACTTTACATATTAAAGTCTTAGGTATCTATCTTCCATTAGTTTAATTTGCTGTTGGAATACATGATATACATATACATAATGACTTCTGATATGTACATATGTGTACATGTATGCACACATATATGTGAAATAATAGATGAAAATCGCTTTGTAAACCTTAAAGTGCAGTATAAATGTCATCTATTATTATTAGTAATCACATGGGCAGGTGGATGTAATACAGGTAGATATGACATGCTTCTGTAAGATTAGAGAGAGAACATAATTTCCAGAGGAAAAAATAGGATGAAATGCAATATCTACCCTCTTTCCCAACAGTCATTGAAGTCAGCATAGTCTGAAATATGTTCCTGATTATTTTTCCACATCTCATTAAGATTGAAACTGTACCACTTCTTACTCACTCATGTCTTGCAAACCATTCCACCAGAGCATGTTGGATTGGCTCATGGTAACATAATGGGAAAGCAATGTGCGGCCTTCTTTTTCAGTAGCCTATTGTTCCATACCAGAGAAATGAAAATATTAGAATAATTCTCACTACAATCGTCACTAATTATCATTCCTACTTTAGCACAATGTCATTCAGACTTAGAAGGTTCATTCAAGGATCCTATTATGATATGTTTAACTGTCCAAGAGGAGCTCAGATCTTAGGGCACTGAAGGTTACTGGAAAGAGTACATTGGTACTAGTTGGGACATGAGTAAGTTCATTATGTCTCATCCTTAGTTTCCTTTTCTATTAAAGACTAATCATAACATTTGCACGAACTACTTCATGGGACTCTTGTGATGAAAGTAGCTTGCAATCATAAATTTGAATTATTATTATTTTCTTTAGACTTGCTGATGGAAAATCTTGAAGTGACTTAATGGTTTCCTTATGCCTCCCTCATGTACTTCTTTCAGTCTTGAGTCATGGTAGAACTGGGTATTTCTGACTTGTAATAGTCAGTAATAGCAAAGTGATTGTTTTCTGATTTGTACTAAAGTCTCCTTAGGCATTAGGGGAAATTAACTTCCACTTCATAACTAAATCAGAATTGTAATATATTCTATCAATGCATGTAGCCCCAACATTAACTTCATTGAGATTGTGGGAAAATACTTCATAGAATTGCAGATATGTTAGAGGCAAGGGCAAGTAACAGAAGCTACTATACACATAGTGACAAAAGTGCAGAAGCTACTATACACATAGTGATAAAAGTGCTCAAGCCCTGAGCTGATGTTGACAAGGAATGCTCAAGAGAATAACAAAAACTAAGAAGAGATTCTTTAGATATATTTGGGGAAAAAATAAAATCAAAAAAGAAATAGACCTTTTAGCTTGTGGTAGAGTAGTGAATGATAATGGATAAGTCAAAGAATATAGAACTACTCAACCCATATCTTGTTTGTTTTCTCTGCCAAAGAGAATACTCTTTGGGCTAGAAGAACAGAAAAAAAAATGACAAAGAGTCAGTACTGTAATTTTGGAGAAGGATGAATTGTCTCCTTTTTTAAAAAAAAATGGAAAAGAAATGTGCAAACTAGAGGTTGTTGAGCCTAACTTTCATCCTAATGAAATTCTGGAACTCATTAAAAAGTGGTTAGTGAACATCTAGAAAAGGGAGCACAAAATTTCAGCGCAGCATCGCCTAATTTCCATTTCTATTTTTAACTGGATAATAATAAAAATTGACAAAGGTTACACTATTGATATATTTTACCTAGATTTTGACAAAGCATTCAACTAAATCTATTATGAAATTCTTGAAGACCAGATAGAAAGATATGGGCTAGATGATAGGACAGTTTTATAGATTCAGAAATAGTTGAGTAATCAGACCATAAAGTTAAGGTTCAATGAAAACTTGTGAGCAGATCACTGGTTAAGTGACCCAGATATCTGTGCTTTTTAATGTATTCATCAGTGACTTAGATTCAGACTTAGATAACACATTTGTTGAACAAGTAATTGACATAAAGCTAGGCAGAGTTGCCAGAATGTTGGATAATAGAATCAGGATAAAAAGAGATCTCAACAGGCTTGAATGCTGGGTCAAAAATTAATGAGATATATAAAGAAAAATTCAACTTCTTACACTTGATTTTTAAAAATCAGCTAATTCTAATAAAAATATGTAGGTGGAGTACCTAGATAACACTTTGTATGAAATGGATTTTCATGTACTACAAGGTCAGTAGTAATCAGAAATGAGAAATGGCACCCCCAAATCCAATACTACCCTAGCCTACACTAAGGGAGATATAATACCCATGATAAAAACTGTGATTGCCAGTCTTCCTGTACTCTGTCTTGTTAAGTTTGGACTACCATGTTTTACGATGCACATTGACTAGCTAATACATCCAGAAAGGTATAATGAGGACAACAGCAAAAGGCTTTAAGGTTGTGTCATATGAGAATGGGTTGGAGGACCTAGGGATGTTTGAGCTGGAGAAGAAGAGATTTCAGAGTGACTGAACACTTGGCTAAGTATTTGAAAACCTAGGAAGTCAAGAAGAATCATACTTATCGTTCTTGGCCCAAGAGGGTAGCATTGGGAGGCAGATCTAAGTTTCTTGTAAGGAAAAACTTCCTCAACAGTTAAAATTGTCCAAAAGTGTAACAGGATGCCTCAGAAAGGTAGTGGGCTCTTCTTTACTATAGCTCTTCAAGAAAAAGTTGAATGACTTGTTGTCAAATATGTTGTAAAGTAGAGTTTCATTAAGGTTTAGTTTGGAGTAGATAGGCCATGAGATACATTTCAGTTCTGAATATGCATGCACATATGCATACATATGTACACATATCATGTATGTGTATATCTACATAAATATATGTGTATGCATACATATAGATATACTATCTACCTATCTATCCATACACACATACACACATAAATAATATTCCCATAGCCTCCAAGAGAATACTGAAATTACAGAATTTCAGGGTCAAAAAGGTTCTCATAGGCTATCTATTTCAAACCAAACCTGAATGATATTCCCCTATATAAAATATATCATACCCCATATACTATTTATAATGTTCCAAAAGTTGTGATGCAAGTTTAAGCTATTAAACTAAAAACCATGCCAAGTCTTTTAGGACACACTGAATATATCCTTTATAAATATGGATGTGTGTGTATTTTCCCTGCTAACAAAACCCCTTTGCAACATTCCTGTACTCTAACATTACTGTCTCCTTAGAACTTCTGTTTTTTTTTTTCCTTACCATGAATTGACCACAAATTAGATAGACTCAGAGATATTTATTCTCCCCTAATGGACATGAAGGTCTTCCTTGTAGATATCCCACCCCTACCCTCCCACTCCTATTTTCCCACAGATTTCCAAGAGCTACAATAGCCTGAAAAAGGGAGAAAGGTGTTCGCTGCTGAAAGGTGAAAATTCTAAACCATAGTGACTCTTAGGGGGAAAACTCAGTCTCTAAACACAATCCAGGAAATTCCCAGGCATTCTGCCTAGAATTGACAGTTCATTCTTATTTTATGGGCAGTAGCAAAGACTCAAAGGCAAAGGATTCCAATCTGAAGTACTGGTCTGGCTGGGAATTTTTAGCCAAAGGCGGTAGATGGAAATAGCATTAGAGCTCATGAAAACCCTCTCACTTGGCCAAAGGTTGCTCAGCCATACGTGTTTCTCTCCTTACCCTCCCTCTCCTGCTGTTAACACCTAGAAGGCTTTTAAAAGATTACACAGTCCTTTCCAAAGCTCCATTTGCAAAACCTGGGTTTCTAACCACAAGTAGGAATGGAGTTCAGGTTGTGTGTGTGGAGAGAAAGGCCAAACGGCTTCACAAGGCAATCGGGCATTTTCCCGGAGTCTTCCCATGAAACCTGTATTTATTCTACTTTCTCAGACAGGAACATCAGTTGCCTACTGCCTTTGGAAATTTTGATTGTTGTTTCTGCATCATGGGAATTTTCCTAACTACTTAGATACAGAGTCCAAGACCCGCTGGTAAGTGAGTGTGTGTCCTTCCAAAGATAAGCATTTTGGATCCTAGTGGATCTGGAAAGTTCCAAAAAATCATTCCCCCACCTCCATATTTCATTTTTGCCATTGGCTTTTGTTTTTAATTTTAGATTACTACCAAAGGGACTGAATTCATTTACCTTTCTTTCTATCCTGAGGCTTCATGAGCTGCCCTTGATTGACAAGTATCAACATTAAGCCTGATGGGGGGTAGTCATGTGAAACTAGTTCTGCTAGCTGGTTCATTTTGTTAAACTTGAGAAACAGATCAGAAGTTGGAGCGTACTAAGCAGCCACCATTTTTGTGTGGTTTTCTGCATATGTTATAGTAGACAGGTGCTCATTTGAGGGAGCCATCCTGGAATTCTTTTGAGTAACTGCTTGGCTATTCATAGGAAGCTGCTCTCTCCAGTGCTATCATTCTGTTTGAATGAAGGACTGGGTTTGTATGGGAGAAGTCAAAGAGCTCTTCTTTGTCTTTAGTAGCTAGGTGGCTCAGTGCTGGGCCTAGAGTCAGGAAGACTTACCTTCTTCAGTTCAAATCCAGACCTAGACACATACTGATTGTTTGACTCTGGGCAAGTCACTTAACTGTGTTTGCCTCAGTTTCCTCATCTATAAAATGAGCTGAAGAAGTAAAGGTAAACTGATGAGGAATGCATGACCCTCAGCCTTTTGCTCAAATGAATTTGGGTGCCTACTTCTCCAGTGGGGAAGATGATGAGATTGAAATAGTAGTCAATGGGAAGCCCATTATCTCAAATACTGAAGTAAAGCCACTTAAGGAGACAATGAGATTCAAGTAGGATGGTCAGTGAAATGCCCTATGTCATCTGTGATGTAGCTATACCAGCATACTTGCTCTTCCTTGTACCTGGCCTTGAAAAGTCAAAGATTTGAGATGATAAAATGCAGAATTGTTAAGGATCTGCACTGGTAGAATTTATTCGCTGAGGTCTCCCTACACCATTGAAAACATAGATGTAGTCCCTAAAATGGACATATCTCTCTGTTTGGGGGCATTTAGGCAGGCACTTACAGATACCAAGTTTAGGTAAGCCATGAGCAATGGTCCCTTGTGGAACTAAAAGTCTGTGGGGATGGGGAGTAGGTATACTATATCACTATGATGCAAGTTAATAATAATAAATGTATCAGAGAGGTGTAAACAAAGTACTGTGTGAGGAAGAAGGAGAAAGACCTTTACGAGATCAGGGAAGACTTCAGGGAGAAAGTGACATGAGTTAGTTTTTAAAGAATTGATAAGATTTCAGCACGTGTGTGTGTGTGTGTGTGTGTGTGTGTGTGTGTGTGTGTGTGTCTGTCTGTCTGTCTGTCTGTCTGTGTGTGTAGGGATGGCAGTATTATATATAGGGCATTCTAGGAATATTGCACACCTGAGCAAAGGCAAAGATGGGAAAGTATAGAACATGCTCAGGGGACAGATGAGTCCAGTTTGGTCAAAATATAAAATATCTGAAGAGGAGAATGAACTAAATTCAGAAAGGTAGGGTAGCACCAGATCATAGAGGGCCTTACATTCTAAACAAAGAAGTCTGAACTTATTTAGGCAATAAGGAGAAATTGATGGGCCAGCATCAGAAGATTGACTTGACCAAGAGCTTTGCATAAAGAAGATTAGTCTGCCAGGTTAAGGAGATGGATTACAGGGAGGGAGAGGCTAGAAGTGGGAAGACTGGTTAAGGAGTGATTTACAACCATGCAGGTTGGTGGTAAGGAGGGCCTATGCTAATCAAGGTGGGGACACTGGGAGCTAACATTTGAGATTAGGTGATAATGATGCTATTGACAAAAGTAGGTATAGCAGGTTTGTGGGAAAGGTAATGTTTTCTTTAGGATATGTTAAATTTGAGTTGCTTGTGGGATATTTAGGTCAAGATGTAGATGATTGCAGATGAAGGGGTCAAAGTTGGGAAGAAGATCAAGGCTAGAGATATAGGTGGAGGACTCATTTGTATAGCAATGGTAGATGAAGCCCTGGGAATAGTAGGAAGGAATAAGAAGACTAGAGAGAAGAGGGCAGAGGCTTTAACCTTGTATAACACCCACCTTCAGAGGTTGAGAAAAGAAAAGAGAAACCAAGGAGATAGAGCAATAGGAAGACAAGTAGTAGAGTTATAAAAAATCATGGCCTGTTGCCCATCCTCACCCTATATGATTGATTTCTCTGCAGTTTTGCCATTGTTTATCTTCCCCTCCTCCTAGATAATGTCTCCTTGGCTTTTGTGACAGGGTTATCTCCTTATTCTCCTCCTACTTGGCTGATTACTCCCTAGTTTCTTGTGCTGAATCATCACCCATTGTGTTCCTGCTTAACATAGGTGTCCTTTAAATCTCTGTTCAGGACCTTTCTCTACTCTCTGTATACCTTCTTAATTGGTGACCACATCACTCTCAATGGACTCAAATGCTATTTATTTATTGATGACTCCCAAATGTATACATCCGACACTGAACTCTCACTCATGGACACTAGTGCCACATTTTCAATTAAATGTTGGACATCTCTCCTAGGTGTTCCATCATCATCTCAAGTGCAACATGTCCAAAAGAGAGCTGATTATCTTCCCTCTTTAGACCTCTTCCCAACTTACCTGATACATTGATGGCCTCATCATCCTCTCAGTTTACCAGGCTTAAAACCTTAGAGTCACCTTTGATTCTTTTTCTTCCTTACAACTCAGTTCCACCCTATTATGCTTCCTAATTCTATGGATTCTACCTCCATAGCCCATGTCATATCTGTCCCCTTTTCTCTTCTAGCCCTGTTACCACCCTCGTTTAGACCGTAGTCTGCCTAAGCTATTGTAATAACCTCTCAGTTGTCTTCCTTATATCCACTCTCTCACTTCTCCAATCCATTTTTGCCACTGCTAACAAGTCTTTCTAAAGCACCTGTTAAAGGTCAGACCATATCACTTCCCTGATTAAAAATCTTCAAAAGCTCGCTATTGCCTCTAGGATAAAATGCACACGCTTCAGCCTAGAATTTAAAACCTGTCACAATTTTTTCTTGGTTCCTTGAACTTCCCAGGCCTCTCAGACTTCTCATCTTTCTTTAAGGCTCAACTCAGTTGCCACCTCTATGACTCTTGCCCTGATTCCTGTCTTCAATTTGTTAGTGCTCTCTGATTCCTCAAAATATTTATATTCTCCTATCTTTATACTACACAATGTAAGTTCCTTGAGAATAAAGGCTGGTTCAATTTTTTTCTTTCTATCTTTAGTGCCTAGCCCTATCACTTCTTCGAGAAGAAGATGATGGAGTCATGGGATCTGAACTCCTAAAAGGAAAAGACCATGTCTTTGAACACAATCAAGCCCTGAATTTTCCCACACATTTCTACCTAGATACTCAAGAGTCCTTTTAACTGCCCTTTCACTATGGCTCTCTGACACTTCATTGTCTACACCTGGCCCACCGTAGGCTATTTACAACTCTTTAATCCCATCCAAATCTTCTCACTATCTTTTCTTGTACATAAGTACCAATCTCACCCCCATTAAATTGTGCAGATCCTTAGAATCTCAAGGGCTTCTATTGGTGTCCCGATAAACTCCCAACTTTGACTGGAAGGTTTGAGTGGTCATATTCTTTCAAGGCAGACCCCCCTGTATCCTTGAATTTTGGAGTTCCCAGCACCCCAAACAAAAACAAAGATACCATCAATAGCGTCAAGTCTTGTAGAGATGTTAAGGAGGATGAGGAGGAAGGCAATTGGATTTTGTGATAATGAGGTCATTTGAGAAAGAAATTTTTGTGAAATGACAGGGAAAGAATTCAAGTAACAAGGAGTTCAGGGAATGAGTGGGTGGTGAGGAAGGAGTGACATTGGGCATAGTCATCACTTAAAAAGTCTAACTATGAAGGGAAGATCAGTGGGACAGTGCTTGGGTGGAGTAGAGATTGAAGAAATAGTTTTCTGGGGATGGGGTAACATAAGTATGTTTAAAGACAGGTGGGAAGGAGTCCAGGATGAGCAAGAGATTGAAGATGAATGAGAGAAAGTTTGCAAGGGTGAAGACCAAGAGAAGGCCAGAGCAGATATCAACTCTAGGGCTCATGTATGGGGAATAACTTTAAATAAGAAGTATTGAAAACTCAGCTTGTATAATTGAAATAGAGGAGGAAAGAATGGAATGCAGCCAAAAGATTCTGAAGAATGGAGAAAAATATGGTCAGATGGTCTCAATTTTTTCAAAAAAAAAATAGAAGGCTAGACCATCTTCTCTAATGGGTGGGGCTAGGTGTGCTGTTCAAACTTGAGGAGCACAATTTCATGATTTTCTCCAGCATCACTCAGCAGCCCAGAGGCAGAGGCAAAGAAATTTGATGATGAGGGATATCCAGGAGTAAGGATTAGCAGTCTGGAAACAACGGACAGATAGAGGGAATAAAGGATTCTAGGGAGGGAATAAAGCAGTCGAGTGAATTCTTGGTGAGGCAAACCATAGTACCAAGACTAGATGTAGAATCAAGGAAGCCAAAATGGAGATGTTAGGCTAGACCGATAGGGAGAAGTTCAAAGGTCATGAGTTAAGGAAAGAGCAAGCTTAGTATAAAGAAAAGAGTGGAAGAGGAGGAAGGATAAATGGACATGAATGACACACCGTTTCTAATTTTAGGATATTGATAGTAGTGTCTGCTTGGATTCAAATCCTAGCTCGGATACTACCCTTGTGACTTTGGGCATGAATAAATAATAATTGCTAACATTTCTATAGCACTTACTATACGCTGGGCATCGTGCTAAGTGCTTTACAATTATTATCTCACTTAATCTTTACAACAACCTTGGGAGGCAGGTGCCATGATTATCTCTATTTTATAGATGAGGAAACTAAGGCAAAGAGCAGATAAGTGACTTGTATATTTCTGAGGTTGCATTTGAACTCAAGTTCTTCCTGATTCTAGGCCTGCCACTCTATCTGCTCCACCTCAATTCGATAAGATGAATACATAAATAAAATTTCAATTAATACATTTTAACTTATTTAATTGACAAATTAAAAATATCAAAACCCACTCTAAATCTAAGCAAATAAGTTCCAAGTGGGCTAGAGAGATTCCAAAATTGAATCCTCTTAACTTCATTGGATCATAGTTCCATCATCTGCAAAATAGAGAGAGTATTATTTGTACCATTTGAAGAAACATTTTGGAAACTGTCATATGCTATACAAATTTGAGTTATTACTGTTAGTGTGAGATGATGATGTCTGAGATGCATCTGTTCTATAGTGTGACTGGAGTAGTTGGAGGCCATTGCAACTGAAGAGATTGAAGATTTATATGATTAGGGTATTAAAGAGGTCAGCAAGAATTGTGAGGAGGGTAGTTGTGTTGGTAAGCAAAATGGGCTGCTTAGCGCTTAGTTCAACAAGTGCCCTTGAAGAGTTTGGCTTTTGTTTGCTTTGAGTAATTCAGTGTATTTCCTTGAGTCTTACTAAGTGCTAAGCCCCAGGCCCAAACCCCTATTAGGTGTAAAACCTATGTGGGTGTGGATTGGCAACTAAGGTGGGGCCAAAGGTGGGGCTAACTCCAGGGAGGGCCTACTTTACATGTCTGGGACGGCAGAGGCTCTTAGACTACGTGGGTTTGTGACGATTTTAGGTCCCGTGGGTGACTCACCCCTGACACTGAAAATAATATAAAACCAGGGGTTGGCCTCCTCTTGCTTGGAGCTCTTTGCCTCAGCAGTGGTGGTATGAGTGACTCTGGGCCAGCCCTTGTTCTGAGCTCCTGGGCTGAACCTAGATGTTGGTAACTATGAATTGTATTGGGTCTGCCTGTTGATGTTTGTACTTTGTTTGTATTTTGCTCTGAAGTTCAGTGTGCTGGCTTTTTCCCCTGAACTAAGTGAATGATATTTGTGTGCTGAATTAAAGTAAGCTTGCCAACCCCTTCACCTTGCTTTCCTTAGTTAAGCAGATCAAAAGAACCTGTGACGCTGGCAGCTTTCTGGGTGCTGGCTGTGGGTGGATCTTACACCCCCACAACAACTGCTAGCCGAATTGTTGAAACAGTAGTCCGGGATGGGATGATGAGGAAGGCTGAGAAGCTAAAGTTGTTGATGGAATTTGGAGGGTGACCTCAAGGTCTGAAGGTACAGAAACAAAGAAAGTGGCAAGGTAGTATAATCCTAAGATCATAGATCTATTCTTAGAAGGGACCATAGAGGCCAATCAAGCTAACTCTCCCATTTTGCAGATGAGGAACCTGAGACGCAGAGCAATGAATTTATCAGGGGTCACGTTACAAGGAAATGTCTGAAGTGGTATCTGCACCTCAGGTCTCCCTGCCTCCAAATTCTGTGCCCATTCCAATATACATTACTAACTTCAATTGGATTCTATGGACTTTTTATTACCTTTCCCCCTCAATCTCTGCAATCCTTCCCACCCCACAAAAAAAAAAAAAAAGAAATTTCAGTTTCCTCAAATAATTTTTAATCTCTCATTTGTTATTCAGACTCTTTCTGAAGGTAAAATCTTTGGTTGTCTTGAAGTGAGGGCATAGAACTGTGGCTGAAGATGGAAAGTAGGTCAGTGTCAAAGGTCAGTCACTATAGCCTCAAGGTATTGTCTGAATCTGCACCTCAGAGAAAGAGACATTAGAAGGGCTCTGGGCACTTTATTCCAAGGGAAGAAAGCAAGCACATTTTACCCAAACGCCAAATTTAAACAAGAACCTCTTTGTGAGGCCAGGTTGGGGGAAAAATACACATTTTTAATAACAAAATAAGGAAACCAGGATGTTAAAGAGAAAAGAAAAGAAAAGCCCAAACTAAAGACTTCCCCAACCATTGTAAAACGAATTGTAAAGGTGCCTAACCATTCTAACTAAGGTAGCCCATTTTTTTCCATTATTACCACAGAGGTTTATTGATGGGGGGTTTATTGAAACAGCTGAAAAGAGTTGGCCCCAAATTATCTTTATTTTTTTTTTCCTCCGACCAATAAAAAAAGTTTCACTGTTGCAACTCTCTGGATGGTAAACTGCTTTGAGGCAGCACACAAGAGAAGGGTTTCAACTATTCTGTTTAATGAAGAATGAACTGAATGTCAGAGACTCAGTGTTCTAGATCAACAATTTCCAGGATTGATACATCTTAATCAAGTAATTAGGTGACTTTTTTTTTATCCTAGTGGTGTTTTCCACATCGAGGAAGGAGCAGCTTTGCTGTTTTGCTCTGATGACTGCTAGCAGCAGTGTTTGTTGTTAACAGAGACATTTACACCTAACCACCAGTTGGCAGGTGTTAACACTTTGTTACTTGCTATTCCCACATGCTGAGGATTGTGGGAAGGCTGCCAAGCTTTCTGTCTCATGGAGCTCTTCAGTTCTATAATACACACGCACACAAAGCAATAAAAAAAATGGAAAGTGAGTAAAGGAAACAATAGAACTAAATCCCCTGACTTTCTAGTGTACCTGAAAAGTGTATTAGACATACAGTAATGCCTCCATTAATCCTTTTCTTTTTTATTTCCCTTATTTCAGGTGGCATTTTGGATAGAGGACAGAAGTATTTTGCAGACATGGAGGAGAAAAAACACCCGTGGCTGGAGCACCTTCCTATTTTTGGCCAAGAAAAGTCCCAAGAACACACAAAATAGTCTCTTTGTCAAATACCCTATCCCCCGGCTGGTGTAACCATGGGTCCTGGCTTATCTACATTATCATTTTGATTGACTTCCTCAGATAAATTTATAGAAACTCTGACTATGCCTGGGATTGATAACATCTGAATTCTGCTCTATAATTTGATTTCTTGGTCATTCATAAAGATGGAGAATTATTAAAAATCAGGCTGAAATAGATGGGACAGATTTTATCCTCTCTTCTGATGGATAGGTGATGATGGAGCGTGCTTCAAATCACAACAGGTAACATGGCCATCCCCAATTCTCTGACAGAGTATTTAGCTTCCATTTGGCTGACGTATGTAAGCAGCCAATCAAGACATCTTGGTTTTGATGATGTAGGCATGACTTTCGATGATAGAGGGGTATAGGAACAGGAGAGACACAATCCATCATTCACTCAGTCAAGTACTTATCAGGTTAATTCAATTAAGCAAACATTATTAGTTGCCTACTTTGTACAAAGTATTTCTTTAAAGGCTGTGAAGGACACAAAGTGCAGATAACAGTCTGGCACCTGATGGTTTCTCCTAAGTATGCTAGTCACAGAGAATATATAAAAAGCAGGTGCCTTTTTTCGCCTTTAAAAAAGGAGAGGATTTTTTTTTCAAAGCTTTAAATTTATGTTCATCACCTTGGGGGAAATGTCAGACCAAAAACAAGTTGGTCAATCTACCAGAAAACTTATTTGGATGGTGAAATGGATTTTAACAAAATCTTGATCGTTTATTGACACAAAGAACACACGAGAGAGAGAGAGAGAGAGAGAGAGAGAGAGAGAGAGAGAGAGAGAGCACTGTACACTTTGAAGAATCCAAATAGATAGTGACTGTTGGGTGAAGCATGTATTTAGTGACCATATTTTCCGAACCAAAAAAATCAAGGCACATGATCTCACAAAAGATATTTCCTTTGAGAAGCCTTGCTGAAATTACATCCCATCCCCTGCCCCTCCCCACCCCGGAAATAAGTCATATTTCAGAAAATCAGGGACATATGCTCACCACAAGCATGTGTCTTCAGAGGACAAGGAACTTAAGCCACAGACAGCCATGAGGTTTAGTGACCAGGAAGAATTGTCAGGCAGTTCCCCCAAATTCACACTTCCACACCCTCATCATCTCTAGATTCTACATTTATTCTATTTCTTGAAAGATCTGAGGGATTTTGGTCTAACATACATATAGCTATGACATGGCAGGGTTGAGACTAAAACTAGATATTCTGACTCTATTCTAGTGCTTTTTACCCCTAAATTACGACTTTCTCAGGGTGACCACAGATTGATGAAAGCAATGGAATTATAAGATGCTCGTTATTCTCTGGCCCGATATGATCTAGTGCTCCCTGTTTCCCTTTCTCTGGCTTAATGAGTTTGGGGAAGTTTTTGCCTGTGTTGTTTTGAATTTTTTTTTTATTTTGGACATTGAAAGCTGGTAGAATAGAACTGCTCAATGGTTTCCAGAAATTGATTTCTTTATTAAAATTAATCGATTGTAATTCACACTAAAGCTATGACTATAAAGCAAAAGGTATCCTGGGTATGTAGATTGATGTGAAAAAAAAAGAAGGGTGTTTCCCACCCATCTAGTGGAGAACTTCTCTACTCCCAAAGCCATGTAGCTCCAAAGGGTGAAAATATGCCTTTTATTATTATTATTAAATTTTGCCACAATAAATATGCCCTGAAAATTACTAGGATCCTAGCAGTAGCCAATGAATACTGTAGTAACATTTGACTATCATTTACAAAATTGTGGCACTACATGCAGAAAGTCCTGGGTTTGAGAATGGGATGGTTCCATCTATTGTGTGTGAAGGAAGAAGAAAAAAGAAGGTGAGTGAATCTCTAATTTAAGATAGGTGGCACAATGAATAGAGTGCTTGGCCTGTGGTCAGGAGGACTCATCTTTCTGAATTCAATTCCTGCCTCAGACACTTACTAGCTCTGTGACCCTGGACAAATCACTTAGTTGCCTTTGCCTCAGTTTCCTCATCTGTAAAATGAGTTGGAGGAGGAAATGGCAGACCACTCCTGTATCTTTGCCAAGAACACCCCAAATAGGATCAGGAAGAGTTGGATCTGACTGAAACAACAGCAATAACATTAAAATTGAGGGATCGAGAATGTCAAGGGGAAGAGGGATTTTTCAATCTGTCAAGGGAAGAGAAAGAAATAATTATTTATACAGAGACCTAGTATATACCAGGCACCTGTGCTAAGACATTTTTCAGATGGAAAGACCAAAGGAGAGATTAGAAATCTCCCCAGAAAGTGCTCTCCCCCAAATTGTGTCTTATTCTACCCTTAGCATTTTCCTTTGAAATTAATCATCATTTAGCTGTGTTGCAGTTGGCAACTGACCTCCTGTAATACCTGCCTTACACTCTATTAATTGTCTTATTCAACTAAAGAAGCATTAAGTGTCTAGTATTTCTAAGTCCCTGTGCCAGGCACCATGGAGAAAAAGGGAAGAAGTGAAAGCATCTTTGCCTTAAAGGAATTAATATTCCACTGAGGGGACAAATCATATACTCAAATATAGTAAGGAATATATAGGAAGAAGGGAAAGAGAACTATCAAGACAGTCTATATCATACCTTCTGCTGAAGGCCTTTCCTAGTTTCCTTCTCTAACCCATGTCCCACCCAAAATAGTACCTTCCCCCCTTCAATTTAGACTATTTATCCTTTATGTAAATAGTTAATTGCATGTTGTCTTTGCACTTTGGAATGTTATCTTCTTGAGGGCAGGGCTAGGATGATTTTTTTTGTTTGTTTCTTTGTATCCCCCCACCTCTTACAAAATACTTGGCACACAATGTGGTTCATCCTTACTTTTGAAGAGGACCAATGGCCAAGAGGCAAGATGGCAGAGTGAGCAGGAAATTGCAGTAACTCTCTCCTATTCACATCCAAACAACCATAAAATAGCACCTCAGAACAAATTTTGTACCACCAAAACCAGTAAAAAGATGAGGTGAAACAATCTTTTAGCCCAGGAAACGTGGGAAGATCAGAAAGAAATATCTATCCCACTCAGGTAAAACGTTAAAAAATAGAGCTGGTGAAATAGAAAAGGAAGTACAAAAGCTAACTGAGGAAAACAATTCTTTAAAAGTTAGAATTGGGCAAGTGGAAACTAGTGACTCTACGAGATATCAAGAATCAATCAAATAAATTCAAAAGAATGAAAAATAGAAGAAAATGTAAAATACCTCATTGGAAAAACAACTGACCTGGAAAATAGATCCAGGAGAGAGAATGTCAGAATCACTGGACTACCTCAGACCCATAATCTAAAGGAGGACCTGGACCACAACTGTGAATATTAATGAGATGAATTCTCCCATAAAATGGAAGCAGATAGCAGAATGGATCAAAAACCAGAATCTTACTATATATTGTTTACAATAAAGCAGATACACACACACACACACACACACACACATACACACACACACATTGTAAAGGTAAGGGGCTGGAGCAGAATTAATTATGCTTCAGATGAAGGAAAAAAGATAGGGGTAGCAATCCTAATCTCAGACAAGCAAAAGCAAAAATAGATCTAATTAAAATAAATAAGAAAGGGAACTACACTAAAAGGTTCCATAGACAATATTAATACTAAACATATATGTGCTAAGTGGTATAGCATCTAAATTCTTTTTAAAAAATTTATTTATTTTTAGTTTTCAATATTCATTTTTTAATAAGATTTTGAGTTCTAAATTTTCTCTCCCTCCCTCTGCTGCCCCCTCCTCAAGATGACATGCAATCTGATATAGACTATGCATATGTATATATACATATAACCATATTAAACATATTTCCACACTAGCCACATTGGAAAGAAGAATTAGAACCAAAGGAGAAAACCACGAGAAAGAAGAAACAAAGGAAAAAAGAAAGAGAAAATAGTATGCTTTGATCTGCATTCAGACTCCATAGTTCTTTCTCTGGATATGGATAGCATTTTCCATCATGAGTGTTTTGCAATTGTCTTAGATCCTTGTATTGCTGAGAAGAGTTAAGTCTATCAAAGTTGGTCATGGCATAATATTGCTATACTTATGTACAGTATTCTCCTGGTTCTGCTCACTTCACTCAGCATCAGTTCATGAAAGTCTTTCCAGGTTTTTCTGAGGTCCACCTCCTCATCATTTCTTATGGAAAAATAGTATTCCATTACATTCATATACCACAACTTGTTCAGACATTCCCCAATTGATGGACATCCCCTCAATTTCCAATTCTTGATCGCTACAAAAAGAGCTAGCATCTAAATTCTTTTTTTCCTTTGTTATTTCATTTTTTTACTTTCTTTTTTTATTTGATATTTTTAGTTTTCAGCATTTATTTCCACAAGATTTTGAGTTACATATTTTCTCCCCATTTCTACACTCCCCCCATCTCCAAGATGGCATATATTCTGATTGCCCTGTTCCCCAGTCAGCCTTCCCATCTATCACTCCCCTCCCCCTCCCCCCATCCTTTTTCCCCTTATTTTCTTGTAGGGCAAGATAGATTTCTATGCCCCATTGCCTATATAACTTATTTCCCAGTTACATGCAAAACAACTTTTTTTCCAGCCTCTGCTTTTAAAAACTTTGAATTCCAAATTCTCTCCCCTCTTTTCTCCCCACCCACTCTTCCTAAGAAGGCAAGCAATTCAACATAGGCTACACATGTATCATGCAAAACACTCCCATAAATAGTAATGTTGTAAAAGACTAACTATATTTCCCTCCCTCCTATCCTGTCCCCCTTTATTCAATTTTCTCCCTTGATCCTGTCCCTTTTCAAAAGTGTTTGCTTTTGATTATTTCTTCCCCCATCTGCCCTCCCTTCTATCGTCTCCCCTTTCTTATCCCCTTCCCCCTACTTTCATGTGGGGTAAGATACCCAATTGAGTGTGTATGTTATTCCCTCCTAAAGTCAAATCCAACGAAAGCAAGATTCACTCATTCCCCCTCACCTGCCCCCTCGTTCCTTCCAATGAACTGCTTTTTCTTGCCACTTTTATATGAGATAATTTACCCCATTCTATCTCACCCTTTCTCTCTTTTTCAATATATTCCTCTCTCATCCCTTAATTTTATGTTTTTTGGGATATATGTGTATATTCTCTTCAGCTACCCTAATACTGAGAAAGGTCTCATGAATTACACACATCATCTTTCCATGTAGGAAGGTAAGCAAAACAGTTCCACTTTAGTAAGTCCCTTATGGTTTCTCTTTCTTGTTTACCTTTTCATGCTTCTCTTGATTCTTATGTTTGAAAGTCAAATTTTCTATTTAGCTCTGGTCTTTTCACTGAGAAAGCTTGAAAGT
>CM053622.1:166807575-166837322 GCA_028646595.1 Phalanger gymnotis | reverse complement strand
ACTAAAGAATTCTATGTTCCACACTTGGGGGGATGCGCCAGCTCTGCCTCACCAGCACTTCTCCTTCCCCAAGAACCCCCAACCAGGACTGGACTTAGATCTTCAGCAGGCTCTTCACTCCTCCTCTGATCTGCCACTTAATTCCTCCCACCAGGTGGGCCTGGGGCAGGAAGCAACTGCAGCTGTAGTTCTGTAGCTACCCCACATCCGCTGCCCCCGGGGTGGTGGCCGAACCCCAAACTCCTTGTTCCCAGCAGCTTTTCCCACTAACCTACTCTGTTGTCTTTGGTGTTTGTGGGTTGAGAAGTCTGGTAATTGCTGCAGCTCACTGATTCAGGGGGCTAGGGCTCTCTCCACCCGGCTCTTGGTCTCGTTGGTCAGTGCTGCCCACGCTGGGCTCTGCTCAGCTCAGCTCAGCTCCTCTCCCCTCCGCTCCCAGCTGCGTGGGGGATAGACCTTACCCAGAGACTATCCAGGCTGTCCTGAGCTATAGCCCTGCTTCCCTCTGCTACCCTGTGAGTTCTGCAGTTCTAGAATTGGTTCAGAGCCATTTTTTTATAGGTTTTTGGAGGGACTTGGCAGGGAGCTCATGCTAGTCCCTCCTTTCCAGCCACCATCTTGGCTCCACCCCCATGTAAGTAAGTAATTACTTACATTGTAATAAGCAAAACAATGCACTAAAAAAAGGCTGAAAAGAAGAGGTTTTGTGTTGGAAGAAAATTATCCTGTGAGGCTATAGTGACATAGTGTATAGAGTGAGAAGCGCAGTCAGGAAGAGAATGAAACATGGCTGTCCTGGGTGGGCCCAAAATAGAGACCCAGAAAGAAAGTCACCAATGGCAGAAGGAGGCTGGAATGGTGAAGGTATATTTTAGGGTACAAAGGCCCTACAGGCTGACAAAAATTCTGGGGTCAGAAGGCAACTGAATCGTGGTGGTGGTAGAATCCATAGTGATCCTTTAGCCTTTTCCTTATATTTTTTCTATATTATCTAGGGCAGCTTAGTGGCGCAGTGGATAGAGTGCCAGATATGGACCCAGGAGGACCTCAGTTTAAATCTGACCTCAGAGACTTTCTAGTTATGTGACCCTGGGCAAGTCACTTAATGCTGTTTCCCTCAGTTTCCTCATCTGTAAAATAAGCCACAGAAGGAAATAGCAAAACAGTCCAGTATTTTTGCCAAGAAAACCCCAAATGGGGTGATGAAGAGTTGTACTTGACTAAATACAGTTCATGAAGGACAATGGACTAAATCAAAGTTTTTGTAGAAAGAGAAACCACATTGCCAAAACTATAGATCATTTGGGGAAAAAGCATTAAGTTTTAAGCAATCGCCAAAAAGACTGTTATAAGCTTTCTGCATATTTTAAATTATAAGCCTATCTGATGGCTTATGATCATGCAAGAATTGGACTTGTGATTTTATTGATAAGGAAACTTCTGTGCCAACATAGGTTGGTTCCTTCTCTGAAAATTGTAACTTTTAGAAGTTGCCTAGAAAACTGGAAACAATTTTTATGATTAGTACCTCTGATAACGGCCTCATTTCTCAAATATATAGAGGACTGAATCAAATTTATAAGAACATAAGTCATTTCTCAATTTATAAATGGTCAAAGTATATGAACAGGCAGTTTTCAGATGGAGAAATCAGAGCTATGTATAGTTATATAAAAATGGTCCAAATCACTATTGATTAGAGAAATGCAAATTAAAATAACTCTGAGTTACCACTTCACACCTATCAGGTTGATGAATAAGATAGGAAAGAGAAATGATAAAAGTTGGAGAAGATGTGGGAAAATTGGAACACTAATGCATTGTTGATGGAGTTGTGAAGCGATTCAACCAATCTGGAAAGCAACTTGGTATTATGCTCAAAGGGCAATGGCACTGTGCATACTCTTTGAACCAGCAATACCACTACTAGGTCTATAGCCCAAAGAGATTTTTTTCAAAAAGAGAAAAGGACCTATTTGTATAAAAATGTGTATAGAAGCTCTCTTTGTAGTGACAAAGAATTGGAAATTGAGGGGATGCCCATCAATTGGGGAATGGCTAGACAAGTTGTGGTACATGATAGTAATGGAACACTATTGTGCTACATGAAATGACAAGCAGAATGATTTCAGAAAAAACCTAGAAAGACTTGCACAAACTGATACAAAGTGAAGTGAGAAGAACCAGGAGAACATTGTACATAGTAACAGAAATATTGTAAAATGATCAACTGTGAATGACTTAGCTCTTCTCAGCAATATAATGATCCAAGACTCTTCCCAAAAGACTCATGATGAAAAATGTTATCCATTTCCAGGGAAAGAACTGATGGAGTCTGAATGCATATCAAAGCATCTATTTTTCACTTGCTTTATTTTTTTCGTTTTTTTCTTTTGCAGTTTTTTCTTTTACAACATGACTAATATGGAAATATATTTTACATGATATCACATATATAACCTATATTAAATTGCTTACCATTTTAGTCAAGGGGGAGGTGAGGGAGAGAGGAAGAAAATTTGTAACAAAAACCTTTTAAAAATTGAATGCTAAAAATTGTCTTTCACCTGCTGTTGGGAAAAAATAAAATAATTTTTTTAAAAGTTGTCTAGATCACTGAGAGGTTAAGTGACTTTCCCTTGGTTACAAGACAGCATGTGAAAGAGGTAGGACTAGTCTTCCTGGTTCAAGGATCAGGCTCTATACACTGAATTCCTGTCTTATAATCCTAATAACTATATATATTGTCACAGCTTCTTATTACCCCAGTCAGTTGCTTTCTACCTACTTTTGAACATAAGAAACAATTGCTAATGGAAAGAGATTGACGTGTTCTCATCACCAGAAAGAAACTGTGAATTTTGAGCACAGTTTTAATTTTGTGGGTAATAATTATTGGGTTAAATGATCCCCAAGAATAGATATGCTTAATTATTCGGATTCAATAATTATTACCCATCAAAATTCAAACCGTGCTTTTGGCATTCACTTTTCTATCAAGTGATAGACACATCAGCTCCAAACAATTTGTAGCAAAGCATCCCTTTACTTTGGATTTCAGTGGTCACTGACCATTAAAACAGTCACAGATATATAGAATGATTCAAGTCCCTGCCCAGCCTAATAGAGATATGAAATACGCTAGAACTCTGACCTCCCTCTATTACACGGTTAATATGTTCACAATGGATCTCCCAAAATACTTTTATTCCTCCTAAATATTTCCATAGAAGTGAAGTTTTCAGTTCACATCACTCAAGTTATTTTGACCTCTTATTGCACTTCCAAGAACTACATTAAAACAAGCTTGCAGATAGGCTGAAAAGACTTGAGGACTGGAAACAGCTGTAATATCTAAGAGAAAAAAGGTAGGATCTTGAATCAAAGAAACTGGGTCTGAATCCCAACTCCACTCTTTGGGCAAGTAACTAGAATTCTATAGCCCCTAGTTTCTTCATCTGTAAAATAAGCTTTGTTTGCACTAGTTTTTCTCTGAGGTCTATTCCCACTCTAAGTCCTCTTATTCTCTATCCTGGTCACACTCATCATCCTTCTTATGAGTGAAAGTCATTGGGGCAAGATCAGTACAGCCTGAAGTTACTGTAGATGCCCAAAATCAGAGCTAGCATATAAAAGGAGATGGTCTTCAAATCCATGTTCCTCCTCCCTTCCTCACCAGTTTTCCCCACAAAAATAATGACTTCATGTGAAGGCTAATTAAGCTTTTTCAGCTTCTTTCAGTCTCTCTTCTTTTATTTCTTTTAAGTTTGTCCTGATCCTTTATATACTCTCAATCTGACTATGTGTTAATTTGTATGGCCAATAATGACAGTTTTAGCATCATCATTATTTCTAAGTTGAAAACTTCCCTGAAAAAGCCAAATGAATGCCACTGGAAAGCCAGCTCAGCTCAGTTTTGTGCTAGTTATAATAGATTCAACAGCATCTATTGCCAGCTGTTGGACCATAGAATAACTGGTCATTTATTGTTACATAAAGGAATAACACTTTACTGTATATGTCTGCCTATTTCAAATATGGTTCTCATCGTATTATTATTGTTATGGCTTCCTATTGGCTACCTCATCAAGTCTGAGTTCTTCTACCCAGCTTTTAAGGCCGTAACTTACCAAACTCCAACCTATCTATACAGCTTAATTAGTGCCACTTATAGAATTACAGACATTTCAGAGTTGGAAGAGGACTGCCATGGCCAACTAGCCCAACATATAGAATATAGAGGCATCTGGCCCGTGCAGTGGAATCTGTCTTGAGAGCCTTCATGCAAAGACTTCATAACTACTTGTCAGATACTCCTGAAGACAGACCATTCTACTTTTGAAAGCTTTAATTGTAAGATCTTTTCTTATATCAAGCTTAAATTTTGCCTCTTTGCAACTTCTACCTATTACTCCCAATGGGAATGCTGACTCTGCTAATTACCCACTCATGTGAAAGTGATCAAATCCCTTAACCTCATTGGTCCTCACTTACATCCAGGAGTTATTGTGAGTAAACGTAAGTAGTTATTCTTAGTTTTATATGAGAGCAATGAATGACACAGACAAAGTATACCCAATTGAGGGTCCACATAATTGTAAGACAGATCAGCGAGAAGCAGAAGGGAAGAGATCCCAAATCTTGAATATTTCATAACTGGAATCAAATGTGTGGTCCAAGAAAATCAATACCTGCAGCTCTGGAATGCTAAATAATAACTTTGCTGGTGTTTGTCCACCTTGGATGCTGCTCCTTCTAGCTGGAGCTGTCCAATTCCTACACATTCTTCAAAGACTAGCTCCATGAAGCTTTCCCTTATATCCCCATCCAGACATCTTTTCTTCCTTTGAAGTTCCTCTTACTTTGAAGTAATTTTCACCATGGCGGGTTCTGTCTTGTGCATACACTTATTTGTGTACAAATAGCTCTATGGCTGCTAAACACTTCAAAATCTGGCAAATTGGAAGGTATTTTCCTTCTCCTGAAAACCTGGCTGCGTCAATTAAACACATAGTGCACCCCATCAGTGTCTTTACAGAGGTACAGTAAAGCTTGCAAAATACCCAGATGGTATGCATGATAAGTGCTTATGGGGTAGAATTGGAAAAAAAAAAAGTTTAAATTGTGTCAAAAGTCTGCTTGTTTCTTCCCCTTATCATCTCAGCAGAGGACTTCACTTTATACTTTACTGATGAAGTAGAGGCCATTAATTTGCTATTGCCTTCCTCTTCTCAAAACCCCTTGATATTATCCTTCATTTTCTCATCTTTTACTTTAGATTCTGATGGAGAGATGCTGCTTCTTCAATCCAAAACTAACCCCTTCCACGTGTAAGCTTGATCTCATCCTTCCCATCTTCTCCATTAGAATATGCCAATAATCATTTTTTCTTTTTTCGTAATATTTATTCTCTCCACATACTGGTTTATTCTTTGCTGCTTGCAGATATACCCAGGTCTCCTCCATCCTTCAAAAACATTCACTTAACCATGCCAACTTCTCAAAAAATCATCCTATAATCTCTCTTCTATTTCAAGGACAAACTCTTAGATAAAAGCTTTCTATACTTGCTGCCTCCACTTTTACTCCTATCAATCATTTCTTAAGACCTTGCAATTTGGGTTTTAACCTCATCACTCAACTGAAACTTCTTTCTTCAAAATCAACAATGAGCTATAATTTATAAATTTTGTTTCTCAGTGTTTATTCTTTAGGACTTCTCTGCAGCTTTAATACTGTTTAACTATCACCTTCTCTTCCTGGGTACTGTCTCTTATATGGGTTTTTGTGATGCTGATTTCTCTTAATACTCCTATTTGACATTTCTTTCTTAGTCCCATCTACTAGCTCATTATATATGACCTATCCAGTGACCATGGATATAGCCTAAAGTATTTCCTTAAGCTCTTCTCTCATTTTCTCTTTTTGTAGTGATCACACTTCCCATGGTATCAAGTATTATTTCTACACAGATGGCATGATCTGAATGAGGATCCCACAAAGGAGACTTAGGAGGAGTGGTCTGATAAGTAGGAGAGTGGTGTCCTGAAAACCTAGGGAGAAGATAATATGAAGAAGAGCTTTCCTAAAAGGATTGTGCCACTCCCCTACTCAAGAAGCTCTAGGGGCTCCCTACTTCTATGATTAAACAAAAACTTCTGTTTGGCTTTTCAAGTTCTTCACAGTCTGGCTCCAGACTACCTTTCTAGATTTATTTTCATTATTCTCCTCACTCATTCTGAGTTCCAGACAAACTGATCTATGTGCTTTTCTTCACACATGATGTTCCATCTTCCATCTCTATACCTTTGTACAAGCTAGCTTCTGTACCTGGAATGATCCTGATGGGGTACAGTTGCTGCGAACCCCCTTGAACCCACCTTGAATCTTCCCACTAGATCTGGTCTTCACCTGAGGCCACAAGCAGTCCATTATTACTAGGCCCAAATCTCTGTTACCTCTGCATGGCCTCTGGCTTCTTCCCACCCTTGATCCTATCAAAATCCCATGCTCTTGGTTCCTGGAGTCTGACCTCTGGTCACCCCAAGTCCCATCAAGATCCTCCTTAGACTCCTCCTCAAGACCCTCCCCAAACCCCTCCTCTAGTTACCCCAGACTACTTGACCATCCCTACATCCCTCCCACAATATTTCTGTATATAAGTCTCATCTTGCCTCCATGAAGGCTCTCAGATTCAATCTAGCTCAAGGTTCAATCTGGCCCACTGGCATTAGTAGCATTAGAAATGCTCAGGCTCCTTAAGAGTCTACCCAATATGGCAAATCTTTAATAAACTTTGTTTTTCTTTGGTTGTAAGAAGGCTTGAGTCAAATTCATTGGGCAGGACCTGGCGTGTTGGTATTTTGGAGTCCCCAGCACCACTATGTTAAAGCAATTGGTAAACGAGATCTCCCCCCACCCCCACCCAATTTGAATAGGCTTCAGGTGAGGCTCCAGGTGGGGCCCTTGAAGGGAGGTCTGATTATATCTTAGCTCCCAAGTAGGCCCCAAAACCCTAGCTACTGGGTGCTGGGCCAATGTGGGTGGGAGGCCCCCCCACCCATGGTTCTGAACCATTCAGGCATATTTATGATTTTCTTTGAAATCATGAATTCTGACTTTATGTTATACCCTAAAACCTCAACAGTTCCACTTAGATTCCTTTTAAGACTCAACTGAAGCACTGCCTGCTATTTGAGGTCCTTTCCAAACCCTGTCCCCAGATGCTCCTCTCTCCTGACATCAAAATCACATCATCTTCACAAATTAAGCATGATATCTACTCATATGTGTGATTGTAAGCTCCTTAAAAGCAGGGACTGTTTTGTTTTGCCTCTGTATCTCAGTGCCTAGGCACTGAACAAAAACTGATTGATTGACTTTCCCCCACCCCATCTTAATAATTAATGCAGGTTTTATTTTTATTTTAAGGAATGCTGTTCTACTTATATTTTAATTAATTTGTTTCTGATGTCATTTAACTTTGTGCTTGTCCGCAAATCCTTTTATCTGGAAGTAGAAAAGGAATGAAATTTTTAAAAAGTAAATATCGTGGCCTGAACAATGTTAAGTCAATCAGAGAATTTGGTGTCCATGGAACATTTCCCCCCAGGCCATTATCTAGTATCTAGTATCTAGTAAAGACTCAGGATCCTGTTTCCTGGAAGATTTTCTTTGCCACTTTTTTTCCTTTCTCTTCTTTTCTTTAAACAAAAAGATAAGTGAAAATGGAGGCCATTTGTTTTTGTGAACAAATCAAATCAAGAGAGGCAAAAGGTAAGGGAATTATCACGAAGTCCCCGCATATATATGGCCCAGTCAGTATCGCATATCTGTGTTACTTACTGAACTTCACTAAAGTCCTAACCTGATGCTTCATTTCAGAACAGATATGCCTCTGGGTTCTTGAAGGCTACACAGGGAATGCAATCTCTGTTAGGTCCTACCAAGCTATACAAGTCTCAAGTACAGACTTAACAATGGCACAGCTGTGCCTGATGTCTGAGAATCAACTTAGCAAAGTGTGTCAACTTCATTACCAGAAGTTGGTTACCATATGATGGACAATTTTACTTTTGTTGGGAAGTGTAGGCTTGATCATGGGGAGTAGGGAGAAAATACAACTCATTCAGACCCTATTACTGGGACAGAAAGAGATTGTGATCTTTGTCCACAATCCATTAAATTGTAAGCTCCCGGAAGGCAGGGACTATCATTTGCCTCTTTTTGTATCCCCAGCACTTAGCATAATGCCTGACACATGGTAGGAACTTAATAAATATTTGTTTATCGATTATTGATTAAACAAGTCAAATAAAATCAACAAGCATTTATTAAGCATCTACTATTGTGTGAGGCACTGTGCTATATACTGGAAATACAAAGAAAAGCAAAAGAATATTCGCTTTCAAAGGATCTCACAGTCTTAACAGGGGAGATACAAAAAACTATGTAAAAATAAGGTATACATGGGACAGATTAGAGGTAATCTCAGAGAAAAGGCACTAGCATTAAGGAGAAGTGGGAAAGATTTCTTACAAAATGTGAGATTTTGGCTGAGACTTGAAGGAAACTAGAGAAGCCAACATACAGAGACAAGGAGAGAGAATATACCTGACATGAGAAACAGCCAGTGAAAATGCATGGAATCCAGGGATGTAGCATGTCTTGGGAGATGGACCTGTTAAATAAAATAATGTATGTGCAACATACTGTAAATGTTTATATATGTAAATGTTTATCTACAGGATCTAGAACCTATCTGAGGTTTGTATTCTTATTCATGAGCCTCTGTTTCTCTTCTGAATCTCAATAGGCTCGAGTTATACACGTTCAGACTATATTACAGTAAATGACCTTTACTTAAAATCAAAATGCAAGATGCATTATTAGAAAATTATAACAAATACTCTTGCCACTTATTTCTCAAAAACATCTTTTCAATCTCACAAGATGCAACGTTGAGAGTCCATAGTCCCATCCCCTTCCTTTCCCACAGTCCTAAGTTAATATGGCAGGTAGAATGTTAAAATAGGAGCTGCAGCAGCATTTGGGTGTGCTATATTTTGTGGCATGGCATCCAGTTCAACATGAAACCCTGGGCCACATCACTGCCGTCATCAATAAAGTTCAGAATGGAAGATGGGAATGCTGCTTCTCAGGAAATGAAAGCTCAGGTCGTTCCGATTAGATTCTTCACCATCCCCAAGCCTCTCTTTTTTTCTTCTTTCTGTCACTTGCTGGCTCTCTCATATTTCTGCCTTCTCTTCTGTCTCTGAGAATTCTCATTACCCAGAATCTATGATGATTCAAATTCCTGTATCTTCCATATAGACATCCTCTTTACATGAAACTGATCCATATATTGTGTATTGCATGAAATTTAGGAAATTTGAGTGATATCAGATTCTCAACCTTTGTACCTCTTGAGCTAGGAGCACATAAATTTACACCTATAATGTGCCACCTTCACTTGAAGTTTATTACACAATTTTCTTCCATTTTCTGCATTTGCATGTTGAGATCCTGTTCATAGCTATCAATCATTTACATCCATATATTCAATAGGATTGTTGGCTGGTTCTCGTAGAGTTGCATTTTATGAGCAGGATACCTTTCCTTCATCCATTTTTTATTGCACAGGGATTTGCCATCTCACTAGTAAGTTTTTTTTTTTTTGAAATCTAAGCAGCACTTTCCTATTTGAAAAAGGGAACCAAACCAAACAAACAAAAAAGCAAACACCATGCAACAAAAAGCAGCCCACAAGCTGAATTCCAACCACTGGTATATGTCATGGGAAGGTTACAGAGTCTGCCCAAACTGAACTCATTAGCGATGACAGTACTGGCTATAATTCTGGAATTTACAGTATCTCAGCAGGCGGGATCATTCTGATCACCTTCATATCATCTTTTTAATTGGCTGGCCATCTTAACCCTCCCTCCACACAACCTCGTTAGCTCATGAGGAAAGAGTGGCACAGCCATTTCAAAAGGCTGAATGTGTGGGAAGTAAGAATAAAGTGGCACCATGTCTCCCATCCTGATAATTGAAAGAATGGAGATACTTTGTAATTCTGCTAGGTCCCTGCCTCCCTCCCCCCACTACCACCCCCATGATGAAGACTGTCAAGGGAGAGAAAAATGATGAGGCTCCAGAATGAAAGGAACTCTAACAAAAAGAGATGCAGTGAATGAGAATTGGCCAAGAGCACAACTCTCCCAGAATTGCTTTCCAGTCTCGATAGAATCTGTTACCTCAGCATCCACTATACTAAGTTGCCACCACACACATAAGCAATCATATCAGGATCATAGCTACCAGTGGCTTAGGCCAAAAAACCCAGTGACCCAGTGCTTATATCCTTTGCCTTCCCTTTAGGATAAAAGGTATGATGAAGGCTAAACACTTTCCTCAGACCAGTTTTGTCATCTTTTTAGTCTGTTTGTTAATGTCTCTTGAATTCAGTTCTTGAGTTAATTCTAGCAAATGTACATTTAAATAATCATAGTATTTATAAATAGAAGGGACCTTAATGCTCATTTGACAGATGAGGAAACTGAGGCCTACAAGGTTGTACAGCTGGTGGAGCTAATATTCAAAACTAGGTTTCCCTGCCAAATCCAGTGTACACCACAGCCATTAGCCTCCCTTCTGATTTTATCCTGTCAAGTCAAGAAGTCATCAAGCATGTATTAAGCACTTACCATGGACCAAATATAAGTGTTGGGGATACAAAGCAATAGCAAAGAAGCCAGTTTCACTGAATCATAGAATATATGGATGAAAGTAAATTATAAGAAGAACAGAAAGGCAAGAAGGCTTTAAAGGCCAAAAAGAAAATTTTAGATTTGACCATACAGGTAATAATGGGAAGCCATTGAACTTTACTGACTAGAGGGATGACATGGTCACACCCGAGCTTTAGAAAAATCAATGTGACAGTTGAGTGGAGGCTGAACTGAGAAGGGGGGAGACTTGAGAAAGGGCCACCAATCAGCAAGCTATTGAGTCAATCCAGGAAAGAGGTAATGAGATCCTAGACCAGGATAGTGGCAATGTCTAAGGAGAAAAAGGGACACATGTAAGAGGTGTTGTCAAAGCAGAAATTGACAAGTTTTAGAAGCTGATTGGGTATGGTGAGTGAGAATGAAGTGTCAAGGATAGCACCAAGATTGTGAACCTGTGTGACTAGGATGGTGGTGGTACCCTCCACAGTCATAGAGAAGTTAGAAAGAGAAGGACTGGGGGAAGGGGAAAAGATGAGATCAGTTTGGGATATGCTGAGCTCAAGATTTCTATGAGGCATCCAGTTTGAGATGTTCAACGGGCAGTTGGAGAAAAGAGACTGGAAGTCAGGAGGGAGGTTAGGGCTTGACAAATAGATCTAAGAATCATCCATATACAAATGATAATTGATTGAATTTGTGCAAGATACCATGGCAGAAAGAGCACTGGTCTTACAGTCAGGAGATCTAGATCCCTGACTCTAAAACATACTGTTAAGCCTTCCTAAGACTAAGAACCAGACAAAAACGTGAAAAAGACTGACTCTCTGCAGGTAATTTAATCTTTCTGAGACTCAGTTTCCTCACTACAAAATGGTGATAATAATAACTAATACTTGCCCCAACTAGTCCTGTTAGTTCTGAGTTCCTTAAGAAAAATATTGTTTTTCTTTTTGCCTTTCTTTGTATCCCTTGTGCTTAGCATAGTACCTGTGGCATGTAGTAGATGCTTAATTGTTGACATCACAGGATTGTTTATGAAGAAAAAAATAGAAAACTTAAAGTGCCATAGATATGGGAGCTTTTACCAATAGCCTTCACAATTCTTGTATGATAGGCTTCCCCATCTGTGGGGAGACCCACACCTCATGGAATATTTTAAATAGCTAACATTTATATAACACCTTAAGGTTTACAGGGCACTTTACCTATATTATTTCATTTGACCCCCGCAAGAATTCTGTAAAATAACTGTTATTATTATGCCTATTTTATAAATGAGGAAACTGAAAGAGGCTAAGTGATTTGCCCAGGTCACAAAGCTAGTAAAGTTGAACTTTGTTCGTCCTGCCCACTTTCTGGTGCCAAGTAAGCACTGGACTAAGCAATATCTATTAAACACCACAGAAAGTTACAGATCTGAACATCCAAGGTGATATATGAAGAAGGAAGGAAGGAAGGAAGGAAGGAAGGAAGGAAGGAAGGAAGGAAGGAAGGAAGGAAGGAAGGAAGGAAGGAAGGAAGGAAGGAAGGAAGGAAGAAAGGAAGGCAAGGAGGGTAAGGGAAGTTAACTAGTGTGAATCTGCATTTGAATTCAGGTCTTGCTGACTCCAGGCTCAATGCTTTATCCACTGTGTCACCTAGCTGCCTCTAGAGGATAGGAAAGGGCCAACCTTGGAGTTCAAGTCTTGCTTCTGACATATGCTGGTTGTATGATCACATGAAAATCACTTTAATCTCTCAGATGAGTTATTGATATATAGCAATGGAGAAAGGGTTCATACCTTCTCCGCCCCCAACAGATAAAATTATAAGTTCACTTCTCCTCGCCACAAAAAGAAATGTGGTGCTTAGACTTGAATGTACTGCTCCAGATGTGGTCTGACCAAGGCAAAGCACAATGGGTTCATCGCCAATCCTACTGCGGGCACTGTATCCTTTTATGTCTCCATTCAGCATGGATGAGGTCTTAGTCACAACGTGGGAAAAGAACCTCTCTTCCCTATCATGTCTCTGTCCCACTGTCTCTGGCTTTGTGTGTCTCTGTCTCAATTTCCATTTCAATGTCTCTATCTTGGTGTCTCTCTTTCTCCATCTCTCATTTTGTATTTCTCTGTCTCTATCTCCATTTCAGCGTCTGAATCTCAGAATCTCCCTGTCTCTGTGTCTCTGTCTGTCTCTTTCTCTCAGTAATAGCCCTATCTATGATCTTCCTTGCCCCCAAGGGCATAAGAGGGAATTGTCAGTGTACAAATCCTGGCAGAAGCATGTATGGCTCAGAATGGTGGAAATATGTTCCACCTTGAGAGATAGCACAAAATGGATGAAGAGCACTGACTTTGGAGGAGGGTTCAGTTCCTGGATCTGCTATTTACCCTGTGAGCCTGGGCGAGTCGCTTAAACTTCTATGGGTCTTCTCTGGTGTGTCTTCTGCAAAGCAACCTGAGTAGATGATCTCTGTGGTTGTTTCCTCTTCTAAATCCTCTGAATTGCTTCCTCCTACATGGACTGTTTCAGTTAGCATTAACACAGGATACAACCATCCACCTACTGGATCAGGATCTTGAGATTTACACCTGGAAGAAATTTAGAAACCATCTAGCCCAGCTACGAAGGGTATTGGGTGGGGTCAGTTAAGTCCCCAGCAATATGGGTCCAAGTACCCTTATTTATTTATCAGAGCTTTTGTATCACCATGCCATCCTTTTTTTCTGTTTCTTTCTCAGTGCCTTGTAACTTCTAGTCCCTAAAATATCAAAGAGTAAAACATGAGAGGAATTATTTTAAAACTTTCTCTTTTTTTCCCTGTTCTTTTTTTTCTTCCCCTTCTACCCTGCTTCTTCAAACTCTAGCCCCTTCATATAACCTATATATATATATGAAATAAAAAAGATGAAATAAGAGGATTAGATGGGGAGGTGTAGCTTATAATATATAGATTTGTAAGGAATCTCTGTTGTTGATCCATTTAAGGTTACCATACTGTTTGATAGAAGTTTCTAACAGAAATGGTTTTTTTTGAGTGTTCTAAAGGTATCCATAATCAGTTAATCAGTTAGTCAACAAGCATTTATTAGAAGCCAACTATGTGCCAGGCACTGTGCTCAGGTCCTGGGTTACAAAGAAAGCCATAAATAGTTCATACTTTCAAGGTATTTACATTCTAATGGGAAAGATAACCAGTAAATAACTAAATACATATCATATGTATATATTTTATACACACATACATGTATGAAGAGAGGAGGAAGAAGAAGGAGGAGAAGAAGGAGAAGGAGAAGAGAAGGAGGAGGAGGAGGAGGAGGAGGACCAATCGTATCAATGGCTGCAGAGAGGTCAAGGAGAATGAGTACCGAGAGTAATAGCTCTCTATGGGGATTGCAATAGCGAGCATTTGATGTCCGGTATTACTGAATTAAAGAATACTGTGGCAGAAAGTAAGGTACAAGAAGATTGGAGAGGTAGGAAGGGACTAGGTTATAAAGGGCTTTGAATGCCAAACCAAGGGTTTTGTATTTGATCTTGGAGTTATGGTAGGGAGCCACTGAAATTTGTTGAGTAGTAGAAAGTAATATGGTTGGACTTACATTTTGGAAAAAATCATTTTGGTGAATGGAAGATGGATTGGATAGCTTGGGGTGGGGAAACACTTGAAGCAGGCAGAACCACAGACAAGCTATTGTGCCGGCGGCAGTGTCAGCAAAGAGAAGGGAGTATATTGCAGGGATATTACAAAGGTGCAATTGGTGGGCCTTGGCAACCAATTGGATGGGGGAGGGGCAGAGAGAGATAGTAAGGAGTAGAGTATGCTACTAAGTACAAGCCTGAGAAACTGGGAGGGTGGTGTTGCCCTTGAGAAGTTAGGTGGGGAGGTGGCTTAATAATAACAACAACAATAATAACAACAATAGCAGCACTTACATAGTGCTTACTACTTGCCAGGTACTGTGTTATACATTTTCCAAATATTTCATTTGATTCTCAGGACAACCCTGGGATGTAGGTGCAGCCAGTACTAGAAAGAGTAGCCAGGGAGGCTGTGTCATCAGTGGGGAATAGCCAACGGGAGACGGCAAGCACAAACAGGTGTAGATAATTTTCATAAATATTTCACAAAAGGCATATGAGTGTGTTAAATACTGATGTCTTCTCCGTTATCATCATCATCATTTTTTTGGTAATAATATCTATGGCGCCTAATAAATATTTGTCAAATTAGATTGGATCAAAGTGGAGCAACATATAAGTAGTTTTATAACTCAATATATAATAATAAATTCATGCTGAATAGCAAGGGTCTGGTTACTTCATTGAGAAGTCCCTTCTAAACCATTGATTTTACAAAGCCACAAAGAGCATTGTGCTGCTTAGAGGGACTGGTTCAAGATGACAGTCCAGCTATTCTGATGCCTGCAGTTTTATTGGGACCATGCCATCCAAGTCATCAAAGGAGGTCTTCAAGGAAAATTTTTCACCAATGAAAAATTATTTTTGCATAACAGTTTGAATCTAATGTGAATAGAAAATCCTGTTTGTACTCCAAGTCTAGTGTGTGGTGTTTTTTTCTGCTGTACTTGGATGAGAGCACAAATGCTTAAACTAGAACAGACTTACTTGGGCTGTTTTACTTACTGGAAATATTTAGAGAAATGTATTTTAAGAAACATCTAGGAATTAATTTCTGAGTGCCCAAATTTACAAGTTGGATTTCTTTTTCTTAAATATACAAAATGGGTGAGTGGGTGAGGCAGGGATATTGAGGGAGGGGGGAATAGCAATATTGACATGTTAATGACTCATTAAGCTTTTCCCAAGTGCAGCTAAGTGTTGCTATGTTTCCAAAGGTGTCCTGGTTGGACCAAAGTCAGTGACAAATCCTTGCAAGCATGTGGAACTTGTAGCAGTAAACATATTTCTTTGCTATTTAATTAACTCCACTGAACAGAAGCCATCTAAAATACATTTCAAAAAGAAAACAGCAATCACAGTTATTATAAAACAGAGTTTAAACATACACACCACATGCGAACCTAGTGACTGACTCTGGATTTTAAATGTACAATTGTAACGTGATATTCTTACCTTCTTTCCTACTTCTCCGTTTGTTGAGAAAGTTCTTTGTCTTCCTTTCATTATCCTAAGAATCGAATGCTAGAGAATAGCAATAGCTCACATTTATACACTGCTTTAGAGTTTGCAAAATTCTTCCCTGGCATACGCTAGGCACTAGTAATACTTATTGTCTGGTTTGACTTCCCTCATAACAACCACGTGAGGTGTGTGTTATAAGCATTATTACCCTCATTTCACAAATGAGGAAATGAAGGATGAGAGGGAGGGGATGTTAAATGACTTAGCCAAGGTCATGCATGAAGTGAGTGGATTAAACAATGGCCAAACCAGTCTTCCACTCCCTATTCCATTACACCATACTGCTTCTGGCAAAGATGTGTTCTGACATTGGACTAGAAATCGTAACCTGCTAAATTCAAGTTTTGCCTTCCTCTGTGTTTGAGATTGTTTTGCTTATTTTTATGTCATATTATCTTTAGATTTCTGACTTTTTCCTTTCACCAATAGCCAAAGTGACATGTGACACAGACAGGAATGGAGAGTAGTGTAATGCAGTAAAAGGAACTCTCATTTTTAAAGTCAAAAAATTGGAGTTCTGCCCTGCCTCTGACACTAACTTGCAGTATGCCCTTGGGTGAGGCATATGACCCACTCATTCTGTACTTATGTTACCTAATTGCTAAAATGAGGGGTGTTGGACAACGTTATTGGTAAGGCCACTGCAATTCTTTGTTTCCATGATGTGTGTTCACTCAATCGATAATCAGCAAGCATGTGCTAAGGGCATAACCTGTGTATTGCCCTGAGGTAGGCACAAAGAGCTTACCTTCTCACTGGGGAGAGAACATACATAAATGAGAACCTATAAGATAATTAGGACATATAAGATAATGTACATGGAAGGTCAACTTAGGGAATGGCATGAGTAGATGGGAAGAGTAGAAAAGGAAAGACCAGGAAAGATTTCCTGAGGCAGGCAGTATTTGAGCTGAGTCTTCAAGGAAGCCAAAGGTTCTAAGAGTTGGAGGTTGGGAGGGAAAACATCTAGGCATGGGAATAGCTAATGCAAAGGTAGAGTGGTGGGAAATGTAGTGTTATGAGTGAAGAATAACAGGTAGGACCATGTAGCTGCATCACAGAGTGCCATGGGGATAGAATGCAAAAAGAGGAGGTGATCAGGTTGTTGAGTTTTAAATGCCAAGCAAGGAACATTATATTTGATCCTGGGGGTAACAGGCCTCCACTGGAGTTTATTGAGGGAGGGATGGTGCTGGTGGTGATATGTTCACACTTATTCTTTATTTTATTATTTTTTTAAAAATAATATTTTATTTTTCCTTACAGGTTAAAACAATTTTTTAACATTTTAAAAAAAAGTTTTGCATTCCAAATTTTATCCTTCCCTCCCTTGAAATAGTAAGCAATCCAATATAGTTTATACTTGTGCAATCATATAAAACATTTCCATTTTAGTCATTTCGTATGAGAAGACTCAAATTATAAAAAAAGAATGAATGAAAGAAAGAAAGAAGGTGAAAAATAGCATGCTTCAGTCTGTATTCATACTGTATCAGTTCTTTCTCTGGAGGTAGATAGCACGCTTCATCATGAGTCCTTTGGGATTATCTTGAACCATTGTATTGTGCAAAATAACTAAGTCATTTACAATTCATCATACAATATTGCTAATACATGTACAATGTTCTCTTAGTTCTGCTCACTTCTCTTTGCATCAGTTCATTTAATTCTTTCCAGGTTTTTCTAAAGTCATCTTGCTTGTCATTGCTCGTAACGCAACAATATTCCGTCACAATCATATACCACAGCTTGTTTAGCCATTCCCCAATTAATGGGCATCGTCTCGATTTCCCATTCTTAGCCACCACAAAAAAAGAGCTGCTACACATGTTTTCATGAAAATAGGTCAGACCTACACTTTAAGAAAATCACTTTGGCAGCTGATTAGATACTAGATTGGAGTGAGGAGAAACTTGAGCTGAGGAGAACAACTAGAAAGCTATTGTAATAGTCTAGATGAGAGGAAAAGGGATTGTACAAGAATAGTAGTTATATGAGCAGAGGGAAAGCAACATATACAAGTTATATGCATATGCATAGTTATAACTAGGTGCTACAATGGATAGAACATTGGACCCAGTGTCAGGAAGACCTGAGTTCAAATGCCACCTAAGGTACTTACTAGCTTTGTGACTCTGGGTAAGTTATTTGATCTCTTTGCCTCAGTTTCCTCATCTGATTTACAACTCTTCTAGCTTCTTCTGATTCCAGTTCCAACCTCACCATTTTATGTGTTAATGGGTAGATCATTTACTTCCCTGGTGCCTTCATTTTTCTGTCTGGAAATAAGCTTCATAATATCAGTGAGATAGTCATGGAAGATGCCATTATTCCATATTGAACAACTTAAGGCAATAAATCACTGATGTGAATTTCTAAAAGCTGCTTTACATCATTACTGTGTAACATCAAATCCCCTGAAAGAACTCTAATTCCATTCATAGGCAGCAGGGTGATTATGATTTCTTACTAGGAGGTGGACCTGAATTCAGACTTATCTTTCCAATCACCCTTTCAGAATTATTTTGAGACTGATACTATAGTCACAATCCTTTTGGCTCTTATAGGTAGCTCCAGAAAACTCAGAAGATGTGCAGGGTTCTATTAGGGCCACACTTATAGAATATTAGCCAATTACTATTATGGGTATGAATATTCCTGAGGATGCCTCCTTCTTGTTAGCTAGTGTTGATTCTCTTAAGTGAGCATCAAAGCCTTATTGAGTGCTTCTGGTTTATTCCCTTTTAGATTGTTAAGGTAAAAGGCTAGCTCAGATTTCATAATGATGGAAGAAATATACTTTGAATATACAAACAGCCTATTCAGGGAAGAAAGGCCTCAATTGGGGTTGAGGGGTATAGACACAGGGACTGGGAACATCTTGCTTTTTATTTGCCTTCTCAGTACTTACAGTAGCACTTTACTCATAGTAAGTGCTTGAATGATTTCTTGTTCATTTAATTGTTTATATCTATATGGCGATATATAAATATAAAATTATGGCCATGTATAAATTTGTTTGTACATATGTATTTTGTAGCAAGCAATATCAATTCATTTCCATTCTCAAGAAAGAAAAGGGCCTTTGCAGTTCACGAAATTCTAAGACACAAAAACATTCATATATCTATATCTATATCTATATCTGCATCTATATCCATATCTAGGTATATAGAGATATAAAGATAGATATGTTATTACATAATCATAAAAACATAATATAATACTTATATAATATAACATACAACTATACAAATTATTATATTTAATTATATTATTATAATTTATTAATAGCAATTATAATATAATAATAAACATACTACATACTATACATCACAAGAAAGAGCCACGGAAATTATAAGGCAAACATCACAAAAAGAATTGCAATAGTTCTAGTTTAACAGGTTCTTCAACAAGGATATAGGCCTAATCCAGCTAGAAACTATAATTCTCTAATCCTTTGATAGTATGATATTTTCAGTATTGCAAGATGGTCCTTGGTCTTCATAAGGTTCCAATCTAGAGAACCTCTAAATAAGGAAACTTGGAAATTGTATCCAACCAACCAATTGTATCCAAATTGTATCCAACCAATAATAAAGACATTTCTTTTTTTAGCTAATTATTTTTCCACTATTCTCTGCTTGTCTTTAAGGTACCATGATTTGTCCATTGCCACGTGGAAATAGTCATTTACTTAGACAGTGAACTTGCTACCACCAGCAGGAGCTGTCCAGTTACAATTAATTTAGTGAAGGTTGGAAGGCCTGCCTAGTGCAGCTGGGTATAATAATAGTCGTATAACTCATATCTCTACAATGCTTCATGAAAACACTTGTAGAAAACTAGGTGCATTCAGTTATGGGAATTCTGTTATATCTTATAGCAATATGACAGGGGATGAAGTCTACAGGGTGCTGGCTTTAAAGGATTTGGGCATGAATCCTGATTTTATAACTGATAACATGTATAGAAACAGATTCCTTTGGTGACCGTATGCAAGTCATTTAAATTTTTAGGGCCCTAGTTGCCTCATGTGCAAATGAGGTTAACTTCATGATTTCTAAGATCACTTCTGGCTGGACAGCTATGGTCCATTTTCAGTTTTGTGTCCTTTTGACTAGATTTGTAAGATCTGTGTAATGTGATCCTCCTAGGAAATCCTTCAATGTGACCATTTCTTCATTCTTAGCTCTGTTTTCATCCTGGTATTGATTCACTGCTCTTCCCTTTATCATCCTCCATCCGCAGCCGCTGACTCCATCTTTCACATAGTCAAGCTGATGATTTTGGCCCCAGCTCTTTCTCCCTCCCATGCCTCTAGTTTTTCAACCTGTGGGCACAGAAATATCTAAACCTCAATCCAGAGCAGATCCTTCAGTAGGAAAAAAGTGGAAAATGTGGCAACCTACTAAACTTATGTGAATCATGGTAACGAAGCACATCCACATGCATGAGGAAGTTCAAGGGTCAGGGTCATGAACTGCAAATGTTCAAAGGGAGGAGAGCAAATCTGCAAACGTCAAGGGTTTCCTGTAGTTTTTAAAGCATGCCTGCCTGCCTAGGCTGTGGGAAATGAATAGCTCAGCTCCTGCTTTATCTCTTTAAGGTGCAGGGCCAAGGAGTGGGAGGGGGAGGTCATGGAGGTGAAATTTCAGTTTCATTATCTACTTACTACTCTCTCTTCCCACTCCACATCAAACATGCCAAGAACACTTAGCAGATTCATAGACCAAGATTGGCATCCAAGTTTGAAGGAAAAAAAAAAGAAAAGAAAACCAAGGGAATCCATTTAGAAATTGCTTCTGCTACCTCATTAATCTCTTACAACAAATAATACATGCAAAACTCAGGCTAGTGGGCTCTCCATAGAATAACATTTTTTGTGGGGTTATAACAAATTAAAGAAATAAATTAAGTCACCAGCACAGCAGGGAAGTACTTGAAACCTTAAGCTTTGCAGGCTTTTCTCGTGTTCTAAAAATAAAATGACAAAAAGAGTCTTTTTCTGAAGGAAAAAAATATGTATATTAATTGCCAATGCAATTTTATTTTTTTCTTTTTGTTTCATTATTGGCCTCAGAGTGTTCCAAGAACCCCTGCTGTTCCCCACTCCCTACCCTCCAATCCATTGTTCACTGATTCCAAACAGAGCAAAATAAGACATGAGAAGGAATGGAGGTTAATAGTAATTGTTTTTTTCACATGACAGTTGTAGAGAAAAGTGCCTCATACATGGAGGGACGAGGGAAATAGTGTAACGCAAGAAGATCACAAAGGTAGGATGCAGACAGGTTGGTAAGAGTTTTAAAATTCAAACAAAGCATATCAAATTTGATCTGGCAGGTAATGATGGGGGGAGGGGGTGCCAATAAATGTGTTAAAAGAATGGACTTACATGAATAAATTACAAACTATTGATTAAAGCTGCCATATTTCAGACCATATCAAGAAGGCTGCATAATGAAGAGCAGAGAATTTGCAAAGTGCAGTGGACAGCAATGTCATATATTCTAGTCCAGAGGGGCTTTCATTAGCAGAGCTGTATTCTACCTCACTCTCTGATTTGCTGTGCAATCTTGAGTTACTATTATGGTTATTGGTTTTGTTTGTTTGGGATTTTTTCTTGTAAAGTATTCCATATCTATTTGTCAGTAGTGAGGGACAATGCAGACTAGATGATTTGGGGGAAAAATAAAAGCAATGATTTAAACCCACAGAAGACTGAAGGGACATTAGAGCTGGGAAGGAATCATCTAGTCACAGAAAAAGAGATTGGGAATTGGAAGATACCTACAAAGAAATGAGGAAATGGAGTCCAGGGAAACAGAGTAAGTCACCCACATATAGTAAGTAGCAGTGTAGGGGTTTTAACCCAGGTCCTAACTCCAAATTCAGTATTCTTTATTCTTTTATTTTGTAAAAGAAGCCCAGGAAACTTAAATGACTATACCTGAGATTATGCTGCTAGTTGGTTGAAAGAGTTGGAATTGGAATACACTTCTCCAGGCTTCTAGTGTATGCAAAGAACATACCTTAAAATGCTACATACATGCTAGTTCTACCACAAGAGAATTAAATTGGGGGGAAGGGAAGGCAGAGACAGGGGAGGAAGGGACCATTTCCAAGGAAACATTTCCAAAAATGACTCATGACAGGAAAGCAAGACACAAATAAAAATCTTTGAGTACCTAGATAGCACAATTGATAAAGTATTGTACTTAAAGTCAGGAAGACTAAATCCTGCCTTAGACAAGTCCTGGAGAGGTCACTTTTTCTCTCTCAGCCTCAGTTTCCTCATCCACAAAATTAGGGATAAGGATAGCACCTATCTTATAACGCTGAGTGAAAATTAAATGAGAGATTATTTGTAAAAAAACACTCTGCATACATAAAGGGCCATATAAATTTTTTTATTATCATATCTTAAGGTCTCTCTCAAGAACCTTAGAATTGATTGTGTGACATGGGAGACATTGGCACAAGACCACTCAGCATGGCTTGCCCCCATCAGAGAAAGTGTTGTGTTCTATGAGCAAAGAAGAATTGAAACAGCTCAAAGGAAATACAGGATGCACGAGTTTGGAGTATCCACCCCAAACATTCACATGAACTATTTGTGCCCAACCTGTGTCAGAACATTCTGAGCTCATATTAGCCTGATCAGCCACGTATAGCGATGTCATTTTGGTCCTCTTCAAGAATGAAGGACAATAATTGTCATCATATCAAGATTGCACATCTACCTAAAGATGAGAAGTACAAGCTCATAGGCCCATCACAAGTAAAGTCACTGAGTTTCTTTGGTAGTTGCTTGGGGCAGATAATTCCACAGTAAATGGAACATTAAGAACTATTGAGTCTTTCCATTCTATTCTTCAGGGAAATAAAATCAGAGGTGGGAAATCTGCCTAGATTCCATCTACTCTGTTTTGCAGAGCTTAAGGAAAAAGAGAAAAGTACCAGATCTCCATCATTCCTGGCTCCTACCTTCCCATACACACCTCAGATACTTTGAATTGTTTGATCATAGTCCAATTGTTGCCTGTCTCCTGTGAAGACAGCACTGCATAGAATGGGTTCAGACTCTGGCAAAGAAGGATTTCAGGCACAAGAAAAAACTCATACAGAAAGGATTCTGAGGTACTTAAATAGGTTGTCAAAAAAAAGCTACCTGTCTAGTTAGTTTCTCTCTTTCTTACCTGTTTAGGTTTAGGTTAGTTGATTGAGATTGGCAGGGGTGGAGTTCTGCCTCCAGGCTGAAGAAAATTATTTTGTGAGGTCATGTTGAGTTCTCAGATTCTACAGATAACCAAAAAAAAAAAAAAATGACATTTTCATTTAATTTATACAAAACTCCCATAACTTTTTGTGCAAATAGTAGACAAAAGCTGGTTGTTTTACTTCATGAGGCAGGATGGGTTTTGGTCACTGAAGTCTATTGTCTGATTATGAACCATGTTCATCATCTTCTCCTTTTTTCTCCTCCTATTTTTCCTATTCTTCTACTTTTTCTCCTTTTTCTATTTTTCCTTGATCTCCTCCTTACATAACAGAACAGAGAGGAAACCTATAGTTGAAAGCTTTTTGTTTTTAGTGTGCGTGATTAATTCAGCTATGTGATATAATGGATAGAGTACTGGGCATGGTGTCTAGAAGACCTGAAGTCAAATCTGGCCTCAGATACTTACTAGCTATATTGATCCTAGGCAAGTCACTTAACCCTGTTGGCCTCAGTTTCCTCATATGTAAAATGAGCTGGAGAAGGAAATGGCAAACCACTTCAGATAGATAGTATCTTTGCCAAGAAACCCTCAAATGGGGTCACTGTCAGACATGACTGAAACAATCAACAACAGTTAACAACCACATAGAAACTTGAACAAAGTTTCCTAACCCAGTTTTCTCATCTTTAAAGTTGCTGTGTTGGAAAAGATTCCATCTAGTTTCTAAATTCTATGATACTATTGTAAATTTCTTCTCTTTATGCCCCATTTATTTTTTATTTTTTTGCAAATGTAATTTGTCCACCACTCCATGTGTTTTGTTTTGTTTTTGTTTTTAATAATACTTGACATTTCTCACCTGACAATAGAGACCCAAAATGTCCTTGAGAGACTGTCGGGAGATCATTTGTTCATATCTTGGCAAGTAAAAGTAAAGTGTTCAATGATGAGCACATGATCCTTACAAAATAACCTCATATAATGTTTTCACTTCTCAGGTAAATATCAGGTCATTCAGGGACATGGAACCATGTTTAGTCTTTATTGCCATTGTCACACAGCAACTGAGGGCTCTTGGCATTCCAACACAAGACAATGAGTGACTCAGTCTTTCAAACTCATGGAAAGTGTGTGGGCAGGATTATCTCCTCCTTTTAGCCCCAGGCCCTTTAGAGGTCTAAAGGCAGAGACTGGTTACTTTGTTTTCCATTTAATCTTCCTTTCAGTCCTTCCTGTCCAGCGTAATCTGTTTACTGAGCCAGATTAGCAGAGAAAACTGGAAGTCCATGTCCTCAGTGACAAGATTCTAAATGGTTATAGTGTGTACCCAGAAGCAGGGGAGGACACTTTACACTTGAAGGGAAGCTGCACTTTCTGTTTAACTTTTTATACATAGGAAGAACAGGGCAACTTGTCACTGAATTTACAATCAATCTCTGGTTTTAACAGTTGCCTTGTTTAAACTTTTCCTTCATCTTTGGTAAGTGGTTTCCTATGTCACTGAAACTAGATTGTGAACTCCCTGTGGGCAAGAAATTGTGTCTTACAGATGTGCCTCCAACATATCTAGTATATTGTGAAGAACAGAGTAGGTGTGAAAAGGACTTGTCATCATAGAATCATAATTGGAAGAGACCTTTATGGTGATCTTATTCATGTTCCCAACGCCTAGCCCATAGTAGATGCTTAAGAAATATAAGTGGAATAAAATTGGATTGAACTTATCTCTACCTCAGCATCTCTGAAAAAATGGTCTCACCCCTGAAAGAAATAATTCCACTAAGACCGCCCAATTTCATGAAACAACCTGTTCCATTGTTGGACAGTTTTTATTTTAACCCCAAATCTGACTACCTCTCATGTTCATAAAGTAGTTCTACTGGAGTTTGTAAATTCATTGGTAAAAGCAGTAAGTTTGAGTATCCTTTTATTTTGTGACAGCAATTGACATATGCATACATGTACTTTTACTGACATGAGGATACTATAGAATGTCTGACCTTGACTAGATAAGAGGAATAAACTAGTTTCTCCAGCTTCACTTAGTTTTCTGTCAGCCAAATGATGAATTTCATATCATATGCATGAGCTTCATTGTTCTTTTTTGTTGTGTTGTTAATTCTGTAGTTTTCAAGAATGGATATTCCTCCAAGGAAACATGAAAAAGTTATAGCTCTTCAACAGCACATTTCAATGACTTAGAAATACTGCAGCATCTGTTGGTGTGGAAAAATCAAGTATTTCAGTATCATTCAAGCTGCGAATGAAACACGATCAGTCACACCAAATTCCAAAGAAAGGTGTAGTCAAATGCGAAATCAATTCCAAGAATATCTGATATATTATTGCCACAAAATAACTTAATTAACCCTCAGAAAACAAAACCTCCAGAAAAACCTAGCAAGTTGAGTAGTTGTTACTGATTCCTCTACATTGAAGGGTAGACTTCTTGAAATGCAAAGAACAGTGAGAAGACCAGGCTTTAAGAAATATCAGTAGCTAACTCTTAGAATAAAGAGATAGAAGTGAGAGATTCTTCTTGTGGGCAAGACAATACAAAGATTGAAGTACTGATGCCTGTAAAAAGGTAATTTTTACTGTTGAAACTAACTTTTTCAGTCAGGGTTATAACAAAACTATCATCAGAAGAAATCTAATAGGTGAACCTTAAGATCTAGACATCTTCATATGGCTGTAAAACATCCATCCTACCAAAATGTTTTGGGGATATTTTTGTCTTGTCCTGTCCACATTGAGGGAATGATGAAATCTGATAAATATATCGATATACTCAGAAGCAGAATAATTCCAGAATTACAGAAATTGTCAAATTGAGATGGAATATTGCAATCCAATTTTGCAACATGCTATTTTTCATGAAAGGTTAAGATATGTATGTAAGAGATGGAGATAAACATGCTTCAGTGGCCTGTAAACTTGCTGATTTAAATCTCATTGAAAGTGGTGGGCTATAATTGAGACTAGAAGTGGGGGCAAAATGGATTGCTCATCAAAGATATGCTTAAAAATCCAATGTGATGTGTGATTTTGTGATGAATTAAGGCCATGTGTCAAAATCTTGTAAATTCAATGCTAAATTGTATATAAAAAAAAGGCGATCACTACTAAATGGCATATTGCATATTAATTTTAAATGCAAAAGGTTATAAGATTTATTATAGAAACCAGTCAATTTAATTAGTTTACTTTTTCTCATCTAATTCACACATCACTGCAATTCCATCCCCAGTACCAACACCGGTTGATCGATACAGTCATTGACACTGGAGATTGACCAAAATTTTCCATCATCTTCCAGGTTGGAGAAATGAGGACTATGAATCTTACTTTTCTTTTCAAATTAGTGATGGCTGAAGATTTTTAATCTTGAGTTATTTGCTAAACTTACCGTTTGTTGTTTACCCTCCTATGACTCCTGGTGTGGGTATTTTTGACTGAGTCAAATAATTCCTAAATGGAGTTTATGTTCATTCTAGGTGGTGAAGAGGATATTCAATTCTGGCCTCAGATACTTACCCAGTGTATGATCCTGGGCAAAACACTTAACCCGTGTTTGCTTCAGTTTCCTCGTCTGTAAAATGGGGATAATAATAGCACCTACCTCCCAGGTTTGTTGTGAGGTTGGAATGAGATAATAAATAAAGCACTTAGCACAGTTTCTGACACATAGCAAATGTTATCTAAATGTTTGGTGTTGTTGTTGTTATCCAATAAGTCCTAGTTCCTTCACAAGCCCTTCCCAGATAAACCCATTTTTAAAATCCCTTTCCTTCTCTGAATTTTTACTATCTGTGCTTCTCATGACACAGTATATACTGTCTTAAATTATATATATAATTTATATATATATATAATTTATATGCATAAATTATATATATAAGCATATATATATATATATATGCTTAAAGGAATGTGTGGGGTGTTCAGGGAAGACTAGCACCTCTGGTGTGAGGGCTTGCCAAGCCCTTTTCAAGGCTGCTTAGATACCTCTGATGTCCACCTTCACCAAACTCTCACCTGTGGCTCCAAGAAGCTGTGGCATCCCCAGTGTCCACACTCTGATAAAAACCACCTTGGCAGATGGACTAAATCAGGTTGAAGGTAACCAACAGGACTCAAACCTGTTGATGAGTTAGGAGAGCTGTCTACTCCAAGCATGTGGAGACTTCCTTGGTAGAATTGGCAGATGAGAACGATGTGTTCCAATGAGCGTGAAGGCAGTGGAGTGGATATCAAAGATGTCAAGGTCATCCACTGCATCCCAAGACATCACCAGCTGTTTTGACTTTCGTCTTGCTGCTGGACTTCAATGACTTTGGAAGACAGAGTGTGGCTAATGACTTTGTGCAACTCTGCCTCACTTAAATCCAATTCACACAAGAGTCAAGCCATCACGCCATGATGTCATTGTTACTTTTCAAAATGAAGGATGAACAACATACGCTTAAATAGTTTTCATTTTCTTCACATGTATGCATCTTATCTCTCTAACCCACATATAAATTCTAATTCTGTCTCCAGTGACCTTGGACAAATGATTTCATGCCCTTGGGCTTCAGTTTCATCATCTGTCAAATGAAATGATTGGACTAGTTGGCCCCTAGCTTCCTTCCAGCTCTAGATCTTTTTCAATGATATTTGGAAGCAGAGTCTATTTTTGTTTTTACCTATATATCCTCAAAATTAGAGTAGTGGTTTGCACAGAGTACCCTTACAGTTTATAAGTTAGGTACTTAGAGAACTTACTTACTTTGAAAAGAGAGTTTTCAAACAAATAGAACAGGCACCATGGGTCTTTGAGTAAGATTTTAGGGAGTGGCCCAGCTCTGATATTTACTACCTGTGAGACCCTGGACAAATCACTTCAGCTTTGTGAGCCTTAGCTTCCTGTCTTGTAAAAGCATGATGATGATAATACTTCTGCTGCCTATCTTCCAGGGTTATTGTGAAGAAAGGGCCTGGCTAGATTGTTCTGCTCTATGGGAGCTATTATTATTAAGTGCACATAGACCACCAAGTTAACATAAGTAGTAGCTCTTTTTCCTTAAACTTTTAAATCTGTAGGCCGTGTCCATTTCCAGATCATATAGTCTATATTTTTGGTCTAATTGTGGCAATAATGGAGAAATGACAGAGGGTTGGAAGTATGGGAGGTATACTTTTGTGGGGAGGTGCATCTTTTCCAAATATTTCCTTTTCATTCAGTCATTTTTTAGTTGTGTCCAACTCTTTGTGACCCCATTTTGGAATTTTCTTGGTAAATATACTGGACTGGCTTGCCATTTCCTTCTCTAGTTTATTTTACAGATGAGGAAACTAAAGCAAACAGGATTAAGTGACTTGCCCAGGGTCACAGAGGAGTTAGTGTCTGAGGCCAGATTTGAACTCAGGAAGTTGTCTTTCTGACTTGGGACCCTGCACACTATCCAGTATGTCACCTACTTGCCCATATTTGCTTAGGGCCCTGCATTTTAAACCCAGGTCAATGAGTGTGGGCCATCTTTGCTTTACTGGTACATAGTCTGACATGTGAATGATAGAAAAATGATTTACTTGGTCCTTGAGCACAGCTGACATGTAAATTTGTTAAATGTTCCATCATTCTGAACAATTTATACCTACAGAATCATCGTTTATAAAGAGCATCTGGTCCAGCCCCTGCCTAGAGGCAGGTACATCTCTAAACCAGGCAGGGGAGCAGGTAATCTATTCTCTTCTTGAAGAACTCCAGGGATAAATACTGCACAACCTCTCTCTTGGTGGTCTAGCTCAGTATTTTATCACTCTGACAGTGAAAGTCCTTCCTCGTGCGCAACCAAAATCTCTCCTGTTTTCATCTAAGTCCAGTTCTTCCTACAATGGCTTTATGAGTGAGCATCCGTTTCTTAAAGCCCTTCTTACACTTTAAATTCTATTTCCCCCATGAAAATGACTGCCTCCCACAAAGTGAGATAGTTTAAACTAAACCCCTGTCTAATTTCTAGACTTCAGTTCTTTGTATGAAAAGTTAACAAAATTAACAAAAAGAGGGAACTAAAGATTACCTTTATGTAATACTGAGGTCTTATTTACCTCATCTCCACTGGATAGTTTCATTCTCGTGGTGCCAAAGGACATGTTTTCCCTATGTATATTGAGAATACCTACCTTAAGAAAGTAAGAGATAGAGGCATAGACAGATAGAAAGACAGAGACAGACAAAGAGAGCCTATTTTTAGATGGAGGAAGCATTTCATAAAAATTGATGACAATGACAATATGTGCTGCTATATGTTGCTATAATGCAATACAAAATAATGAAAACATTAAAGGAATTTAGAATATTTCACTGAAAAAGAAAAAACAAAAACCAGGGGGTGGAGCCAAGATGGCAGCTGGAAAGCAGGGACTAGCATGAGCTCCCTGCCAAGTCCCTCCAAAAACCTATAAAAATTGGCTTTGAACCAATTCTAGAACTGCAGAACCCACAGGGTAGCAGAGGGAAGCAGGGCTCTAGCCCAGGACAGCCTGGATAGTCTCTGGGTAAGGTCTATCCCCCATGCAGCTGGGAGCGGAGGGGAGAGGAGCTGAGCCGAGCAGAGCCCAGTGTTGGCAGTGCCGACCAACAAGACCAGGAGCC
>CM053622.1:166782486-166807075 GCA_028646595.1 Phalanger gymnotis | reverse complement strand
GGGGAGGCTGGTTCATGGATCTGCTGCGGTGGGGCCTAAATAAATTTTTTGTTGTTTTCTACTTAGAGAATCTCTCATACCTTGCGATTTCGAACCATTCAAACATATACATGGTTATATTTGAGATTATAAATTCTGCCTTCCTACTACACCTTGATGCTAAGAAACAGCCTTAGACTCCTTTTTTCTATTCCTCACTGTCTAAGGCTAAGATTGGTGATGGGGTCTAAAATGGAGCTGTTAAGTTTTCAAATGGGCCTTCAGAATGCCCAGGTGAATTCCATTTACTTCTTGGTGCCTTTGTAATGGCTATGGCCCCTGGCTGAAATGCACAGCTTCTTCCTCTCTGTATGTTAGAATCCCTAGTTCCTGCCCTCCTTATTACTGGCGACTCCCTCACCTGGACAGCTATTTCAGTAGGGGGCTTGGCCATGCTCTCTTCAAGTTCACCCGCCTCAACTCACTCTCTAGACACTCCCTGCAGAGTTACTGCCCCTTTCTACCTTGGCTTTATGTACTGCTCTTCAGAGCAAGGACTATCTTTGCTTATATTGGTACTGAGTGCTGTGCCTTACATAGTGTGTGGGACAATAATTCCCCCAAAATGAAATAACAGTCAAAGGTTTCTCAAGATAAAGACAGATGCTTTATTTGCAAGTCTCATGGGAGAACTGGGCATCACCTACTCCAGGGTGGAGTGGGGTAGGGAGGCCAGTTATAGAGAGCAGAGAGGCACTTTATATACCCCTGGAAGACAATTCTAATAAATGCCCCTAAAAACCCCCTTACAAAACAATTCTAAGAAAAACTCCAAAGTCTGGACGTCTATCCCCATTGGTGGGGATAATTGGCCTCACTTTCTTGAAACAAGAAAAGATTCTTAATCTAACACATTAACCCCAAACTAAAAGACAGCAGTTACAGGCATGATGCAGGATGTGGGTATATGTGGTATATGAGCAAGTTTAAGCAGGGAGGGGGATGGTTAACTTTAAATTTTATGATATAGCTCAGGCTTTATGGAGGCTAAAATATTACGAATCCTTTTCATTAAATGAGAGACTTTAGGCCATTCAACTCAATAGTAAGTGCTTACTTAATTGATTCTCTGTCTCTCTCTGTCTCTCTCTCTCTGTCTCTCTCTCTATTTCTCTGTCTGTCTGTCTCTCTCACTCTCTCTCTCTAAGCTCAGCTCAAATACTCCCTCCTACATTAGACTTTTCTTGATCCCTGCAACCCCAGCTATTAGTACTTCTTCACCAAAATTACCTTGTCTACAATTTATATAGGGCAGCTAGATGGCACAGTGGATAAAACACCAGGCCTAGAATCAGGAAGACCTGAGTCCAAATCCACCTTCAAACACTTAGAAGCTGTGTGACCTATGGCAAGTCACTTAACTGTTTGCCTCAGTTTTCTCATCCATAAAATGAGCTGGAGAAGGAAGTGGCAAACCACTTTAGTAATTTTGCCAAGAAAACCCCAAATGGGGTCACAAAGAGTCAGATATGACTGAAAAATGACTAAACAGCATTTCATATACTTGTTTATGTACATTTTCTCTATTTGTAGAAATAAGCCGCGCAAGGGCAGAGACTTTTATTTTTGTCTTCATTTGCCTGGTGCCTGGCACAGTGTCCGGGACATAAACCACACTTAATAAATACTTCATGTTTTTTGTTTGTTTGTTTGTTTATTGCAGAGGGGACCCCTCGGGAATTACTCAAATTGACCAGAGTCAACGACTTCTTGTTTCCTCTCTTCAGGTGTGAAGCAAGTCTGTATGTGCTGGGCTTTCCTAAGGAGCCCCTCCTCGCATGGCCAACCTCAACACTACTCAACCTTCCAAATCTGAGATGCTAACTCTGGAGAATAGAGAAGAACTTGACTCGGCACAGCGCTCCAATTGGGAAAAAGCCTTGCTGAACTCTGCCTTCTCTGGATCTTGGCCCTGTATTTTTCTTGAGAGGTGGGGGGAATGTGAGGTAGCAGAGATCTGGGGAGCCTTCAGTTGCCTTGGTTTCTGTAAAATGCCTCCACCCCTCAGTTGGTTTTGAAAGTAACAGTCTGTTTCACTTGAAATGGGAATGCACGCTGAGTTCTCTTCTCAGCTTATAAATTATGCCGTATTAACACTGGCAACAGTTTCATTTTAGCTGTGTAAACATGAGGCAGCCCAGAATGGGAAGGGGATTGGAAGGGCCAGGTGCCAGAGCCCAACAGAGAAGTGAAAGCCAGCTCTCTTAAGCTAGTTGCTGATCCCTGAGACAAGAAAGCAGGGGGCTTTGGAGAGAAGTGTGGGTCAGTGGTGCTGGCCGAAGCCCTGACTCCATTGTGATTATTAATATCTCTGTCATCAAGGTTGGTATTATGGCAGGAAGGGTATGTGGTAAACTCAAAGGGAATCAAAGTTGAGAAAGGCAACTCTTTTTAAATTTCTCTTATTTCCTGCCTCTGCATCTGAATGAAATTCCACTATTAAAAAGATATTAAAATGAGATTAAGGCATCTTATCTCCAAGAGTCCTCTCTTAAAGTATGAATAACTCATGGTTCAAGTGACATCATTCATTCACTCACTCAATGAAAATTTATTACTATGTGAAAATAATTGTACAATTATAGGAAATGTACAAGAAATGGTACCTGCAACAAATCATCCTTATTTCTTACTCTCCCACCTACTGGAATCTTAGATTCTACTCCTGAAACCATGCTGGGCTCTGTTAAAGTAAACTTTAGCCTTAGTTTGCCAGGAAAATAGGCTTCTATGTCGTTTCCCATATACCATCTCCAAATCATGTTGCAGTGAGTCTCTGGCCTACCCTTAACTTACCTTTACAAGTTATCTTCCTCCTTTAAAATGTAAGTTTCTGGAGGGCAGGGATTACTGTATTTCCCCATGTATAATAAGATGCACCTTAATTTTGGGTCCCAAAATTTGAGAAAAAAATACATTAGATAAAGTTATTGAACTCAAGTTTTATTCATCTACTCATAGCTCTCAAGCAACTTTTGGGCAAGTCTGGTGCATATACACATGCTTAGTCCATTCCGTTTCATGAACCTAAAGCACCAATTGTGTCCTTCTTTGAAATCAGTAACCTCTTTTTCATCAGCGATCTTCTTGCCTCATGCTGACCCATCTTTGTGGACACAGGAATTCCAATTGCCCTTTGCTCTTCAATCCATATCTTCAGTTCCCTCTCTAAATCAGGTCATTTTGCTGACTTGCCTCTCATGGCCTTCTGCTGTGGCATTTTCAGTCCCATAGCCAGTCTCAGATTGTTTTCTCAGTTGGAGGAGGAGCAGCACAATTTCCATTCACTTTTGCAAAATGAATCACTTTTAACTTGACTTCAGCACTGTACCAAAATCTTTTCTGAGCCATTTCTGGGCAGAACGTGGCAAAACATAACCTAATATACTGGTAACAAATGAGAAACAATGAGCGCAAGGACAACAAGCGTGAAAAAGTGGGGAATGCAAGTAAAAAAATCTACAACTACTGTATAAGATGCACCCAGTTTTTAGACCCCAAATTTTTCGAAAAAGGGTGAGTCTTAAACATGGGGAAATGTGGTGTTTTGCTTTGTTGCATTTCTATCCTAAGTACTTAATACAGTGTCTTGGACATAGTGATTGCTTAATAAAAATTTCCTTTTCATAAACAACTATTAAGCATTGCTCTTTTGCTTATCTGATAAACTTAGGTTCTGATGGATTGAGCAAGTGGAATTGCTAAATTTTGACAAGACCTAGAAAAGCTTTGGCAGCCACAGGCAGGTAGAATCCATTGAGTCCCGTAGGCAACCAGGTAGAGAATGAGGGAACTGACTACCAGTGTGGAAAAGGATGCCAAAAATAGAGACCAGGCCATGAGAGGAAGTAGTAGGCCATAGAAGACAATCAGCCTACTTTAAGATTTTACTTATATTCATCTCTGTTTATCCTAACCATGTGTCTTTGGGGAGAGATAAAGGAGCTCAGGAAGAGCCTTTTCAATGTGGCAAAAGTGTCAAAAGTTACTACTTTAGAAGGTAAGATGTTTTACTTAAAAATGGCCAAGGTAAAGAATGGCAGAATTACAATTATAACTTGAACAGTGGTGGGATTCAAATGAATTAACAAGTGGTTCTCCTAGCCAAGGCACGGCCCTGGATGCTGACTTGGTGGGTGCAGCCACTGCCCCTGCTAACAACCGGTTTGCTGATCACCAAACTCAACCTAAAATCAGGTATTGGTTCTAAGAAACAGGTGCAAACCAGCTGAATCCCACCACTGAACTTGAATGATTATGGCTTGTAGAATGGTTCTTTACACTAAGGTAGAAATTCAACCCAAAAGGCCAAGTAGCTCCAAGAGCTAAGAAATTATTTCATATGTCAGGGCCTAGGAGTTCTAATGAACTTGGCTGTAAGACAAATCATTGGGGCAGCTTTGGGCTGTGAAGCTTTTGTATAGACTATAGTTCTCTAGGAATTAAGTATTTAAATTAGGTTAACTAAATCAATAAAACATAAATGATGAAAGATATGACAATAGGATGTGAACATAAAAGCATAGCATGCAGGAGCAAATTGGGAGAATAGTTTTATTTAAAATTAATTTTAGATCACAGAAATATGAATTTGTAGTATTTTGGTTTTAGAGAAATTAAATAAGATTAAATATTAAGTAAGATTAAAAATTAAATAAGAAACACTTTATTTGGGTACTTTAATCCCATTGCTGTGAAAACAATTTGTACCTGTATCACATCCTGAAATTTTACTTTAAAAAGGATATTAATATCATCATATCTCCAATTATAGATGAAAGATCCCCAAGGTCAGATTCTAGGATAGGGTTCACATTCCAAAAAACAACACATTTGATGAGTACATAGGAATCTCTAACATCATAGATAATTGAGCCATAAGGAACCTTAGAGATATTCTAATCCAAAGCCTTTATTTTATACAGGGGAAGTTTTGGCTCACAAAGCTTAAATAATTCACCCATCATCATGCATCATCATCATCATCACACCGGTACTCACATACAGAGTTTACTGGGATACAAACCCGGGTCATCTTGACTCTAATCATTCCTAACTATTTATTAAGTCACTACTATGTATGAAGCATGCCAAACCCACCAGACTTTCTGCCATGCCATGTGAAGCATGCTCAAACACCCAAAGAAAAACAAATAACCCAGTATGATTGGAACATGCATGTATATTCCATACTTGTAACCAAAACACACCTGTAGCTGAGAAGTGGAAGCTAGGCCTCAAAAGGTAGTTTTGGCTAGAGTGTGGCCTTGAATGACAGTCTAAAGAGTTTGGATTTAATTTGGTAGAAAGCGGGATACTACTGAAAGTTTTTGAGGTAGGTAATGAATGATATGCATTTTAGGAAGACTAATATGGGAGAAATGTGTAGGATATTGGAGGTGTGGGGTAGGGTGAACTGAAGGTAGAGAAGCCCATCAAAAGCTGCTTATAATAATCTAGGTGAGAGGCAGCAAACTCAAATAGAAAGAGGAGTCACTAAGCCATACATAGGAACGTTTGTGAGCCATAAATTGACTTAGTTTTAAAATGTCAAGTTATCTGTGTTTCTTTGCATATTTATTTGTTTTGTCAAAATTTTCAATTATATTTTGATCTGATTTTTCTGCACTTGGGAGTGTTATAGGGGGCATGTGGAAAGAGGTATGGGCCATATTTGATACCTTTAGTCCAGATCAGGGGTGGGAAACCTGCGGCCTCAAGGTCACATGTGGCCTTCTAGGTCCTTGAGTGCAGCCTTTTGACCGAGTCCATGTTTTATAGAACAAATCCTTTTATTAAGGGGATTTGTTCTGTGAAGTTTGGATTTAGTCAAAAGGCAGCACTTGAGGACCTAGAGGGCTAAATGTGTCCTCGAGGCCACAGGCTCTTTGGTAAGGAGGGCCTGTAGTAGGATGGTGCTAGAAGACATAGAAATGAGATGATGAATTGAAATATTGTAGTCTTAAAGAGATATAGTAAATTTATAGTTACCTTACATTTCCTTAATCAGTTGCAAGGGACAGCAAAATATAAAATGCTTGGAATTATTTAAAGAAATAGCTAGGTAATATGGCATAAAGACTACAAAATACTATGACTGATTTGTAGTAAACATTTCAGAACTTATTCATTCAAGTGAGTAGTGTTGTGCAAAACAGACGCTTTTGGAAGAGGAATTTATTTCAATGAGCTACACATCTTTGGAATTCATCTTTGAGAATAGACAACTTTGGAAGAGGTATTTATTTCAATGAAATACCATGGCCAGAAACATCTTTGGAATTCATCTTGGGAATTACCTTTATAGCCATTTCACAAACCAGAAAAGAAAACTAATCTTACATAAGGTCCACTTCATCTTTGACCAGGGACTTACTTTTTTATACTGAGACTAACTTTTGGCCAATTCCAGTAAACAAACCCACTATCAGAGAGGCAAAGATTTTCACTATGAGGCTATTCAAAAGGATTTGTCCCAAACCCTGAGGACAATCCCCAAAGCTGAGTGCCAAGAATTACATTGAGTCCTGGCAACATTCTTAGAACAGGTGCATATAGCCTTCTAAGGTGATGAATCTGAAAGGTAAAATACTTTATCTGAACATGTGAATTCTGGCATAGTTGTTGAAAAAATCAGTTACGTTGCTTTTATAGTCACAACTCTTAAGAACAAATCTGAGGTCATTTACGAAGTCTGGAGGCCAACAAAAGTACTAGGAGATGATATACCCCACTGCACCAGCAAGGAATACGGCATCATCATCATCATAATAATACCAATTCTCTTTCCTACAGTATTTTTATGTCATACAAAATACTTTCTCACAATAATTCATGGTGGTAATTGGTTGAACTATTATCATTCCCACTTTGCTAAAGAATAGATAGAGGCTAGGACAGGTTTACAGCTTTGTCCACTATTTCAAAATTTTTAATGCCTGATTGGGGTTTGAAACAAGATCTCCTTATTCCCAGGACAGTTACCTTCAATTCAGTTCAACATATGCATTGACTACTATCTTCACAGAGCTATGTTGCCCTCCAAGTATACAAAGACAAAAATGAAACAGGCATTTCCCTCAAGGAGAATATATTCTACTGGGTGATATAATGTATTTGTTCACTGTTATTTTTACTAGCCATATATGACATAATGTGAATCTTGCATTGAATGTTTGCTAGATTTTAAGCTGTAATAAATAGGATTAAGCCAAGGGAATTCTTTCGTTATAGTATAGTATACTTCCATATGCCTGTATATAGATGGTACTTCTTTAGATGATGGAGGTGACATTTTTTTCAATATGTCCTTCAATCCCTTTTGGCAGTTCTGCTCCCCCCACCCCGGGTGGGAACCTCCTTATGTTATGTTTATAACGTAAACCTCCTGCTTTATGTTATAAATTTAATTTTTATCTGCAAGATGCAAGTTTTTCATTTCTTCATATGTCCATATATATTTAGGTGGTGATCAAATTTGTAGTAAATTAAATTCTAACTAAACCAAATGAACACACTGGCTCTCAATGTAGTTATAGCAATTTTGCTTTGGAACACAAAGGTATCTTTTCATTGAACCCATTTTGTAGCACTTATGGCCCTTCAATGTGACACCCTTTTTATTTACCCTACTGTGCATATCACTATTTGGGTAATCATCTTTTCAAAACCATCATTGAAGAGCCCTCATAAATTTATGTTCCTTTTTATCAGTTCAAACTAGAGGATCATTAATTCAAGGCAAAGGCAATGAAATATAATAACTAGGTAAAATTATGAAGTTCAATCAAGTTTGATACACTCACACACCCATTCCCACATGTGCCTCTAGAGAGTAATTATCTTGGCTCCTAACAAACTACTGTGTTTCATTAACACAAAAGGAGGATCTGGGGGTCAGGGCTGGGAATATATATATTGGGAATATATTTGGACGGTGGTTAGGAAAACTTACCCCAGGTCTAGGAAATTCTAGGTTTTTCTTTCCCTGATGATCATTGAAATCTGGAAAGTCTTGAGTACCTAGCTTCCAGGCACTGAACTTGAAAAAGATTCTGGAGCTCAGATCATTTTATTCTCATCTCTCCTTGGTTTCTCTAATCACTACATTTCTCTAACACCGTGTCTTATTTTTCTTTTGGCTTGGTCACTTATATTGTGCTTTCAAATTTTAAGCTAGATTCTCCTAGTGCTTTCCAAAAGCATAGTCTATCCTGGCTCCCTTTGTTCTGATGAAAAATAGATATAGAAATGATGCTCATAATTACTAGAGAACTACCTCCAGCTTCTTACCTTAATGTCCAGTCACATTGTAGTCTTTGGCTAAAGATCATGGTGTGACTGGGCCATTTTCAGGACTGGAACTAATGCTGAGGCTTCATGAAGCTTTTGTTAAATACCTTGCTTCCAGAGAGTTTTTATTTTTAATAAAATTGAATCCTGAGCAGATATTCCTGGCAAATGCCTTGGGAGAGGGGGGTCAGTGTCTTAAACATGGTGGCAGAATCACTAGGTGCCCTCCCTGCCTTCATACTGATTACCACTTCCATCTTTGGGTGGGGTTGAGTGAAAATTCCTAATTCAGATGTCTCTTTCATCAGCACACACTCTGAGGAAATGCTCAGATAGATTCCAAGAAAAAAAAAGATGGCAACAGCTGTAATTTTAAATTTCTTTTTAAATAGCAGAGTGACTATCTGCCATTCAAAAGCGAAGGGGACTCAAGCATTCCAGTTTTCTTTTAAGAAGGTCACAAGGAAAGCTGAATTATGAGTGAATATTTTGCAAGAGGTGTCTGTGGCAAAGACAAAGCAAGAGGGGTTTGTAGGCACAGTATGAGAAAGACCCCTTTCATTCCTTTCTCCAAAAATTAAAACCACCCCCCAGCCCCCACTAGAGGAAAGGAGTGTATTTGATTTTTCAAGGTATCTGTAGTGAGAATGATTTAAAAAAAAATATGCTTTCAAATCCTCAGGGACTTTCCAATTTATCAAGAAAGACACATTCTTCCTAATGAAAGGTTACTGACCTTCATGAATGTGACAGTTCAATTACAGCCCATTCATATGCAGAACAGCCGTTGATAAAGGATTTGGGAAATGTGACTAGCATAGCAAAAAAAAAAAAAGAGAGAGGGAGGGAGAGGGAGAGAGAGAGAGAGAGAGAGAGAGAGAGAGAGAGAGAGAGAGAGAGAGAGAGAGAGAGAGAGAGAGGAAATTATTATTATTTTTTTTCTTGCAAAGCAAGAAAAATAAGATTTGCCCAGGTAGGTAAACCTTTTCTTTTGAGGCCCCATGACCCATTAGATTTGCTTCGATGAATATATTGGTTCCCTCCATTCCTTTTTTTCTTCCTAATATTTCTGTCTTTTTAATCCTCTGAACTACTAAACCTAACAAATGGGAAAGCCCTTGGGGTTCTGAGATGCAGAGTTTCAAATACTTCTTTTTTTTCCCCTTTGACTGGCAGAGAGCACTGGAATGTATTCCACTGTTATTTTAAGTGCTTGACTAGTATTTAAATTCTTAAATGGATGGAAAGTTAAAGCTGAGGAGAGTGGGCACTGCCTCACCCTGGTCCCTACCCCACACCCCAAACACACACGTGCATTCTCTCACACATAGAGCTGGCCAGCCAGTATCTGGAGCAGACATTGGCTAGACTCTCTGGAGCCAGCCGTTAGCCAGTGGAGGGTGACACCTGCAAATCCCTGTTTGCTGAACTGCTCCAGGTGTGGGAAAGATGTTCAGACTGACAGCAGCAGCAGGAACTGAGTAAACAGGCAGGGGCGTCATTCATGCAGATCTCTGGAAGATCCCAGAAGGAGGAGATTTTCAGCAACTGCCAGCCAGAATCCATCTTCGGAAAGAAAAGCTTTTTTTTAAAAAAATGAGACCAATTTGAAGCACATCAAATTTAGCCTATGTTTCTCCCCTTGAAGTAGAACATAAAACTATCTTGGGTTAGTACCAACAGTTTCATTTTCAGCACTGATTTTCCAACATGTATAACTGAGATAAAAAGCAAAATTGTCCTAGGCTAATATGAAGCATGCCTATAGATGTCTGCAGTTGTGCATGCTGACAAATATATGTGTAGAATCTATTTTGCTGTGTTACTTTTCTTCTCTTTGACCCTTCTTGTCAAGGCAAACATACTTGTCAGCAATTTTTTTTTCCTTTATAATGTTTCTGCTCTAATCTCTTCCTATCAAGTTGCTTCTTCCATGATTAGACCAATGGCCTCTCTTCACATTTCTCCATAAAGTTTACACTTTCTAAGATGATTTTCACAGTTTGTCTACCACACTAAGCTTCATTTGAAGGAGAAAGGGTCAAGAGGAAAGAAATAACCAGTGAAGGCACCAGTATGAATGCCTATTTGATCCTGAGCCAGTTGCAAAATCCAACGTAGCACTGGCCCAAGGGAACAGTGTAGTTCAATAAGAACGTATATTTATAACTGGAAGGGTATTTAGAGGTCGTCTAGCCTAACCATTTCAGTTTTATTGATAAGGAAAACCGAGGCCCATAGAGGCAAAGTAGTCTCACTAAGGTCACAGAGCCACACTTTTTGGGTGTGCATACTTTCATAGGTAGACTGGGTTCCTGGAGAGTAGCTGCCACTGCTATTCTGGATTCCAGGGATAACCCTGAGTCACTGGTATTTTTAGAACTGTTGCTCATGACATCATATGATGTCCCTATTATCAAACAATAGAAGCTTTTAGGAAAGGGATTTACAGAGAAGGTATACAGCAAGAACAGCAGTTATTTAAGAAAAAAAAAGGCCCCACCACCACCCCCAAACTGAGATCTTCTCTCTCTCTGTCTCTCTGTCTTTGTCTCTGTCTCTGTCTCTGTCTCTCTCTCTTTCTCTTTTGGTAAGGCAATTGGGGTTAAGTGACTTACCCAGGGTCACACAGCTAGTAAGTGTTGAGTGTCTGAGACTGGATTTGAACAGGGATCCTCTTGACTCCAGGGCTAATGAAGCCTTCTCTTCTTGAACATACAAGGTCCCTGGAGGACATGAGGTAATGAGGCACAAGTGAAGACACAATACATGTGACTTGGGAGTAACTCTCCAATCCTCAGTTTGGGGGAATTCTTTTTCCTTTGTAGAGTCCTCATGAAGTCTCCTTCAGATGTAAGTCCTTGCTGGGTTCCAGGATTATGCTTTTCTAGAATCCACATCCTGAATTGCTCTCCAGCATGAACGGTCTCACTCATCAAAGCTATCATTGTCCTCGGGTTACTGTCTTCTACCTAGAGTACCTGTACTTCTCTGTTGTTGGCCACTTTTGATGTGATAACCACTCCTATGATTCCAGTCAATGAGGGGACCTTTGATGACTCTTATGCATCTCCCAAATTGATGTCACCTGGGGTGGGGAACATAAAGAGAAATCTACTCTTCCCTTAAAGATTTCCCCTCAGAGGCTTGAGTGGAATTCCTCTACTACTGGACTGGCCAGCTAGAATTCATTATGAGCTTGCTGTATGTGTGTGTGTGTGTGTGTGTGTGTGTGTGTGTGCATTAGTGTGCATGTGTACATGCATGTGTGTATCTGATTTAGCAAACTATAATATATTTCCTATGTGACACCATTCATTTTTATCCAATGAGTCAAAGCATTTTGTTCACCTGGAGAACTTATTCACACTTAGTTTAAACTTCCTTCTCTGATTCTATTAATTGGGTTGGATAGGAACCCCCCCCCCTTATACTCTCCCCTACAGTTAAAAATTTGCTGACTTCACCAAATCAATTGGAGTGTTTTTGGCATACCCAAACCTAGAGAGCTCTCCAAAGACCTAGGAAGTTTCAAGAATTGTCCTTTTCTGGTGCTTCACCAGTGATTTGTACTACAGAGCCTTAGTAAAAGTTTATTTGGTGAGTTGTTAAGCAAAATTGTCTACTTAGCATGGCTTTTGTTTACTTTGAGTGAAAGTACTTTCAGCTGTTAAGTGCTAAGCCCCAGGCCCAAAGCCCTATCAGGTGTGAAACCTGTGTGGGTGTAGATTGATGACTTAAGAGGGGCCAACTCGGGAACATTGGTCGTTGAGGCGGGGCTTGAGAAGCTCGGCTGTGAGGAAAGGTGAGTCCAGAGACAACTACAGTGGAAGCGGAAGCTGTGGAAGCCAGAAGCTGCGGAGGCAGGAAGCTGCAGAAGCAGAGCTGACCCGTGTGTAGACCCAGGAGTGCAAGCAAGGACTTGAGGCCAGTAAAAATGATTTGGCTAAATACTATCTTGTTTTTCTGTGGCCTCCTGGTTACTCTTGTGAGGCGGGCTTTCTGGGCCTGGAGTCTTTTTGTCAAGATGTCGGAATGGGGAGGCTGGTTCGTGGATCTGCTGCGGTAGGGCCTAAATAAATTGTTTGTTGTTTTCTACTTAGAGAATCTCTCATACCTTGCGATTTTGAACCATTCAAACATATACATGATTATATTTGAGATTATAAATTCGGCCTTCCTACTACGTTTGGTACAGTTCTCAATCAGAAAATTTGCATTTTTCCGTAATTCCAAATACATAGCGATGTAACTTTATAAACATCATTTTACACAATTAATTCCTGTACTATACCAGTTATTATCAGAAACTGAGGAGGGAGGAAAGGTACTCTATCAGATAGATATAGTTCAGGTACTTAAATCAAGGAAAGATAAAGCAATGAAGGAGATATGTAAACCAAAATCATTCAATATTGATTCAAAAATTTTAAATAAAATCCTGCCAAACATACTACAGAATTTATCCAAAAAATATATTTGATATGATCAAGAATTGTCTTTTATTATCTATTGTGACCAAGTTGGATTTAAAACTAGGGATGTACAGGTGATTCAACATTAGGATAATATCAATCAGCATAATTAATCATAATAGTAACAAAATAAAACCAAAGCACCTTATTATCTCAACAGATACAGAAAAAGTCTTTCACCAAATACACACGCATTTTGTGGGGAAAAATGTATAAAGAAAAGCATAAAGGTATCTTTTTTAATATAATAAAATTATCTAAAATCAAAAGGAAGAATTAGGTGCAAAGGAAAAACACTGAAAAATGTTCCAATAATACAGGAATAAATCAGGGATTTCCTTATTTCCTCTAATACGCTCCAGCTCTTCTTCCTGAAGAGCCCTAGCTCTGGAATTTGCACATTGGAAGTATCCCCTTCTGTTGGGATAGCTTCTCCTGAAACCTCCATTTAAAGAGGGCACCTAATATGTCCCTCTCCAGGTTACACTTAGGACTGTACCACATCAAAGGATACCTCTGGTTCTCCCAACCCTCAGCTTTTCAGCTTCCTTATACACATCTTCCTCTATTAGAATATTAGCTCCTAAAGGATAGGAATTGTGTTTCTTTCCACTTGTATTTGTACTCCCAATGCTTAGAATAGTACTTGACATATAGTAAATGCTTGTTGATTGATGTACTGACTGAAGATATTCCCTCTCCCTATGATTATCTGATTTAATTCTAGAAATCCTAGCCCTAGCAATAAAACAAGCCAAAGAAATTAATGGCATAAGATAGGCAAAGAAGAAACAAAATCATCCTTATTTGCTTTTGTCACGGTGGTTTATTTAGAAAATCCTAAAGAATCAGCAAGAAGACTGAGAGAATTAGGAGCTTTAGCAAAGTTGCAGGCTACATCGACGCCCACAAAAATCACTAGTATTTCTATATAATAATTCCAAATCCAAGAGGCAAAAATAAAAAATGGAAATTCCATTCAAAATATCAACAAAATATATAGAACATTAAGGAGGGAATCTACCAAAAGACATTTATTGGTCATATAGATTTAATTACAAACATCCTTAAGGAAATAAAAAAATGACTTAGATAGTTGGAGGATTATTTAGTACTCAGGGCTGGTCTGTACCAATATAATAAAAATCACAACAGTGCCAGACTTAATGTATAGATTTAATGCTATATCAATCCAATGATCAAAGGGAAATTTTACGAAGACAGTAAAAGTAGTAAAAGAATTCATCTGGGGGAACAAAGGCTCAATTATCTCATGGAAAATAATGAAAAATGGCAAGGAATTGGGTATAGAGGCAATGAATCTCAAACTATATTACAAGGCAGTAATCAATAAAAGAATTTGATATTGGTTAAAAGAAAGAGAAGTTGACCAGTAGATTGTGTACAGAGCTTACCAAAGCAAATTAACCTAGTAGTATAGTGTTTGATAAATCCAAGGATCTCAGCTATTGAAGGAGTTGACAAAACTGCAAAAATTTTGACAAAAATATGGCAGAATTTAGATTTAGATCAAAACCTTACATTGTATATCAAGAGAAGCTCTGAATGGATGCATAATTTAAATAGCAAAGATAGCGTCATAAACAAATTAAAGGAACAATGAAGAAATTACCTTTCCAGATCTATGAGTAGGGAAAGAATTTATGACCAAAGGCTAAAGAGGATCACAGAAGTTTAAGTATGCAATTTTCGATTACCTAAAATGTAAAAGATTTTGTACAAAAACCCTCAAGGCAGCAAAGCTGAGAAGGGAAATGATTACCTGGGGACATGAGGGGGAAAGGTAGCAAGAGAATCTTTTTAGCAAGTTTCTCTGATAAAGGTCTCATTACCAAGATTCGACTGATTCAAATTTATAAGAATAAGAGCAATTTCCCAAATGAAAAATGGCCAAAGCGTATGAATAGACAGCTGTCAAGGGAAGAAATCCAAGCTATCTATAACCATATGAAAAGAATGTTCCAGATCAATAATAATTAGAGAGATGCAAATTAAAAGAACATGCCTATCCATTTGGCAAAGTTGATTTAAAAAAAAAACCAGGAAAATGGTTACTGTTGGAGGGATTGTGAAAATAGGCACATTGATACACTATTAGTGCAGCTGTGAACTGATGTAATTATTCTGGAAAGCAATTCAGAATTATGCTCTCAGAGTTCCTAAATTGTACATAACCTCGGACTCAGAAACACTACTACTAGGTTTATACCTCCAAAATGAGGAAAGAAAGAGGAAAAGTTCCTAAATGTGCAAAAATACTTAGAGCAGTTCTTTCTGTTGTGTGGCTGAGTAATGGAAATTAAGAAGTACATCGTCAGCAGGGAAATGGCTGAACAGATTGAGTATATTGCTGTAATAGAGTAATATCATATCATGTTGGGCAGCTAGATAACATAGTGGTTAGAGCACCTGGCCTCATGTCGCAAAGACCTGAGTTCAAATGTGATCTCAGATACTTACTAGCTACGTGACTGTGGGCAAGCCACTTAATCCTGTTTGCCTCGGTTTCCTCATCTGTGAAATGATCTGGAGAAGGAAATGGCAAACTACTACAGTCATCTTTGCCAAGAAAACCCAAAATGGGGTCGTGAGGATTAGACACAATGGAACAACTGATAACAGCAACAATGTAATGTTATGGTTGTTGTCCTTCATTCTCGAAGAGGACCAAAATGACATCACTATGTTAGAGTTGAGTTACACTGTGTCCAACTGTGACTGATTAAATCAAATATGAGGTTGGAATGCTCTACCACAGGTCAGGCACAAGTAGTCTGTGTGAACATTTCGGGTAGATTCTCTAAATTTGCGCATCTCGTGTTTCCTTTGAGCTGTTTCAATTCTGCTTTGCTCATAGAGCACAGCACCTTCTCTGACAAGGGCACACCATGATGGGCAGTCCTGTGCCAATGTCTCCCACTTCACACAATCAATTCCAAAGTTCTTAAGAGAGACCTTGAGAATGTCCTTTTTCTGACCACAATGTGAGCACTTGTCCTATGTAAGTTCTCCATAAAATATTCTTTTTGGCAAGCGTGCTTTTGACATTTGAACAACATGGCCAGCCCATCAGAGTTTCCTTTACACAGTAGAGTTTGAATACTTGGCAGTTTAGTTTGAAAAAAGACATCAGTGTCTGGTATCTTATCCTGCCAGGTAATCCTCAGAATCTTCCTTAGAATTTACATAGAAGAGGGGCAGCTAGGTGGTGCAGTGAGTAGTGTGCCAGCTCTGGAGTCAGGAGGACCTGAGTTCAAATCTGAGCTCAGGCACTTGACACGCTTACTAGCTGTGTGACCTTGAGCAAGTCACTTAACCTCAATTGCCCTTCCTTCCTCCCACCCCTTGAAAACAAATTAACATGGAAGCAATTCAGTTTCCTGGCATGGCACTGTTATACTGTCCAGGTTTCACAGGCATACAATGATGAGGTCAGCACAATGGCTCTGTAATACTTCAGTTTGGTAGTCAGTCTAATACCTTCTCTCTCCCAACTTTCCTGCAGAACCTCCCAAACACTAAGCTAGCTCTGACAATACATGCATCAACCTCATTATCAATGTGTACATCCCTGGAAAGTATACTGCCAAGGTAATAATGAAAAGGCCAGTTTCAGAGAAACCTAGGAGGACTCATTTGACCTGATGCAGAGTAAAGTGAACAGAATGAGGAGAAAAATTTATATTTTAAAAAAATAACATTTCAAACAAACTAGTTTTAGAAAATAGATCAATGTAATGATTAGTCAAGATTCCCAACGACTAATGATGAAAAATGTTATTTGCCTTCTGATAGAGTAGATAGACTAAACATGCAGAATGAGACAAACATTTCTGGACACAGCCAATATGGAAATCTGTTGTTTGACAATGAACCTTTGTTACAGGGTTTTGTCTTTCTTTTCTGCTCTGTTTTCCCCAAACCCAACAATGGCCAGCCTACAGCCATTACCACACTAGATACCCTCCCTTTCACATCATGGACATTTTTGGTTCTGTAATGAAAATCTGGAACATTTGCTGACATTGTTGGTCTGTAAACATGGCGTCCTCCACATGAAGGACTTTAGGAAGTGGCTTCTGGAAGAATTTTGAATACTGGATGTGAACGTTTTCTTCCATTGAACTTTTCCATTGGACCGGAATTGTTGGGTTCTTCAGAACAGACTAAGTCAGCACCAACCTGTGGCTTTTGCCACGTTTAAATCTTGAGGTAGTGATGTGACTTCTTCACTTATAATTGGTGACACCATTGGGTAATGGAGAAGAGCCCTAAAGACTTTTATTTCCTCCCTGAGGTCCTGCGGTTATAAGGTCCTTGAGAAATGGATCTGGGTATTCGGACTTTTCATTCACTCTTTTCTGTTCTACTGTCAGGGAGTGGGGTTTCTAATTTTGTCTTTAAATACAAGCCAGTGAAATACAGGAATTCAGGGTGGTTGTTATAGCCAGCCTAGCATTGATGCTCTGAGAACTAAGTATTTGAGTGGGAAGCTGGCAGTGACTCTGGCTTTGGGACTTGAACTTTGTGGAACCAGGGTTATGTAGGAACCGATCTAAGTTTTGACACTAATTATTACCCCCTCACCAACTATGATAGAAAGGGAACTTATGCAGTAATGATTGTATGTTTTTGCCATATCTGTGATATAAATATCTCTTTATTAAAGCTATCTAATGTTAAAGGGTTAAATGGAAATCATGTATTAATCACTGGGCCCCTAAAATAAGGAGGGAGAATATTTAGTAGAGATTTGAGCCAATGGCATATAAAAAGAGATAACCCAAACCCCTCAGGGTGCCTGAGAACCCCAAAGGGGTAGGTGTAAAAGGCCTGGCCCAGAGAGAGTGGGGTCAGGGTCAATCATGTTACATTTATAGTAGTGAACATTTAAAGAGTACTCTGTTCACACAACAACCCTGTGATATAAAATGTACAAAATATTATTGCCATTTCATAGATGTGCACGTTGAGGTTACAATTTGAAAATGTCTTTCCAAAATAGCCAGTAATCAATAGATGGAGGAATTGAACTCACATCTTCTGTCTACAGATGCAGTCCACACTGCTTCTTTTTCCCTTCTAGATGTGGCATAGACTATCTCTCGCCACCTCTGTCATTTCATTTGTAATTTTCATAGGAAGCACTATAAGTCAGGGTTTCACACGGACCTGAGATAGAAGAAAGTTATTTTTAAAGTATTGTATGGCATCTCATCAGGCTGATCCTTCAGCTCGGGTATTCTATCCCACAACTCTTCAGTTACACATAATTACTGAGGGAAATTGTGGTCCTCCTCAGAATTTAAAGGCTATTGTGTGCAACCCAAGGCTTAATATCAGCTACAGTAAATATTTTACAGTGTAATCTCCCTTGCCTCAGATTTTCATTTTCCTCCTTTCATAATTCAACTCACTCCTCTTTTTAATCAGAAAGGGACAGGAAAGAGGATATCATGCTGGTCACACTGAAAGTCACAAACAATTGGTGTTGGGCCAGTCAGCTCTCCTTTCTGGGCCCCATAAAAAGAGAATATTGGATTATCTGGCCCCCAAAGTCTAAGTTTCTATAATTCTATAGCTATCGCCAGATAATTATGCTGGATGTTTGGATACCAAAAGAAATTGAAATAGTTCCTGTCCTCATAGAATTTTCATTGTATCAGAAAAAAAACTCTCTATCAAAGAGTATGAAGTTTTATTTCTCCTAATCTTGAAATTTAAAGGAAAACTTTTTAACAATTTGAGTCATCTAAAAGTGGAATGAAGTACTCAGGGGCTCCTAAGTTTTCAAGGAGAAGTTGGATGACCCCCTGCTGCTGGGGTGGAAAATGGTCTTCTCCACACGGGTAAAGTTAGATAAGGTGTTATCCAACTCCAAGTCTACATCCAGTGTTTTCTAACTAACGCTCCAAAAGGGTTTCATTTGTCCTGCTGGTGCTTTTCTCTTGAGGATTTGAAGACCTCAGAAAGTTTTATTAATTTGGTAAATCAATTAATCACTAAGTATTTATTGAGCACCTACTGTATGCGAGGTACTGTGGTAAGGCTAAGGAGATAAAGATAAAATTAATAAACAATATTTATTCCCAAGGATCTTTTAGCAACATAACTTCCTTGGTAGGTAATTCTTGCAGTTATTTTGATGACTAGGTGAGCCAAGACTTGGTAAAGGGATATGACTTATCAAAGGCTTTAGTTTATCTTATTTACTTAAATAATCTGGAATATTGAGGCAAAAGTGGCAACCGAAGTAGCATTCACAACAATGGCAGGTAACTTGCTGCTCTTGTCCTGAACTTCAGTTGCCTCATTTGACGAGGCAGCAGGTCCCATATAGGCGAATTTTTTTGAGGGCAGGAAGCTTACCTTGTTTTGTTTTCCTAAGCAAGATGGTGCGGTGGATAGAATGCTCAGCCTGGAGTCAGGAAAACTTCTCTTCCTGAGTTCAAATGTGGCCTCAGACACTCAATAGCTGTGTGACCCTGGGCAAGTCACTTAACCCTGCTTGCCTCAGTTTCCTCATCTGTAAAATGAGCTGGAGAAGGAAATAGCAAACCACTCTGCCAAGAAAATCCCAAATGAGGTCACAAAGAGTTGGACATGTCTGAACAACATGTCCCACTTTTGCCTTACTAGGCAATTATAAATATGCATAAAATGAATGAACACCTCCCTAAGTAGCAGTCATCCAAGGAGTAAGAAGCTTTTGCACTGTTCTCTAAAGCATTATCAGACCTGGCCCAATTCTCTAGGAAAAGGGAGGTTTTGAATCCATGATGAATGAGCAAACTGGGGCTGTTTGGGTTTCTTATATATCCTGAAACTCCCTTTAGGATCTCTTGGTCTTGATTCTACCAAAATCATTCAGGGAATTGAGAGGTTTTAAACAGCTAACCCAGCCTTCTTCTTAAAGCCATCACTCAGCATTTATTGTATATATACCATTCCAGACACTGGGGATATGAATATAAAGAAAGAAATAATATTAGTTCTCATTACTCAAGAAAGAAAAAAGAGGTTGGAGGTGAAGAAGATTTTCTTCCAAATTTGGTATAACAGGTCAGAGCAAGAGACCTCATTCCACTGTGGGGAAACAAAAAAAAAAAAACAATGACTTTGGAATCTCAGGGCACGGTTTGAATTCTGGCTACATGTGTGACTTCGAACAAAAGCTTTAGCATCTTCTAGCTTCAGTTTCTTTATCTAAGACAATACCTTAGCTGTCATCTTGAAAGTCACAACACAGTTAACATTTGGGAAATCCTCTCTCTGCCCTAGGCCTGCTACTTCATCTGTAAAAGGAGGGAGTTTCCTCTAAGTTAGGAAAGTTTTGTTTTATATATATATATATTTATATTTATGTATATACATATACACACATATACATATAACATATATTGTTATGTATATGCATATGTGTGTATATATGCATGTGTATACGTGTATGTGTGTATATATTTATATATGTGTATGTATATGTATATATGTATGTGTACTTATATATGCATGTATAAGTATGTGTGTATGCGTGTGTGTGTATATGCATATTATATATGTGTATATGTATACATACACACAGACACACATAGAGAGAGATTGCATATATGTGTATGTCACAATGTATAGCATATATGTGCGTGTATATAATATATATCTATACTAGTTATATGAAAATGAGCAGATCATTTAACCTCATTGAACCTTAGTTTTCTCATCTGTAAAATGGGAAAATAATACTTGTAGTAATGATCTACCTCAGAGTGTTTTGTTAGTTTCAGAAAAAATTAACCTATGGGAAGCATTCTGTAAAACTTAAAGTGCCATATAATAGTAAGTTATTAAAAATGAAAGTTTTGGAACATGTGCCCTTGAAATGTCTTTCCAGCTTTAAATTCTGTTTTATTTATTTGGATGAACTGCAAAATAAATATATGGGGCTTCATTGTAAGAAGCGTTCTACACGTCAAGCATTTTAGATGTCGACACTTTCAGGAACAATAAGAGACAATAACTCCTAGAATTGGATTAGTATTTAGGCTGTTTGACCTTCCTAGGATCGTTGCTGTTGTTTAGTCATTTCAGTCCTGTCCAACTCTCTATGACTCCATTTGGGGTTTTCTTGGCAAAGATACTAAAATGATTTACTATTTCCTTCTCCAGCTCATTTTACAGTAAAAGAACTAAGGCAAACAGAGTTAAGTGACTTGCCCAGGGTCACATAGCTAGTAAGTGTCTGAGGCTGGATTTGAACTCAGGAAGATTAGTCTTCCTGACTTCAGGCCTGGTACTCTATCCACTGAGTCTCCTAGATGCTCATTTTAAGACTATAAGTGATAATAAAAGCCCTATGAGATCTTCCCTCTCAAATTTTGAATGTGTAAAACTTAAGCAAAAACCATTATTAAAATGTTGTCAGGAGATCATAAATGCATGAATAAAATGGCACTGCAATTGAGGAAGACCAAGAATAGAGATTGTAAAGGGATAGGGTCAATTGGTATAAATGACTTTTTTCACTAATGTAGGGCATAATTTCTCTGCAATTTATATTCTTAGAGAGTTGTCTAGAACTTAAACAGCTGCTAAATGTCTAAGTCACTAAGGGATGAAGTAAAATCTTGAACTGAAAAAAGTTAACAAAACTTTTATACTAAATATAATAAATTAACTGGTACTCACATATAATTGCAAGTAGTGTTTTTTCATTTTTTCTTCTTGTTCTTTAGCAATTGTTTGTGCTTCTCCAGTATACATAATCAGCGTGAAGAGCAACAATTTTCTCTGATAACATCTATAATTTATTGCACACCATGAGTTGTCTAATACATATGTGAATGACATACATGAAAGTCACACATAGTTGATGACTTTTCATCCAGGGCTTGGAATACCTGTGCTCACCTCCATGCACTAACATATCCACTGGTTCACTTCTGTGATCTCTCTGCCCTTCTGCCCCATATACACTCATATACAGACACACACTAGATTCGAGTGTCATTCCCAGTTGCTCCCTTATCTCAAATGCTCCAAGTGCCAGTGGACTCAAGAGGCATACTCTCTGAGGCATAAGGCTTTGGGTAGCTTGCTTGAGATGGAGTGACATCCTGGTGATGATGTATCCCTATTGAGGGAAATGTCAAAGGATATTCAGTACCAGAGGAAAGTGGGAACACTTTCTAGGGGACAGCGCCCAGTAAAAAGGGGACCATGTGTCCCTCATCTCCAAGATGCGGGGTCATACCCAGTTTTCCTGATCTATATCTTGCCCCTGCATCCAGATGGCTCCAGAGGAGAAAGTGAGGCTGGTGACTTTGCACAGCCCTGCCTCACTTAAGCCCAATTCACTTGTAAGTCAGGGCATCACCTTCCTCATGTCATAGTCCTCTTTAAGAATGAAGGTCACACAACAATAATCTCTAAGGTAATCTCCAACATCTCTTGGATGCATCTGAAAGAAAGGACAAGTTTCCTTTTTTCCTCTCTCAACAGCTCCCAAAGACACTGGCTGATACCACATCCTATCCCATTTTGATGGGTGTTGTGAGTTTGGAGGCAGGGGGTAGTGTAGGTAAGAGAACAGGAGAGATGCCTGAAGGTGGGGAAGGTATTCCATTAAGGGGGAAGAAAGTGCGAAAAGGGAAGCAAGTTCTGCATTCCACAGGCAACTATTCTCTAGGTCAAAATATTGCTTATTGCTGAACTCTTTTGGCTTCCAAAGTCAAAGTATTTTTCATTATGCTTAAAACATAAATTCTAAATGACGAGAATAGAACCTTAGACATTTTGATTGCCTTTCTATTCTGATATATTGAAATAGTATAGGATAGGATAGGAATAATTGTAGCTAACATTAATTAGGGCTTTAAGGTTTGTAAAGATAGCCATACCCTCCACATGCGTGTATATTTATACACACATGTGTATATACATACATGCTCACACATAAGTACACACACACACACGCACACACACACACACACACATATATGAAATTTAAATTGAACTTCATGACAACTTTTAAAAATAGATGCTATTATTACCCCTGGCCAGGGAGGTGGTACAGTGGATAGAGTGCTAGGCCTGGAGTCAGGAAGATGAGTCTTCCTGAGTTCAAATCTGGCCTCAGACACTGACTAGCTGTGTGACCCTGGGCACATCCCTTAACCCTGTTTGTCTCAGTTTCCTCATCTGTAAAATGAGTTGGAGAAGGAAATGACAAACCACTCCATTTTCTTTGACAAGGAAATCCCAAATGGGGTCACAAAAAGTCAGACAGGATTAAAAAAAAAGTAACTGAACAACAACAGGCTATGTCTAAAAAGTTACTTGGTGTGTGACTAGGACAAGTCCCTTAGCTGAACCTCAGTTCTTAATCTGTAAAAAGAGCATCAATGCATCTTCAAATAGGAGTCATTATGGTAAATAGAAAAGAGGCTGGGATTGAGTTATGATATGGGTCCTGAGACTGGCTGTGACACTAACCTTACACAATTTGCTTAATTTCTCTGGCCTTCAGTTTCCCAGTCTACAAAAGGAAGGTCTTGGACTAGAACAATCTCTAAGACCCCCTCTACTTCTGCTATTCAGAGATTTCCAAATCAGAATATTTAAGAAAAAACTAAGTAGCTAAAAATGTTTATCTTAGCTCTCTCTGATGTTCATCAAAATTTGGTTTGGCTAGAGAAGACACAATTTTTGTATACAACTTCCTCATTATATCCTTTGCATCCTTAATTAGAACCTGGCTCTTATGACTTGGTGAGACTAAGATACATTCTCTGGAGTTGAGATGTAGGATTTTTGGTTTCTTTAAGCAGAATTCAAGTGGTTCAGTAAACTCCATTTAATTGGGGCACATTTGATTGGGAAAGTTGCTGAAATGGGAAACCAATTAAATCTAATGATAATTAGTATGTACTGCTGCTTAATTGGGATGGGTGGTCCATTGATTTGGGATCACTGTGAGTAATTAAATGATGCTCTAGGAAAGTAAAAGAAGTGGTCTTGGGGGTGTTATTAAAGACTGAAGGCAGTTTGTTTCCTCCCCTGATCTTAGATCATAGATTTAAAGCTGGAAGAGACTACAGACTAGATCTAGTCCAACCTCTCTCATTTTACAGGTCAGAAACCTAAGGCGCAGAGAACGTAAGTCTCTGGTAACCCAGGTAGCAAGTATCAGGGCTGCAATCTCAACTGGGACTGGGATATGAACCATAATCTTCTGATTCCAAGTTGAACCGGGTAAAAGTTTCATAAAGGAAAAAATTATTTCTTATTATTTATTTCAATTCTTCCTCCTCTTACCCCCCTCACAGTCTGTCCTCCTCTTTCCTACTCCTAACATCTGGCATAGTACTCTGCACACATTAGGTGTGAGATAAGTATTAGTTAAATGAATAAATGACCAGTTTAATATCCTTTCTGGAGCTTTTAAAACTTTGTATTTTTATGATCCTTTTAGACTGAATTGATTTTACTGTAGATTATATTTATTTATTGTATTTATTGTTGATTGAATATTTTTAAGAACAATTTTTGAGCATGAAATAATAGAAAGAATTTCAGACTTGGAGTGAAAAACCAGGTTTGAATCCCACCTCAGACATTGATTGACAGTGGGCAAATTACTTAACCTCTCAAATCTTCTATCTTCATTTGTAAAAATATCGAGGTTATGCAACTTTATAACAGGTCAAATGCTAGAATAAAAAGAGGAGGGGAGAAGGATTAAGAGTATAAAAGGAACAATTCTAAGT
>CM053622.1:166712058-166766147 GCA_028646595.1 Phalanger gymnotis | reverse complement strand
AGGATTGCAGCCCAGATCCAGGTAAGGCAAAACAGGCTTTTCACTCCCTCTCTAATCTGCCCACTTAATTCCTCCCACCGGTTGGGCCTGGGGCCAGAAGCAACTGCAGCTATAGCTCTGGAAGCAGCCTCAGGGCTTCACCACCTCTGTCGCCCCCCAGGGCCATGGGCAACTGTGAACTCTTTTTACTCTGTTCCAGTAGTATTTCCCACCAAGCTTCTCTGTTGTCTGTGGCATTTGTGGGTTGAGAAGTCTGGTAACTGCCACAGCTCACCGATTCAGGGCCCTACAGCCTATTCCACCTGGCTCCTGGTCTGGTTGGTTGTGTTGTGGCCAACACTGGGCTGTGCTCTGCTCTGCTCCCAGCTTCACGTGACAGACCCTTCCCAGTGACTATCCAGGCTGTCTTTGGCTGAACCCCTGCTTCCCTCTGCTATTCTGTGGTTTCTGCTGCTCTAGAATTTCTTCAGAGCCATTTTTTATAAGTGTTTATAGGGACCTAGGGAAAGCTTAAGCAAGTCCCTGTTTTCCCAGCTGCCATCTTGGCTCTGCTCCCTCCCTTCATTCTTAAGGGACTAATGCCTAGCACTCTGGTTTCTTTTAAACACTTAACATCAGATTAGTTTTTACAGAAGGATGTTTACTTCAAATTTTATTGATAACAGACATACACACATTTTTCTTAACATTTCTCTATGCCATCTTGGTTTCCTGGGGAAGGGATTAGTTGGTTTTTTAAAAATATATATTTAATTTTTAGTTTTCATCATTCTCTTCCTTAAGATTTTGAGTTTTAAATTTTCTCTTCCAATCTTTCCTCCCCTCTCCCCTAGATGGCATGCAATCTGATATAAGCTCCATGTATACATTCTTATTAAACATCTTTCCATATTAGTCATGTTGTAAAGAAGAATTAGAATGAATGGGAGAAACAACAAGAAAAAAAAAAAACAAGAGAGAGAGAAAATAGTGTGCTTCATTCTGCATTCAGACCCCATAGTTCTTTCTCTGGATGTGGATAGCATTTCCATCCTGAGTCTTTTGGAGTCATCTTAGATCCTTGCATTGCTGAGGAGAGCTAAGTCTATCAAAGTCAGTCATCACACAATGTGGCTGTCACTTTGTACAGTGTTCTCTTGTTTCTGCTCATTTCACTCAGCATCAGTTCATATAAGTCTTTCCAGGTTTTTCTAAGTCCACTTGCTCATCATTTTTTGTAGCACAATAGATGCCATTACATTCATATACCATAATTTGTTCAGCCATTCCCCAATGGGCATCTTTTCAATTTCCAATTCTTGGACACCACAAAAAAGAGTTGCTGTAAATATTTTTCTACTTGTGTTTCATTTTTCCCATTTTTATGATCTTTTTGGGACACAGACCTAGAAGTGGTGTTGATAAGTCAAAGGGCATGCACATTTTTATAGTCCTTTGGGCATAGTTCCAAATTGCTCTCCAGAATGATTGGATCAGTTCACAACTCCACCAACAACATATTTGTGTTCCAATTTTCAAACACCTTCTCCAATATTTATAATTTTCCTATTTTGTCAAGTTGTGTTTGTCTTTCATTTTCTAAGAAGACCATGGCATCAGGAAAATGATGACAGTACAGTAGGTCCCTGCCCAAGATCTACTCAATGGCTGTATTCTGGGCCCTCCTGGCTTAGAGTGAGTGTCAATGGTAACTGTTTCTCTTTTGAACAGCAACCCTGAGGGTCTTCCCCTCCCAGGTGTTTTTTTTTTCTTTTTTTCTAATTAAAGGGCCCATCCCTTGACTCACTTTTTAAAGAGGCCTATTCACTGAATGGGAGTTACCTCACTCTAAGTGAGTACATAAAAAGGCCTTAGTCTAAAAGGGCCAGGGTCTCTCATGGCATCCTGGGTCATCTCCAGTCATTCTGATGAATATCTGGTCACTGGATCCAGATGGCCCTAGAGGAAAAAGTAAGCTGATGACCTTGCACAGCCCTCCCTCACTCAAATCAAAATCAACTGCAAGTCATGTCATTATTTCCTTGATGCCATGGTCCTCTTTGAAAACAAAGTAGAAACACAACCTGTGAGTAGACTGAGCTGCCTAGATGGGGACCCACCTAGTTGGGTAACTCAGTTCATCCTCTCCCCTTCCTTCTCCTTCTCCTCTCCAAAGAAAGGTAAATTTTGTCTGTTAGCCAATCTGGCATGATGTGATACCTCAGAGTTGTTTTGATCTGCATTTCTGTAATCAATATTGATTTAGAGCATTTTTTCACATGAATATAGATAACTTTAATTTCTATATCTGAAAAATGCCTGTTCATATCCTTTGACCATTTTCCAATTGGGGAATGACTTGTAATCTTATATATTTGACTCGATTTTCTATATATTTTAGAAATGAGGCCTTTATTAGCGACACTGGCTGTAAAAAAATTGTTTCCCAGCTTTCTGTTTAGGAAGGGATTGGTTTTATAGTGTAACTTGCTTTCTTAATAGTATTAGTACCATCAAATTCAAGTCCAAAGAGCTGAACTGACATCCCCATACATTTGCTCCTCAGGGTTGGCTTTTTGGTCTAGCCACAACCCCCAGTTAGAACCCCCATGTTTTGAGCTCCCAAGCGTAATTGATATTTGATACAGACTGTTTCCTAAAGAAATCAGACATCTTGGTCCCTAGTCTAAAGGTGTGAATTATCCTGGAAACATGGGCTTCCCTACTCATATGCCTCACTACTAGGCTTGTCAAAGTATGTGTTCTCTGTTCTACAGGAACAACATATTAATTGGTAGAAGAATATGACCAAGATTTATAGGTTTGGTTGGTCTATTTTTATTATACCTGAATTTTGCTTCCTACTTAATGTTTGATATTTAAGAATTAATGGTGTCATTGTGACTGTTTCGTGTAAATGGGAAGAATACTGGTCAGAGCTCAGAAGAGAGAGATATGAGTGTAAGTCATGGATTTCACTCATACTAGGGTTACCACCAGGCCCTGAGAAGCACATGTAGCAGTGGCCTTTTGGGAAAACCTCCCTGCTGGTATGTATACAGGTTGGGGTGAATTTGATAACACAGAAAGAGAGAAGGGATACAGGGCCAATATCATTTGCCATGCTCTCATTACAACAGGAATGCTCAAACATTCCATTTTTTCTTTAACATTAGGTTTATTTTTTCAGGGTATCATTTTGGGTTGCAATTTCTTCAACTATCCAATTTGGAATATCATATTCTATTCCATTGTTCAGTTTGTAGAGAGTATAAAATAAACTCGTGTCATTTGAATTTCCTTCCTTTGACATTCGAAAGTGTTTCCATAGGGTGCTTTAGAATTTGTTTTGCTTTGTTTGTCTTTAGAATAATTTGTTAAATTTAACTACCATGTGTCTTGGTGCTGTAAGCCTTTTTTCCCCTTTTGAAGGCAATGTGGATTTTTTATTAGTATTTTTTTTCTGTTTTCAGAAGTTCTGAGCAGGTTTTGCTTATTGTTTCCATCATGGTGTTCATATATATATTTTTTAATTTCATTTTCTTCTAGGAGATACACAAGTTGTTTCTGTGTTTCCTTACCTTCCAGGTCAATCTTTTTTTTTTTTTTAAAGAGTATAGGTATTCTTTTCACACTGTTGCTTTTGTTACTTTTCTGTAAGATTTTCTTCAGCTTTAATATTTTTATTTTTAATCCATTATCCTTTGCTTATTTATTGAAAATCTCTGCTGTAGATTGATTTTTTTCCTCTAATCTACTATTTTTTTTAAAAAAATGTCATTGAAAGCTTGGAATTTTGACACCTATTCATTCAGAATTTCTTCTCCTAAAGATTTCCTTCTTAAAATGCTTCTGGATTTTCTTGTTGTTACATACTCTCTCAGAAATTTATAGATTTCTGTATTATACCAGACATTGGTTCCATATTTCTTTATCATATAATATTTGTTAAAAGAGTTTTGTAATGTCTTTGAAGATTAAGTATTCATCTTTCCTTCTAGTTTTGACATCTTCTTTGTTATTTGTGGGCTTGTGCACTCTCATTTTGTTTGAATTTTCTTCCTCTTGAAATCTATATTTGTTTTGCTTTTTTTCTTTATATTTTTCCCTCACTTGTTTTCTGACTCCACTCACTTTGATGATGGGTATTCCCTGTGTTTGGGCTGCATAGCTCCTTTAGCTTCCTTCCACATTGAGGAATGTTTTTTTTAACTTGCCCAAGTTCCATCCCTGAGTTTCCTCTGGCGGGACAAGATTGGTACCATATAAGTTTCAGTCCTATTTATTTCAGGTTTAGAGCATTTCTATATGTACTCCATGCCCCAATTCTTCCCTAAATTGACTACCTTTCAGAGGGTTGAGTGTTTCAGAGTCTCTGAAAATGTGGGCCACTGCAAGCAGAAGCTAACATGATTCCTTCCCCTACCTTGAATCTCTAGACAAAATTAATGTCTGAAATCATGTGTTCTTGTGTGGGTGTGGGTGTATAGACAGTAGAACTTGTTGAGCTTTCTATTCCATTTATCGCTGTAGGCCTCAGAATAACTTTAATTCAAGCTATTATAGGTTTTTGTCTTTGTTTGTTTTCACTTCTAGGGGTTCATGTTATGCTTTTATGTCTATTCTGGACTATATGTCCCTCATTCCATTTTCTGGACATGTTCTTTTTTAAAATCTGTTGTAGTTGGAGCATTCCTTCCCCATCCATGATGACTTCTTTGACTTTCCTTTTTCCCTTTTCCTGTTGTTCCTCACTACTTATGGGAGTCACTTCTCCTTCTAGTCTAGCCATGGAATCAAATTTACTTATTAATTTTTTTAATGAAAGTTGATTTCCAAAGCTCTAGATTATATGAACCCATTGACTTTATGTCATCAATCAAATGCTTTTGTTTTAAATATAATTATTTTATAAATTATATAATATGCTTTTATATGTATATACATGGTATATATATACATATACATATGCACATTATATTTATATATATATATATATATATACATATATATGTGTGTGTGTGTGTGTGTGTGTATGGACAGAGAGAGAGAGAGAGAGAGAGAGAGAGAGAGAGAGAGACAGAGGCCAGCTAGGTGGCACAATTGGTACAGGTGAGGAAGACCTGAGTTCACATCTAGCCTTAGACACTTACTAGTTCTGAAATCTTGGGCATGTCACTTAACCTCTGTTTGCCTCAGCTTCCTAATCTGCAAAATGAGGATAATAATAGCACCTACCTTCCAGGGTTGTTATGAGGATCGAATGAGATAATAATTGCAAAGTGCTTAGTACATAAGACTATGTTAGTTGTGATTCTTGTAATTCTTAAACTGAGATCTAGTAGAACCATTGAATTAGCATTAAAATTAGGACTAGAACCCCAATCTCTTGAATCTTGATTCAGTTCTTTTTACTATACCACTTATGTCTTATAATGTTCTAAATTCCTAACTAGTAAGATTATACCACTTTCTTAAACCTTCACTCCAATATCCCCTATGCTTTTTGTTTCTTTTTTAAAAAAATTTCATATAGAGATTTTGGGGGGAAATGAGATATATTCTTATCATTCGTGACATGTTCTAGTTCTCTATTATATCTGACCATGTCTTAGTGATTGGTATGAAATAAAATTTTTAATAATAGTGATAGCTAGCAGTGATATAATATTTTAATATATTTGATAATAATTTACCATTTAATCTTCACAACAATTTTAAGAGACAGATGTTCTGGCTCTCCTCATTTTATAGATGAGGATACTGAGACTGAGAATGATCATAAACACCTAGAGTCCTGTAGCTAATAAGCTTCTGAGGCAGGATTCAAATTCGGGTCTCTGACTCCACTATCCATTGTTCTTTTCACCATGCCATGAGACCATAAGAATTATTGCTTTTTCTCTTTCTTGACATTTTCTCACTTTCCATCAAGAATCATGGGCCCCTTCTTTAAAATTGTACTAATTTCCATAAATACTTGCTGTCCCGTGCAGAGCCAGTTTTACAGTTTTATCTGGGCAATTTTTTTTCTTCTCAAATTTCATATTAAAATTATCTTAGTCAGAGGGGCAAACATTCTGCCAAAGACATTTTTTCTGGCACTTTTGATGTGCCTTCACTTTCTCGTCGGGAGCGTATCATCCTGTTATTGTAAACCAAGATTTGAAAAACCAAATATTGTTCTTTGATACCATCTATGTAGTCCTAGTTACATCCTTCCTTCTGTTTGAAGGTCATGATACTCGATTGGAAGAATTTATGAAAATGTCACCTGTGCACTGAATTCTTCCAGTTTCCTTTTCTAATTATCACATTTATTCTAACTTAAATCAATAGAAGTTAGTGCTACAAATTTTTGTTAGGCTTGAAAGACTCTCCTACTATATTGTGAGGACAAACTCTAGGAAAAATAGCATACCTCATGATCATTCATGTCAGATTTACATGTGGCCATGATATGAATTTATATTCTGGGAAACGTGGCTGAGTCAGGAAGGATACGGCAGACTTTAACAAAGTCTATGCTGGCACATTTGTATAAGGGAAAACAGGGAATGTTAGCAGCTATAAATGCACTAGAACTTTGGAGAGACAGATTGAGGAAGACAACTATTTAGCTCCTTGGAATTCCCTGGACTTATCTTAGTGAACATGTTTTCAATCGTCTACTGAATCTCTGTGGCAGAAACAAGTTTTCTAGCTCCTTTCAGTTCTTAGGTTCTAACATTTTGAAGATACCCTCATACCAATATGGCTTGGCACTTGATCTACTTTGCTCTTCCTCTGATCTGGACTCCATCCCCCTCCATGCTTAGATGAATGCAGCCTTTCTGTTGCCTGGATGCTTGCTTAATACCTTCATGTACTGGCTATGTCCTGGGTGAGAAATGACTCACCTCTCTATTCATCGAGCACTACAATTTTTCTCTTCATCTTGAGCTCGATAATGTAATTCTTCAAATTGCTAGTCCCTGTGATCCCTACTTTTTGTTCTGTGAATCATAGAATATTCTATCATGTGTTATGGATTAATGTTGTAGGGAAATAACCTGCTAAATCACTCTAGTCGTGCATTTTTTTTCTTTTTCTTTTTCTTATGCGCTACATTTTTCCACTTGCCAATTTCTTAACATTGGTTTTGATTTCTCTCTGTCTTCTCAGATATTTTTATTTTTGGCTTTGTTCCTGGATTATTCCTTTCATCCTGTCTAGGAACTCTTCATCCTGACTAATAAGCCTCAAAATAAAATGGCATTCCCTAAGCCCATCAAATTTCTCCTTTACAAGGTGGGTTGTCTTACATTTATAGCACATGTAATTGGTGATTGCTTCAGGAAGATAAACATCATATATTCAGCAAAACACCAAAATACTCTATTCTAATCTGTATTTCCTACCTCTTAGGTTGAAGATGGTCTTTTGTAGGTCCTGTGGGAAATCTCCTTACAATGTATGTGAAGACAAAACTTAATGCTTTTTCCTGTCTTTTTTAGGTCATGTATTTGTGATTATGGGAGCTCCTGGGAATTCATTTAAATAACCAACAGGCATTTTTTAAAAGCATTTACTAAGTTCAAGGCACTATGATAAGGAATACAAAGACAAAAATGAAAGATTCTTTAAGGAGCTTGTATTCAAATCAAAGGCTACAATTCATACAATTCATAAATAGATAAGTTAAATACAAAGTAACTTAAAGGGGGGAGGAGAATCTATCAACAAGAAAGGATTTCAGTAGAAAGTGGCACCTGAGATGAGCCCTGAAGGGAATTAGAGATGTAGAGCCGAGGACAGAGACTATTCCAGGAATTAGAAATAACCTATAGTACAAAGTCATGCTCTTCTTTCTGTAGGTAGGTTCATTCAATCCCAACCTGCATTCATACTAGCAGACTAGTGAATAGAAAGAAGCTGGAGAAAAGTTCTAGGGGGAAAGTATGAGGAAATCCACAGACCTGCCCCCCACCCCGCCCCCACCTACAACTTGCTCTCAGGCTTCCAGGGCTAACCCTGGTATGGAGGACTTTTATTACTCACCACTACAGCTCCTGAGTCCCCAACAGTGTACTTCCCATTTACACAAACCAACCACAATAATGTCATGAACTCTTGAACATAAAGCATTTACTCAATGAGAAGGCAAAGGTAAGAATAACCATAATATTTACTTAATGGAAGAAAGAAACAGTAACTATTAAAACATAAAAATCCAACCATAAAGAAACCAAGTGCATCAAGGCCTATAGTGAAGAGTCTTGAGTTGCCCCAGGTATGTGGGTTTTCCTACTCATTGTTATTTTTCTTTTTTGTACCAATCTGCCCTAAGGACAACTGTCTTCACTAAACATTATCTGATAGACAGGACTATTCTCTTCTAGTCTTCTCTACTCCTATCCTGAATGAAGGCATTTCTCTACTACTCTTTGTCTACAGAAGTCATGTTAAGCTATTTTTGTAAACAACATTATTGTTCACTCTTTCATTGAAATATTAGCACTAGTAAAAACCAATAGGAATTAGCAAGATTACCAAGAAAAAGAGAGCAAGAGGAAGGAGAATAGAAGATCTATGAGAGAATCTGAGGAATGCCCATAGGCATCATAAGAATGATGGTCAAGCAAAGAAGACTAAAAAAGAGCAGTCAGTCAGATTAAGAGGTCAACCAAGAGAGAAGAGTGTAACAAAAACCAACAGAACAGAATGTATGCAGAAGTAGTGGTTATCAGTATCAAATGCCACAGATAGGTCTAGGAGGAGGAGAAGAAATGAGAATTTATTGTTAATTTGGCCTATTTAGAGATCATTGTTATTTCAAGGAGAACAATTTCAGGTAAATGATGACGTCAGTTCAGTTGGGTGAAGAGGTTAAGAAGTGAATAAGAGGAAAGGACATTGACACAGTGAATATAGATAGCTATTTCAAGAAGTTTGGCTGAGAAATGGAGGAGAATTATATAGGATGATAGTTTAGAAGGGAGGAGAAAGTCGAGTGAAGATTTTTTTTTTAAAGAAGGAAGAGTCAGGCATATTTGAAAGCATGAGGAAAGGAACCAGCTGATTGGAAGAGGTTGAAAAGTTGGTGCATTCAGCTGGAAGAGATAAGAGTGGAATGAGGAGATATTTTCAGATAATATAATATTCTATATAGACTACTAGACTCAGACTATTGTCCCTGGGCCAAAAATGATAGCTAACATTTATATGTATATATGTTTATATGTATGATTATACACATATAAACATATATTTCATGTATGTGTACATATATTTTGTGTGTGTGCATGTGTGTGTGTGTGTGTGTGTGTGTGTGTGTGTGTGTGTGTGTATTTCAGGTTTTCAAAGTACCTTATAAATATTATCTCATTTTATCCTCACAACAAACCTAGGAAATAGATGCTATTATTACCGCTATTTTACAGATTAGGAAATTGAGGTTAAGTGACTTTCCCAGCATCAATTGCTACTAAGTGGGTGAGGTTGGATTTGAACTCAGGTTGTCTTGACTCTAGATGCAGAGCTTTATTCAGTGCTACCTAGCTGCTTCTAAGATCTTGGGAATCATATAATTAAACTGTCATATTTTACAGATAAAAAAATGTCCAAGAGATGTGAAGGGATTTGCTCTATGTGGCATAGCTAGTTCATAACTAAGATAGAATTAGAACTCACTATCTTGCAAATCCCACCACATAGACTGCATCTATGATAGTCCTGCTCTACTTTATGGGAGACCAGTTCTGATATGTACAATGTATAGGCAAATTGGATAAAAAATATATCTAAGGTACATATTTCAGCCCCAAATCTAACATTCGGAATCTATGATGCAAATTTTCAAAAGTGATACTCATTCCCAAAAGGATAAATCATCAATGTTTAGAACCTGGCAATTCTCAAGGGAAGAAACATAGATTTTTAAAAACCATTTGAAAATTTACCAATCTACTTAACAATATAAGAAACTAACATCAAACCCTCTTGGGGTACCAACTTATACCCATCAAATTATCAAAGATAACTTAAAATGATAAAATTAACTTTTGACCTATCTTAAATTTTCATTATGTAATATGGAAGAGAGCTTTCATATGCCATTGATTAAGGGAAAGCCATTCTTTCCCCTCTTCATTCCCCTCACCCCCATCTAAGATAAGTTCTTCCTGGGGAAAGATGGTATGGCATGAATATAATCAAATATATTTAACCAGAGGTACAGATAGAGTTCCATGGTAGAACAAACCTACAGGGCAAAGTGGGAGGTAGGATCATTGTTTAAAAGTTGCCCAAAGCCAAGAAAGGTAAAACAAAGATTTGGCAAGTACCTGACAAAGGAGGAGAATGGTAGATATCAGTGAAATCCCTGTCCTGAGCAATTTCTTAAGACAATATTTTTTAAAGGTAGTGAGCCAGACACCCTCCTTGTCACCATCGTGGGCAGGCATTTCCCTTTCCTGCAAAATCAGCATTGTTATAGACATGACCCTGATGTATGGGTTGGGTTAGATGACTGTTGATGGTCCTTTTAACTTTCAAACTCTGTTATTTTGTCATATGTGGAAGAACTGTGGTTGGAACTATAAATTGGAACAATATTTTCAGAGAGAAATCTGGCAATCCACAATATATTTGGAGTCAAAAACTGATCATATACCCTTTAATGTAGTGATTCTACCACTAGAAGTATTACAAATCCTAGGGAACTTAATATGAGGGAATAAAACTTATTTGTACAATAATATTTATTGTATTTAATATTTACGATAGTGAGATCCTGGAAAAAATCTGCATATGTCCAAAGATTAAGGGGTGACTGCATAAATGATGGAATGTGAATGAAATGGAATCTTTTGGTACTAGAAAAATGACAGATGTAAAGAATTCAAAAAATGTAGAAAGACTTTTATAAATTGATGCCAAGTGAAGGAAGAAAAATCAAAATGGCCTTCACACTTAGAACGACTATACATAAAACTAGATAAAAACAGCAAGAAAATCTCAAATCTCATAAATACAAAGATGTAACAGAATTTGGGAGGGGTGAAAGAGCAAATGAGGTTTTGGTAAAGCTTATTTTTCCATTCATGAAAATGAACATGGTTTAATTTAAAGGTTTTATGCATAGTTACAGTCTTCATTTTGCTTGATTGTTCCTTTATATGAAAAGGTAATTGTTTATGACATTAATTATTTTAAAACTTTTTTTCAAAATAAAGTAGGCTGGAGAAGTTGTCAAAATGTTAAACTGTTAAACTCTCATCTGCAGGTAAGAGTCATCTCAAACATCCTCAAGGCTATAGAACATAGTGGTTAACCAGCAGACCAGTGAGCAAATGTTATTAATATTCTGGGCTGGTTCTTTCTTGAAAGAGTGAATAAAACAGAGCTTGTCCCTTATAGACACAGAGAAATTTGAGATGAGAATTATTTCCCAGGGCTTTAAGTACAGGATTGGGATAGAAAAAATGAAGGAATGAAGGAATGAATGAGTGAAAAAGCTATGTGTGTGGCTCTACGCTGAAAGCTGGGAACACAAATAGAAAAGCAAAACAAAACAGAAAGGTTAGAATTTGTATTCAGATGTTATATAGTTCTTTTTATAACTGCTATAATTAATATTTGAATTATTTTTTTCTTTGGATATCCCCAACTTGAATTTGTTTCTTGTTTGGATAAAACAGGGGAGATATTCACAAGACTAACTGTGGGTGCCCTCATTCCTCAGTAACTACATCTAGTTTTATAGACCATTTACTTTTTTACATCTGCTTGGACTAGAGTGACATTGAGAAAATCTTTTTGACTTAAGGGCCTCCTGCTGTACAGCCTTATGAACTATATTTCTTCTCATCTTGTCACAGAATCATAATTTGATCCATGTACAAAAAAAGGAAAAAGGAAAGGATTTTTTTCTTCTTCCAAAAATTGTGTTGGTAGAAAACCTCCATGCTGTCAAATCTTCATGACTAATAAATGTTACCTGCACCAAGTCTTCTAATTATCTACAAAAATTTAGATGCTAGAGCCAACTATTTCAATATTTTACCATCTGCCAAAGGGTGCTCTTGGCAGTTTTCAGTAGAAAAATAGGCAATGAGGTGAATAATTAAATACCAAGTTCAATGCTAAAGTAAATACTAAACCAATGTTAAAATGATATTATAAACTTCCCTTAAACCAACCTAGATGATATATTAGTTACCTCTAGGGCTTTGGAATTTGGCTTTGATTTTAAGAGTGAAGTTTGTCCAGTGGTCATTTTGTGTATAAGGAGAGTAAGAGAGGGAGGGAGGAACAAGCTTTCTCGTGTTGGAGGGAGACTTTGAGATATCTAATTTAGAATTGGTCTCCCACCTACCTCCAATATTTTCCCTCTGTAGTCTCTTCATTTTGAAATAGTTATAAGGACCTTCAGGTGCAGGTCAGAGGAATTTCAGAGGTCATTTAGCCTAAGCCCTCATTTGACATCTGAGGAAACTGAATCCCAAAGACCTTAAATTGGTAAAATAGGATTGGTATTTAGGAGAGAGATTAGGACTAGAAAAATCAATTTGGAATTCATTTGGTTGGACATGATAACTGAATCCATGGGAACTCGTGAGGAGAGAATGTAGAAAGAGAAGAGAAGGCACAGGACAGCTCCCAGGGCAGCCACATTTAGTGATTAGAATGAGGATAATCTATCAAAGAAAATTTAAAAGGAATAGGTAAGAGGATAACCAAAAGGCATTTAGAGGTGCGAGGGTTTACACATTCCCCTTTAAGGCATTCTCTTGGCTTTTCCTTTTGTGAGTCAAGTGCCTGGTGATCTTAGATTTGGTATTGAAGCTCAGATTTTAGGCTGCGGCCAAGCATTTATTAGACATGGGTTAACTGTTGGAAAACTAGGAAGTACTTTAATACTTTTATGATCTCACTGTAAGATCCACAGGTGAACAATGTAGAAATATTGTGGGGCTGCTCTGAGGAATATTCTATAGGCAAAAGAGATGAGAAGGTCTGGAAAATTTTCAAATAAAAAAACTATATTTTCTCCTAAAAACTTTTATATTACATTAGTTTTAGAACAAGAAAATGTTGGAGATAAGGTATTTATACACTGCTACAAGTCCTTTACTCTCCCAAAAAGATTTTTTAAAATATTTTGCAATAGAATATTACATAAAATTATCTACCATATCAAGTCATTATAAATTCCATATACTGTGGGCAAGCAGATAGATCAAGTTTCAGATGCAAGAGCATTTCTTTTTTTAAAAAGCTTTATTGAAACAAGTTACTTTACCACAATTTTTTTACAGTTCATTCTCCCTCTCTCCCCACCAGTGAAGCCTCTCATAACAAAGATGACAAACTAAGTTTATTAACCAACAAAATAACTATCTAAAAATAATTGCAACATTTTGCTCCCATGGTCCCTCACCTCTCTACCAAGAGGAGTAGAAAATATTTTTTCTTCTGTTCCCTCAGACTAAAATTGATGAATTCTATTAAGCTCAGTTACCCTTTAGTGTTTTTGTTTCCATCATCACAGTCATTGTCTATGTTGTTTTTCTGCTTCTGCTAATTTTAACTCGCATCAGTTATATTGACTTTCATAGAGCATCATAGAATTAGAGTTGAGAGCAACCTTAAAAGTCAACCAATACAAATGTATCCTTTTAAAAGTAAAGAAAATAAAGTCAAGAGTGGATAAGTTATTTGCCCAAAGTTCTGCATATAGTAAGTGGCAGAGAGAAGATCTGAATCCAGGTCCTCTGACTTCCAAATCTAGTTTTCTTTCAACTACATGAAACAGTAATTAGAGGTCATCCTATTCTTCTTTGAATTCCTTTTAGTCATCGTATATTACAGAAGAGAATTTCATTACATTTATATTTAATGAAAGTAGAATATATTGATTCCCTTTCCCCAAAAGAGTAATAACCACTTTGCTTTCAATTTTTGGAAGATATTTTTTTCAGACATTCTTAAATATTCCCATATCAACTGTTTTTGAGAACACACACGAGCTTCTGTTCTATTGAAACAAAAGAAAGTAAAGTAAAGGTCTTTATTTTAAATTGAGATGCTTGCTGCCAGCTAATTTGTGTTCACAGTGAATCCAGATCCAATATTCTAGGGCAGAAATGTAAATGATGACAGCATTGTTGTTGGATTTGATAGAATTGTTTTTAAAAAGCACTGTGCTTAGGACTAGTGATGCAGAACATCTTCAAGCATCTTTTCCAGAGATATAGTCTGGGATCCTGCCAAATATATCCTTCCTGCAAAACAGAGGCAATTTTACTATGCCACCTTGCCTATGTCTCATCTCATTTCTTTCTTGCTCAAGATTTCTTAATTTTATGTAAACTGAAAGAACTTAGTTTATGAAGTCATGAAATTGTCTAACTAATATGATCAGAATAACAGTGATAGTGGAAGGAGGCAGATCAAGAAATTTATCACAAGTTCAGATAGACTTTTTTTTCTGGGGCAGGGTAGGGAGGTGGAAAGTTGAGATTCTGAAGATGGAAGTTCAGTTAGAAATCTTTTATTCCAGTAAAGAACACCTAGGTTATTAGTGAAGAAAGCATATATTTAAAAAGGCAATAAAAGGGGGAACCCAAGTAGTTTGGATATGTTTGTGATTGGCCAAGGTCCATACAGAGTCTAAGAAAGATTCAGGGTATCTATAAGGATAGGCAGACTACTGATGAAAGTCTACATGGCAAGCAAACAACAGAGGTCTAAATAAATAGACTGCTGATGTCAGGGATGCCTGGAAGCTGGGTTCCGAGGACAAGGGTTAATAATCATGAAACATAACCAGCAAGATGTGTGTGGTACAGTTCAGGGAGCCTAACCAGTGTAGACTGGGATACAAACAAGAATCCAGGCAATTAGGAAACAAAAGACTATACATAAGGATGGAAATTAATTGGTCTAGTAGAATAATTAAAATGACATTAACAATAATCATAACAGAAACTACTATAATAACCACAACTGGCATCTACACAATGTTTTAAGGTTTATAAGGAATAATAAAGGGATGGGGAATCAATTGAGCCATTATTGGTCATCAACAAACTCAGTTTTCAGAATTCCTGGAAGATAGTAAAAATAAAGCACAAGAAGCAAAAAATTGTTTATAGCAAGAGCTCAGAAAGTGAAACTTAAGCAAGATTCCCTGTAGCAAAATTGTATTCAAGGTTTAATTTTTTCCCATCAGCTCCCTTTCTGATAATTGGTGCTTTCTGTATCTCTTTGACACCAGGAAAAAAGAACAAGTTCAAATCCTGAAAAGATAATATAGATAAATTTGATCTTTGTCGTTGATATTCTAATCTGAGAGTTCTCCAAATGACTTTTATTTCATTCCTTATAACATCAATCATTTTACATGTCAATTTCAGTTGCTGACTTACCAAATTCTCTTGAAATTAGTTTTTTTCATGGCCTATATAATCTGGCAGGTTATTTATTACCTTCCCAATATAGGTTCACTATCTAGTGGTGAAAATAGGTGAGTATGGACTATGCAGTAGCTAAAAAAATTTTTTTATTGACATGGTTTCCTATGTATTGTGCTAAAAAAAAGGAGGGGACTGTTTGTACAAGTTCTTCATTCTGATAAAAATATTAATTTATTTGTTCATTCATTTACTCAATAAGTGTGCATTTATATCCTTATCACCTAGAATAAGGTACACTACATTCTGGGTGCTTAAAAAATGCTTGTTGGTTGATGATTGCTTTTTGCTATTTTACTCGTAAATTGTCAAAAAATAAAATGTCAGTTTCCTTAAAATTAAGCATGTTATAGATCCATTTGTAGCAAAATAGAATATTTAAAAGTAAAATTCAATTGAAAATTTATAGCTATTTTCTGAATAAACTATAATTTTACATTTAATACTCAAAATATCACAATTTCATTATATAACAAAGTTATACAACAATAAAATGTAGTGGATTGTACCCATTATGGATGGTAAGGATCTTGAGGATGACTCCATTTTTACTTTTGTTTTACTTTGCTGTTGTGTACTAATTAAATGTTTTGCTGTTTGATTGATGGTTCTTTCTTGGTCTCGGCAGATAATTCATTAGACAGTGACTCATATGTATTTGCATAATTATTATTACCTAAAACATCTCATTCCAAATATGGGCTAGCAAGGTGTTCCAGAGGAGAGTAGAACTTTCTATTATATATTCTATTCTATTTCTATTATATTATATACTACATATATATAGAAATATGTTATATTTCTATATATATTGTGCTTCTACAATATATATAAGGGCTGAGATTTGAAGCCACATTTTCTAACTATAAGTCCTCTGTTCCTTCTGCTACATTGTATAACTTTATTGTGTGTGACCATCTCTATATGTGCCTGAAGCGGAGTGACAAAGTACATCAGGGTATTAAAAATCCCAGGAATGATTAAAGTAAGGGAGTTTGAGGGAAGATCAACACGAATACTGAATGTTGAAGTCCCCTAGTATAAGAACCGACATTGGAAAGGAGGGGAAGATTGTGTTCCAGGTTCTGAGATGATTAACTTATGTGCAGAATAAAAACCTCGTATTTGGATGGGGTCAATGTGTTTTGGTTGACTATACTTACATGATAAATGCATACTTACATGCATTATCTTCCAGTGTAAAAAAGGAGTGATAGAGAGATTAAAAAAAAATAAATGCTTGATAATTGAAAACTATTTACAAAATTGGGGAAAATGTTTTTAAAAAGGGAAGCAAAGTGACCTGGTAGTCAGTATGCAATAACCGTCAAGATTTGGATAGGGTGGAAAATTTTGATACTATGTACTTCATAGGAGAAAACGTAAGGCAAGGAAACCAATTGCAATCTTCAAGGGATGCAGTTATAAGGATCTGAACTAAAAAAAAAAAAGTGGCTGTGTGAGTAAAAAAGAGTCAAATCCAAGAGAATATAATAAGAAATTATGAGAACTGATTTGGGTGAGAGTGAAAAGTTAATACTGACACCGAGGCTATGAACCTGCATGACTGGAAGCATTTTGGTGACCTTGAAGTTAGGTCACCAATCAGGAAGTTAGGAATGAGGGAGGACTTGGGGACAAAGCTAAGGAATTCTGGTTTTGGACTTATTGAATTTGAGGTAATACGGGATATCCAGTACAAAATGTCCAATATGCAGTTGGTAGAGTGAGACTGAAGCTCAGGAGAGTGACTATGGCTGAATACATAGATCTCGAAATTATTTGCTTGGAGATGATAACTGAAACCATGATGAAACCATTAAGTGCTGGTGTATGGAGAGAAAAGAAAAGAAGGTCTAGGTCAGAAACTCGGAGGTTAGTCATGGTTAGTGGAGGTGACATGATTGAAGGATACTAAAGCATAATCATACACAAAGAAGAACATTTAAAATAAAAAGTTAACACTTGGATAACTATCTCAACATAATTAGTCTTCTTTTTAATCCTATACATTTTATTTTATGCATTTAAACACATTATTACGAGGAGTCAATAGACTTCACTGGATTGTCAGAAGTGTTGATGATCCATAAAAAATTACATACCCTTGATTGTCTGATTCACAATTGTGACTTTAATATTCACTTCTATGCAGGAGAATCTCAAGCTGACATTTCTACCCCAATACTTTTCCCATAATTCCAGTTCAATGTTTCTGTATACTAGGGATATCTACAAGAACAGTGAACTCCTTATCTTATTTAACAAGAACGGATTCACCTGGGTTTGAATTCTAATTCTAATACTGATTACCTTTGTGATCTTAACCCCTTTGGACCTCATTTCCTCCCCTTTAAAGTTACTTCTAGTCATCTGTGCTCTAAATGCTGTTGTTAAGTTGTTTCAGTCATGTTTGACTCTTCATGACTTCATTTGGGGTTTTCATGGCAAAGATACTAGAGTGGTTTGCCATTGCCTTCTTCAGTTCTTTTTTTTTAACAGATGAGGAAATGAGGCAAATATGGGTTAAGTGACTTGCACAGGAGTTAAGTCACACAGCCAGTCAGGCCAGATTTGAACTGACAAAGATGAATCTTCTTGACTTCAGGCTTAGCACTCTATCCACTGTGCCCCCTAGCTGCCCCAAGTACAATAACTAAAACCAGAAGCTATAAAATCTGTGCTCTAGATTTATTGATCCCACAGTCACTGTCTTCCCCTGGAACCTCAAAGTCCTGTAATTTCTCTATTTAAGCTGATGGCAGTACCATACCCCCAGTTTATCAGGTTCAATATTTTGGAGTTCTTTTGGCTCATCCTCCTTCTCTCTCCATAGCCAACAAATGCAAATGTTCTTTTTGTTCTATTTTTCACTCCATTTAGTCATGTTTTGCACTTTTTGGAGTTAATGCAGATCCATTTTTTTGACATTGGGTTACTTAATCTAGTTCTTATCTTGTAATCTGAGTATTTTGTGTGTTTGTAAATGTTCATCCATATCCTAAGTTATCAGTTTTGTTAACATGTGATTGGACAAAATAGCTTCCAATAATTCCCTTTATTTCCACTATACTTGTTATGAATTATTTGTTTCAATTTTATATTAGTTATTTGACTTTTTTCTTCTTAAAAAATTAGCTTAACTAATGGTTTACTTCTTTTGTTCCCCCACTCATCCAGCTTTTCACTTTATTTAGTTTAGGTTTTTTTTTTAATTTTGAGGGGGCTTTTAATTGTATGTGTCCAGAGTGTTGGCATGATTCAGGTTTCTCTGGTTTATGATGGGTCAAAGTGCTGCAGTCTTTTAAAAATGTAAATTTTCTTTCAAGGAACAACAGCAACCCAACTTCTCTCCCTTCCACTCCAATCTCTCACAATTAAAACACAAAAACAAAAAACACCAAAAGCCTTGTAACAGATATGCATGTTCAAATAGAATAAAGTCCCATATTGGCTATATCCAAAAAAAATCTTATTCTGAACCTTGAGTCCATTAATTCTCTGTCAAGAGGTGGGTAGAATCATGAGTCCACTAGAATCATTGTTAGTCATTGCAATGTTCAGAATTCTTAGCCTTTCAAAGGTGTCTGTTTTTGTAACATTGGCTTTATTGTATAAATTATTCTACTAATTCGGCTTACTTCATTCTGCATAATTTCACTTGTCTTTGAATGTTTCTCTGACATTATCCTTTTTATCATTTCTCATGGCACAATGGCATTCTATTACATATACGCCATAAATTGTTTGTCTATTCTTTAATGGCCATCCCTTTAAGACACTGCAGTCTTTAGATCTCTCTCAATTCATACCAGCTGATTGCACAATGGTCTTCTCCCACCTGCATTCTCTTGGAATATCTGTGGTCAGAGATTTGTAGGCTTTTCACTTGACTGGAGCTTCCCTATCATAGTGCCGAGGATCTCTGTTCATGAGTAACTCTTTTCAGAGTGATGGCAGTCTTTTGGCCTGTTGACCCTCATTCAAGCTGGCTTCCCTGATAGTATTCCTGTCCCAGTACCCACAGGTTTCTGGCTCTTTTTTTCCCCCAGTCCTTGATGAAGGTGTTTACTGTTTCTCTTTGGATTTCTTGATCACTATCTGATCTGGTGTCCTTTTAATATCCTTGCTGGAGTATATGTGGATAATCGGGGTTCCTCCATGACCTATGTTATCAACATCTTAACCAGAAGTGCCATATCCAGTGTCTGCTGGCACTTCCAAGAAGAAAATATTACTGATACAAACCTGATATAACTTCTGAGTAGTCTGTAAGATTTGGGCTTTTTAAAAATTTTTTACAACCCAGGGTTTGTTTTTTGATATACATTTCACTGTCTTTTTTCTGTTCCCTCCTTTTTAGTGAAATCAACTAAGCGTCCAAATACTTGCTATGAGTTGGTTTACAGCAGTGGTGTCAAACATAAATAGAAATGGATCTCAGCAGGCTGCGTATCAACTTAGAAAACCACAAATTAACATCATCTCTATTATATTTTTATTTATTTTGTTAAACATTTTCCAACTTTAATCTAGTTTGGGTTACACTGGGGAGATTTTTAGGCTGCAAATTTGACACCTCTGAGGACCTTGCCAAGTTCTACAAAGAATTTTTCTCTAACCCATTATTCTCTAAAATAAATGTTGATACATAATCTTCCATTATCTTCATAATGATCTTTTATTTAATTTTTCCCCATTATCAGTGCTGAAAAATGAGATGACCAAGTGCCCCATGAAATAATGTTTCTCATTGCCTATGGACCCACAGTGAAAAAAACAACAACTCTATATCCTTGTTTGCTCTTCAAGGAGCCCCTATTATTCTACTTTTCATGCAGCTGCAACATCCTATTGTTTCCTGATTTTTATTATTATGAGCCTAGTAATACTAATGTGGTTCACTTCTTTTCATTCCCTTTCCAAAAACAGTGGTAGTGTTGGTTTGACTATTACTTCTTGAGTAAAATGTGGGTGTAGCAGAAGGAGGTGGGAGGAGCAAAGTGGCAGATGACTAGATAGATGCTCATGTTGGATGGTTTCTGACATTTTTATGGGAGGGGTGGAAGCAAAGAAATTCAGTCTAAGACAAGTTAGTTAACAAAAGGTTAAGGTAAGATTTGACTTCCTCATCATCTGATCAACAGCCATGTCTGGTCTGCTCTAGGGTGAGCACCAAAACCAAGTAGTTTTGCATTTACAAGTAGTCAACTTATCCATAGAGGCAGAGAGCTCACCTCTTGAAGTGATGATTTTGAATATTGTGGCTAAGTCGTAATCTTGGTGCAGTTTTCCTTTACTTTCGAATGGTAAATAGCCACTTACTACATGTATGACCCTGGCAAGTCACTTAAACTTTCTTGTTTTTAGTCTCTCATTGATAAAATAAAGAGGAAGGGTTGGACTCAGAGCCTTTTAAACTTTGGGTTGCAAAAAATTTGGCCACAGTAAATGGTTTCTGAACTTGCAATGACCAGATATTAATTAAAAATCAAATGCTTAATGTATCTGAGGTGTTTCTGGAAGCATTTATCTGGGTTGCATTGGGCAACTTCACTACAGCCTTGGTTCTGAACACAAAACATGCTCACTTTGCACTGCCTATGCCCTCAAGCCATGCAATGCCAAGAAAAGCTGCCTAAATGTAAAAAGGGTTTGTGAAAAGAAAAAGTTTAAGAAGCCCTGAACTAGATGACTTCTAAGATCCCTTCCATCTCTCAAGCTATGACCCCATAATCTTCTGATCCTAAAAATACATCAATTTATTAGTCTTATATAAAATCTCACATTTAAAGTACCCACATATGCAGCTAGAAGTTTTAGAGATTGGGACTAGACCTGTGATTTCATTGCTGTAGCATCAGGAAATTTCTTCAGCACCTTTTTTCCACTTATGATCTTAGAGAATTACCAGAACACTGATAGGTTAAGTGACTTACCAGAGCTCCACAATTACAATCACAGAGCTGACACAATGTGTCAGAGGTGGGACCCGAAGCCTTAGTCTTCTTGGCTATGAGGACAGCTCTCTAATGTTGTTAGATAGTCCCCAAACTGTATGAGTCTTAGGATCTTCTCCCTCTTTGGAGGAGGAAGGTAATAGAGAATAAGCTATATCTTCTCAGAAAGGAGTGAAAAGCATTAGAGGGGGAGACAATCTGTCCAATGATCCAAAACCTCTGTGAATTTCTTTAATGCTGATACTTATAAAAGATAAACCTTTGATATTTCAGTCTGGTATGTGAGATTTATTTGACAAGTTTTGTGAGGTCCATTTTGAGCTGGTTGTCCTAATGAATGCCAAAATTCTGGAGTCACTTTTCAAACTTCTACTTTTTAAATAATAGCAGGGGGCTAGTCCTCCCTCGTTTAATCATTTTTTCTAGTCCTGAATTAGAATTTTGTGTTAGGGCCAAGCTTTGAGTACTTGGTACCTTTTTTTCTGTCTATAAATCAGGGGTGGGGAACCTATGGCCTCAAGGCCATATGTGGCCTTCTAGGTCCTTGAGTGTGGGCTTTTGACTGAGTCCAAGTTTTGCAGAACAATTATTTTTTATTAAGAGGATTTGTTCTATGAAGTTTGGATTCAGTGAAAGGGCTGCCCTTGAGGACCTAGAAGGCCACATGTGACATCAAGGCCCCAAGTCTCTCCCCCCCATTTTCTCTGGCTATTGAGTGCTTTATTGTTCAGGATCTCAGGGACAGCTGAGGCCAGGGAGCTACAAGCTTTCAGCATACCCTAAACAGTCTGATCTAGGGCAAAGTCTGATTTTTGCCTTTCTGATGTAAGATTTGCAAACTTTTGACTCCTGTTTTTGACCTGGGTAACATAATTATAGACTTGCCCCTGGCTTAGAATGCCACTGAATTCAGCCCCTATCAACTACCTGGAAGACTTTAGGTTCAAGAGAACTACACGCTCCCACTTGATCTGAGTCCCTTGCTCTGGTGCTCAGGCACAGGTGCCTGCCTGGGTCTGTGGGATGAATCCACAACCCAGATGGGAGTCATTGCCACACAGCTGCTACTCAGGCCTAGTTTCCTCCTTGACCTCTCCTTGCCTTGCTGCAGTGCTGCAAGTCCCATCCCTGCTAGATGCTGGGCCAAAGTGACACAGTTGCTTGCTGGCTCCCATTTTTGCTCTTTGTACAGTGTATAGCTTTAGGCAGTCTGGATCTGAGAGAGAACTCACTCCTTTTCCAGATACACAGTCCCGAAGGCCTCAATTTAGTCTTTGTGTTGGAACACTCTACATAATATTTCCTTGCTGGCTCCCTTCCCAGTGTCCTCAGGTCTCTGGTTGTCTCCCTATGCTGACCTGGGCTATCAAAATCATTTGCTATGGTTTCTCCTTTGATTTCCTAATCACTATTCAGTTTGGTGCTCTTCTCTGATATTTGTTGGAATTATTGGGGGAGATAGCTGGGCTGTTCTGTTTCCTCCTACCTGACCATCTTAGGTTGTCTTCCTCCCCACCATGAAAATATAAGAAGGAAAAAAGCCAGGCTTTCACAAATGATTCTCTCTTCTCACATTTATCATCAACTGACTAAAAGGTGCAGAAGAAACAAGATCCTCTGTGGTTTTTCTTTGTTGTCTACAAAAAAAGCCCATTATTAGTAAAAAGGCCAGCCTTCAAGGCTATTCTCTAAGATGGTTCTCATGCATATGTTAAGATCATTCAAGACTGCTTGATAAATGTGACCACAGAAATAACTCTGTTCAACCTTTTATTATTAACAACAAGCAAAGCATGGAATAAGTACTAAGTTGTTTGTCACTGTCGTGAAGAATATCCTGTGAAATCTTCCAGTGGGTGAGGGCTTTCCTATAGGTACTTCAGCGTTCAAGATGCTCTTGTTTATGGATGATGTTGTTCTAATTGCATCAAGTTCTAGAGTATTACAAGGCCTCCTTGAGGAGATCTAGAATTACTCTAAAGCAATTGGCCTAACAATTAGGGAAAAACTAAATGGATGGAAAGTGTCTATCCTATGGATTATGACATGTAGTTGAAAAACCAGTTAACTGGTAACACTATGGTGTATATATACACACATACATATATACATACATATATATACATATATATGTATACATATATACATATATATATACACATGTGTATTTGGTTCATACATGGCAGGTGACTAATAAGCCAGGCCCAGAATTGAATAGATATAACAGAATGGACTCTATTGCATTTTGAACATAGCAGTACTTTAAAAAAAAATCCAAACTACTCTCTGGTTCAAATAACCAATCTTGTAAACATATTCTTCCAGTGATATTGTAATTACAAAATTTCAAACATGATAATCTCTGAAAAAATCCCAAAGTTCCAAAGTCACTAAGATCCTAGGTAGGGGCAAAGGAAAGATACATGATAGGTACAAACTGGCCACAACATATTTCTAATTAAGAGCTCTGTACTAGAAATGGCATAAAGGATTTCATTGGGAAAATGTATACTTGGAAGAGGAGATGTGGTGAGAGGAAGTGTTCGAGTATAGACAGCCCAAGTGTTGCACTGATGCCCATAAAGGTAGATATATGTTATTGCTGAGTCATGTCTGACTCTTTGTGATCCCATTTGGGGTTTTCTTGGCAAAGATATTGGAGTACTTTTCCATTTCCTTCTCTAGCTCATTTTATGGATGAGGAAACTGAGGCAAACAGGGTTAAGTGACTTGCCCACACAGCTAGTCAGTGTCTGAGGCTATATTCAAATCTGGGTCTTCCTGACTCCAGGCCTCGTGCTCTATCCACTGTGCACCTAGCTGCAATAAATAGATAGATAGATAGATAGATAGATAGATAGATAGATAGATAGATAGACAGTTAGATAGACATATAGACAGTTAGATAGACGGACAGACAGACAGACAAACAGACAGACAGACAGACAGACAGACAGACAGACAGATAGATAGATAGATAGATAGATAGATAGATAGATAGATAGATAGACAGATAGATAGAACTAACAAACATTTATTGTTCTGTTGCTCTTACTGGGCTAAGTGCTAAGGATACAAATACAAGCAAGAAAGACAACTATTGCCTTCAAGGAGCTTACATTCTAATGGGGGAAGACAAAATGTAGAGGAAAGCTGGAAAAGAGAGGAGGCACCTTAATTGGTATGGTGAAGTCACAACAATGAAATGGTGTGAAGACCTAGGCCCCAACAAGATCTGGCAAAATTTCTAGAGGAAAAAATTTCTACAGTGGAAAAAGATCACCAGATATCATGATGAGAAGATAGCAGGAGAATGGTAAGAAGGCTTGCATCCCAGCAAGATGAGGGGCTACCTAGCAGAGCCCAACTACAAAAATACTCTAAAGAATGCCTTCAGAACTTTGGGTGGATCCTCCGTGGAGAATCTATGAGAGAACTTGGTCAATAACCACTGCATGATCAGAAAGCATGAACGGGCAATGATCTGCTCTGGTAAAAGAAAATGCCTAAAGTGATGAGGTCCCTGATCCGTTTAAATGTTAAATTTTATAGGGTACGATGCACCACAATTTAGTGCCAACTTTGCATCAATATGGGCAGCTATGTGGCACAGTGAATAGAGCTCTGGGCCTGGAGTCAGGAAGATATAAATTCAAATCCAGTCTCAGACATTTACTAGCTGTGTGACCCTGGCCAAGTCATTTAACTCTGTTTGCCTCAGTTTCCTCAATTGTAAAATGAGCTGGAGAAGGAAATGGCAAACCACACCAGTATCATTACCAAGAAAATCTCAAATCGTGTGATGAAGAGTTGAACACAACTGAAAGTTACTGGGCAGCAACAACACATACAAACATAGAAAGTATCTACTCTCAGAGAATTCCAGGACAAACGTCCTGTTCATGAAAAATGTCATTTTCATCCCTCTCCTCCATAATATAGACATGCTGGCTGACATGCTGTCCCTCACATAGATTACTCCATGTCCCTTTTTTAGGTGTTCTTTTCGATGGACTGATCTTTACCTATCTATAATGCCTTCCTTTCTCACTTAAAATTCTTAGAATCTCATTTTTCAAGACTCAGCTCAAGTGTCAGTTTCTGCTGGAAGGCTTTCATGTTTTTCTCTGCTGCTATTCCCTTCTCCTCTGAGATTAGCTTCTATCTGCATGGTACGTATCTTGTATGTACCTGCTTCATTTACTTATGTCTTTTCCATTAGGATGTAAACTCTTTGAAGGCAGGGACTGTTTGTGTTCGCAATGCTTAAAACAGTGTAAATCAGATTTAGTATTTAGTAAGTATTCATTAACTGCTTCAGTGATTGATAAGGTTACTGGTGTTCTTAACTGACCTGTTTCAGATTTTATAGCTTCCAGCTCTTTAACCAAAGATTGCTTCTTAAGGATAGAGAATACATTTCCCACTTTCATAGTAACCTAGGACAGCTCTGAGCTCATTTCAGACCTCAGTAAATACTTTAAGAATTGAATTGAATAGAATGAGCAGTCACCAGGCTGCTATTTTTTGAACTTTACTCAGTCCTTTTGCCCTTTTAAAAAACTGTCAGACAATTGAAAGTCTCAGGATTATAGGCTGTGTCCTACTAATGGAACTTAGCCATTTAGTTGGAAGAGAAGAGGCATTTCTAGTGTGCTACCAGAATGCAGAGTAGAAGCATCTAAAGATGAATAAATGAGAGAAACCAACTGCAAACTGAGGAAATCCTCTGATAAAAAGAGTAATTTCATATTCATGTAAAGACTGAGGTAAATGTTTAAGAAAGTCAAGCTGGCTCACCCATTCCCAGATCCCGTGCTATGACTGCAAAGGTCAGAACCCATATCATTGTCTGACATGGGAAGTTCATTATATTTCCTCCAAACTCCATGAAGCACCAATTGCATTTATATCTTAGAACTTGACTTTTACAGAAATGCTCTCTTTCTTATAATAGCACAAAGTCACATGCTACAAAAGCCTTTACAATTCACAAGGGATATTCCTGTGAGGAGCGACAGCCATCCCAGATTGAAAGCAATGTTCCCAATGAAATTACTTTGCTCTTCTCCATTTCCCCATCACCCCTAAGTGTTCATTGTGAAGATTGTTTTTACTGTGATTATAATTCAGAATAAGTTCAAACCCTTAACCATCTTTTTTTTGCCATCCATCTCTGTGTCTATTAACTTCTGAGTGTGAGATACTTAGGCTTGCTTGCAGTCAGATGTTATTTAGCTGAGTCTCTACTGTAGAGACCTTGCAAGGGACTTTACCTCCCTAGACCTCAATAATTTTATGAGGGAAATGGGCCAGATGATAATCTGGCAATAATAACAATAATTACCATTAATGCTATTCTTTTCTTTGCTACTTAAATACAATGTCTCATGAATAATTCCAAAAGTAGAGTTTGTGAGGGTAATTGTCCCACCAAGTAAAGCCATATTTTGCCTTGGCATTATCCTCACATCTATGGATACCCGGCCATCATCTGCCAAGGTGTAAGGTGTGCTTCTCAGGGTAAATAGTGAGATTGTGGTACTGAGGTTTTGTCATTAATGAACATGAAATAACATAGTGTACTGATGTTAAGCTTGAGATTATTACCATGGAGAAAAGAGTACAGACCATCTGTGATAAAACAAAATGGTTTAGACAGGAAGATTATGTGTTTCTGGGTGTTTATGCCAGGCACATGAGTTCTAGCTGGAAATGAGACTCTTAGGATTATTTTATTACAGTAGAATCAGAATGTTTAAATGAGTCTTTAGCACTCCTGGTCTAAGGATTTATTAGGAAAGCTAATGAAATGTTAGCTCCTAGTAGATTAATGGGAGGGGAACTTTGTCCTGAGTAATTAGAGCAGCACTTTCCAGATCCCTACCTCAGGCTCCCTAGATGCTAGATCTTTTCTGTGCTCCATGGCCAGAGCCATAGCGATGCTCTATGTTATATTTGTGTAGTTAGCTAATCAGACAAGCCAGTCACATTTTAGATGTGGTTGTGGGAGAGAGTTAAAAGGAACTTAAATTAATTTTATTTATTTTTCCAATTGTATTTTTATTTTCATCCTTAAAAAGCCTTATTTTTTAAAATCTTTATATCACAATCATTTCTGGAAGAAAATGAATCTCCCAATCTCTAACTCGAACTTCGTGTCGTAACAAAGAAAAACAGTTAAGTAGAAACGTGATACTTTGAATGTATCTGGTAATACAGAGAGCTTTCTACTATGCTTCTTCCTTCCCTTTTTTCTTGGATGAAGGACATTTGTCTCATTATCTGTTCTATGGGTTTTTAATTTTATTTTATTATTTTTATATTTATTTTATTTTAATGTGTTTTTTTTTCCTAACACTCAGAGACCAAGCTCCTTTTAGTGACTTTCTACATACGTATTTTTCTGATATTGTTGTATCTTATTCCTTGGTTCTGTTTGCATTAGTTGATTGAGATTTCTCCAAAGTTTTTCAAAATTCCTCACATATATGATTTCTTACTGCACAGGAATATTCTATTCCATTGATATACCACAATCCCCCCACCCCCACCCCACCAGCCAATCCCCAATTGATGGATCTATTTTATTTCTACTTCTTTGCTACCATAAAGAGTGCTGCTATGAACATTTTGGTACATAGATAACCTTTCTTTGTTTTCTGTCTTTGAGTTCACTGGGGGTAGAATCTGTGTAATAATGAGATTGTCAGGTCACAAGTCATGGACAATTTAATCACTCTTCTTGATTAATTCTAAACTGATATCCAAAATGGTCATACAATTCCACACCTGTAGCAGAAGTCTATACATATTCCTTTCTTCCCATTGCCCATAAAACACTGAGTTTTTTCTCATCTTTGCTACTTTGTACATTGTGAGAGGAGAACTTAGAGTTGTTTTGATTTATTTTTACTATTAGTGATTTGGATTATGTATAATATGTTCATTTTATATTGATTTATGCCAGGCACATATGTTCTAGCTTTATGAGTTTTATGAGTTCTACTTTACATTTATCTATTGGGGAATGACTTTTGATGTCACATATTTGTGTCAATTTCTTATAGTTTAGATATAATTAATAGTGTATTTGATATAAATCTTTTTTTCACAATTTCTGCTAATTCTTTATTGTCTTCTTTATTCATGTAAAAGTTTAAATTTTTCACATATTAAAACTGCGTATTTTGAGCTTACTGCAGTGTCTATATATATATGCGTGTATATATATATATATGTATATGTATATGTATATTTAAGTTAGGTCAGAACTTCATTTCAATATGTCTTCTTTCTACCTTTCCTACTAGTTCTTATCTGAGAGTCTCCTCCCAGAAATTCATTTTTGTAGGTTTATCAAACAATGGGCAATTGTTTTTGCTTTTCTTCTGTTTCTGGCTCATCTAGTTTGTTCCATTCATCTTCTTTCTCCTATTTTTTTAAAAAACAGAATCACATTGCTTTGATGACCACTTCTTTATAGTTTAGTTTGAGATCTCATACAGAGACTCGCTATTTGATTATTTTGTCTTTTGTAATTTATTATTAATAGTAGTAATATTTCCTCATTTTAATATTCTAGCACATTGAGAATTTGATAAGGGTAAAGCAAAATGTTGAGAAATATTTGTATCTTAAACATTTCTATTCAGGAGTCAATAAAATTTAATTTTTTTCAGTAATCTGTTAGGCTCTATATTTTCTTCAGATTTATCTTTTAGTTGGATTTTTCCAACTCAAAGAGAGAAATATTAAAATTTCAAATTATGATTGTTTTGTCAAAATCTTTTTGCAATTCATCTAGTTTTCCTTTTAAAAATGTAATTGTCATGTCATTGGTTGATACATATTTAATATTGCTATTCTCTCCCCCCCCCCCATTTTCCGTGGTGTCCTTAAAGGTAATGTTTTTCCTTTATTGTTCTTGACGTTATCAGGTTTTATCTGGAATCAGAAATGTAATTACTACTTTTTTTGAAGAATAGTATATAGTATAATAGATTTTACTTCATGTCTTCATTTTTAATCTATATGCCTAAATACTTTAAATACAACTTTTGCATATAGCACATTATTTATCTATGTGTATATTATGAATCCTCTATTTCCTTTCCTTTTATTAAGGAATACGATCTATTTTCATTTAAGTTTATAATTATTAAGTTTTTTTCTTTCATTAAAAACACACACATATTTTAAGTTAATAGTTAGACTTTTTGTTATTCTTGTTGTTTTGCTTATGTTAATCTCATTCATCTCTGCTTCCCATCTCTTCCTTCCTAGTACTCTGCTTAATTCCAAATTCCTTAGGTTTACTTTTATTCATTCTTCCTTCTCTTTTTCTGACTTTCTTCCTTTGGGTTTTCTAAGCATAAATAATATTGTCATATAAGGATAATTTTGTCTCTTCTTTGCTCGGGTTTATATCTTTGATAATTTTTTTTGTCTTATTGCTAGAGTTAGCAGGTATATAACAATGTTAAATAATAGTGGGAAAGGGAGGCATCTTTGCCGTACACTGTTTGTACCACAGAAGCTCCAATTTCCTACTGCAAATAATGCTAGTTTTGTCATAATAAATGTTTTCCAATTCTTGTGAGTTTTTAGGACATGACATAAAATAGTGCTACATTTTATACAATACCTTTTATGTTTCTCTTAAATAATAAGCTTTTAAATTATTCTCATTTGTTAAGTAATGTTATTAATTATTTTTAATATTTGCCTAATGTTGAACCATCTTTGCATGACGTAGCATGATTTTTAAAACAATATATTGCTTGGGTTTCTCTGCAAGGGTTTTATTTTTGCGTCAATATTCATTTTTTAAAATTGGACTATAGTCCTTTCTGTCTACAAAACTCATTTGATGAAATTGTGAAGCTTAATTCTGTTGATTCTCAGTGAGTTAAAATTTTGGTTTCTTTCTGCTAGTGTTCTGTGAATTCTGTACTTTGTGGTTTGCTTCCAATATTTCTGAGGAATTTTGTGAATGATTTTCTAAATATAGCTTTTACTTTTGTTTAAATGATATTTCTCTGGAAGATCTAAGATTCTTAAATAATCTCTTAACCTCTCTCTCATTTTTTTTTTTTTCCATTTCGATTATCTTGCTCTTTTGAACTCTAATAAGTTATTCCGGTCTTGTTGGTCTTGTTGTCTTTTGACTTCGCTTGCTTTCTTTACCTTCTGTATTGGCATTTTAGATTTTCGTTTTCTTTTCAGATGATATAAAATTTTGGAGACTATCTCTGTCTTTTATTCTAAATTTTCTATTGTTTTGTTGTCAGACTTGATTTTCTTCCTTTAAAACCTCTAATTTTTGACTATATTCTTTTGATTCTTTGACATTTTCGTTTATTTATTTATTTTTTTTTTACCGTTCTGGAATTGTACCATTATCAATTCAGAGAATTTTATAGAATTTGCTGTCTAATTTTTTGACTCATTTTTCTTTTTTGCCAAGTACTTGTTCATAGATATGTCCCTCATCTTTAGGTTTTATTTCTCTTGCTCAGTCACTTTTTTTTCCTTTTTATATCAGTCATTCTGATAGCCCTCATGAAAAAATGCTTTTTGCCACCCATTTTTTTTCTTCTCTGGGCTCAGAATTCTTATTTTCTCTGTGCTTTTAACCACACTAGTTGTTTCAGAAAATTTGCATATTTTCTCTTCTTTAAGACTGATGAGGTTTTAAGTTCTCTGTTGCCCTCAAGGGGTTAGGATGACCCAATGAATGACTGCCACCTAGTGACTTTCTTAGGTTGCTATTGATGTATCTATTACTTGACTTTCCCAATCCAACCTTTCTAGTGTCCTTTCTGCCACTGATTTTTTGTAGTACCTAAGATGAATCTGGAGGCTGGTCACAAAGAAGTTAGAGGAGGTTCCTTGGAGCCTGCTAAGGTGAAACTCTGAGAAGCTTTTACATTTGTTTTTCTAGTATTATAATGTAATGAAAAAGACTAATCTGTTTCCTAAAGAATTTCGTGGGGAATTCTCTCCCTATTGTTCCATATAGTACCACATTTGATGAGGAGAAACACTGGGAATAACCTGAAGATACTGATGTGTATGCACAAAGAATTCAGCAAGCATCTTAGATTTTTAAGAGACACAATTAGCATCCATATGAAAGATTGCCCCAAATCACTAACATAAAGATAAATGAAAATCAAAACAACCTTGAGATTTCAACACCTAACACTCATCAAATCAGCAAAGATGACAAAGGATGGACAAAATAAGGGTTAGATGGATAGTGGAAAGACTGGCACACTGATACACTGTTAGAGAACCTCTTAATTGGTCCAACAATACTGGAAAACAACTTTGAGTTATGTAAAGACCTTACCTAAAATGTCCAGACTCAGAAATCTCACTGGTACATGGTATTCCAATGAGGCTAATAAAAAAAAGGTTTATATACACCCGGATATTTATGGCAACGTTTTATCTGATAGCAAAGCACTGGAAATAAAACAAACGTCCATCAATTGAGAAATGGTGAAAGAATGTGGCAAATGGAGACAATCTAATACTATTGAAATGTAAAAAAAATGAATATGAAAAATGGGAAGAATGGAAGACTTTTATAAACTGATACACAATAAATAAGCAGAACTAAGAAAGCAATAGACACAATGACTAAAGCAGTTAAAAAAAACAGAACAACAAAATCAAAGTGAATTCTCACACAATTGTAATGACTGAGTGTATTTCCAGAGAAGAGATATAGGAATGTACTTCCCTCCCTTCTTTGCAGAGGCAGTAAGCATTGGGTATGGAACACTGGATTCAAAGTCAGACTTGGTTGATTTGTCAGTTAGTGTTATGGAATTTTTTTTTTCTTTTAAATAATTCTTCATGATAACAGGATATATTGGGAAATGAAAAGGATTAAAAACATTTTTTAAAAAAATAAGGATAATTCTTTGAATCATGAAGGACAAAACAAAAATTAGTTACAGTGAGCTGCTATCCAAGAGTCTTAAAGTGATAGAGAGTACTTAATTACCCTTGATTAATTCAAGTTACCTGGTTTAGATAAACTTTATCCTTAGGTACTAAAAGGATAAGCAAATGTGATGGATGGGTCAACTTAATGACAACTGAAAGATGGTAAAGATTAACAGGGTGCTGTAAGATTGGAGAAGGGCAAAAGTTGCAGGCTTAAAAAAAATGAAGAAAACTAAGTCCGTAAACTCTAGATCTGTGAGTGTGACTTAGATTCCTAGGACAATTCTAGGATAGATTATTAAGGAGATAATTGATGAAAATCTGGTAAAAGAATTCTCATAGCTTCATCAAGATCAGATCCTGTCAGATTAGCCTTATTTCCTTTTTTGAGGGATTGCTAATATGATTATTCTCATCTTTTACTGACCTAGTTCTCATATCATAGGTCTTCTATGGATTATCTGCAAAGTCTGCTGGAGATTTTCCTCTGGTTCACTAAGCCTAGGGAAGTGACCTCAGTAGGAATGAGAAAGAAAAAATGTCTTCTTTTTTTCCCGGAAATTCAAAGGGAGTAATTGAAAAGTTGTAATATTTCTACATTTAATTTAAATAAGTCTAAAGTTACTAAATAAATTAGTAGTGTTGACATTCAGTTTCATTTATAATGAATCATTTAATTATTAAAAAGTGATAGCAAATTTTAAATAGCTTTTGTCTTTTATGTTAATCAACATATAGTAATAATAAAAATATTAACATCTTGTGGCCCCCAAAAGCTTTTTATTATAAACAGAGTTACTACTGATCCATTTCTTTAAAGTTAAACAGAAGTACATAGTTTGTCTCTTGTCCTAGAGAATTCTAGTACTCAATTTAAGTAGTTTGTATTTTTTTTCCCCTTTGGCAAAAGTGAATACTTGGCAGAAAATGAAGAGCAAGAGGAATAACTGGAATGTTTAGAATTAGATTGGAATGAGTGCAACTGTCCAGATGAGGCCTACAGCCATACGATGTGTGCTTTGACCAGAGAAGGCATCTCTACTAATTGCAATATCACCTAAATGAAGGAGATCTCAATTTTTTTAAAATATAAAATGTTTATGGAATCATGTCCTAAGGCTGCATAGGGGGGAAAATGGCAAGCCTGTATGAAATCTGTCCAAAAAATGAGTGGTAAAAACTATTCTAGATACATTAAAGAAAGACAATGAAAAAACCAATGAATTGACTGAGCAACTAAAAAGAAACTCCAAGAAATCAACAAATTAAACATTCCAAAACAAGTACAAAAATAATACATTTTAGAATCAAGTATAGGTTAAAATTCAAAACTAAAATACTATTGAATTAATAAATAAAACGAAGAAATATTTTGAAGACTCCAATAAAACCAATAAACCGCTAAATAATTATTGTGATAGAAAAATAGAAAAAAAATTTAAGTTACCAAAATCTAAAAAAAGGGTAAATCTACAAAGAATGGAGAAAAAAATGGAAATGACCAGAAACCACTATACCTAATTTTATACAAACAAAACTGAAAATAAACAAATTGCACGAACCTTTACAAAAATAAACAATACTCAGATTAACAGGAAATAGATCATCAAAACAACTCAGTGTTAGAAAGAAAAAATAAAGCAGACCATAAAACAATACAACTGATTCAGATGAATTTACTAATGAATTCTATCAAACATCTAAAGAACAAATAAATTCAATGCAATTTAAATTGTTGACAAAAATATGAAAAGAAGACAACTTACCAAATGTCATTTGTGAGACAAATTGAGGACTCTGACCTAAACTATTAATAGGTAAAACCAAGAAAAAAATATACAATTATATCCTTTGTTAATATTGCAACAAAATGCTATAGTAATATATTTCTAAAATTATTCACTAAGACTACATTGAATTTATACCAAGAATTTAGATATAGTTCAACATCAGGGAAAATAAGTACAATCAATCATTAGAGATATAAAATGTTAAGTTACATATGAGACCAATAGAAGCAGAAAAGTCAGACAAAACAGATCGCTCATTTATGACAAAAATATTTTTTAAAAGAAAAAATAAAAACTTTTCCTTAATAGGACCAAATATATCTGTCTTAAACAAAAAACTAGCATTTTGAGGGCAACATCATGCTCCTAGTATTTCCTTCCAATCACAACCTAGGTGTCATCCTTAACTTCTCCCTTTCTCTACCTCCCCATTTCCAATACGTTTCCAAGGCCTCTAAATTTCACTTTTGCAACATCTCTCAGATATACCCCCTTTTCTCCTCTGATATTGCTGCTACCTTCTTGTAGTCTTTCGTCATGTCACCACTGGACTATTGCAATAGCCTTTGGTGGATGTGCCTCAAGTTTCTCCTCATTCTAACCTATTCTCCATTCAACCACCAAAGTGATTTTCCTAAATTGCAGATCTGACCATTCCCCTAATCCTCCTATTCAAGAAACTCATTATCACCTCCAGGATCAATTACAGTATTCCCAGTTTATGGTACAAAGCCCTTGATAACCTAGACCAGGGATGGAGAACCTGTGGCCTGGAGTCCACATCTAGCCTTCTAAGTTTTTGGGTGTGGCCTTTTGACTGAGTCCAAGTTTTACAGAACAAATCCTTTTATTAAGAGGATTTGTTCTGTGAAGTTTAGATTTAGTCAAAGGGCCACACTTGAGGACCTAGAGGGCCAGAGGTAGCCTCAAGTCTGCAGGTTTCCCACCCATTACCTAGGCCTTCCCCTACTCTACCCAACTATCATTTCAGTCTTCTTATATGTTACTTGAGTTTGATCCCATGGAACTGGCCTCCTTTCTGTTTTTCTAACAAGACATTACCTCTCTCAGCTCCTGAAATTTTCTTTGATTGTCCCCATTCAGGAACGGAATGTTTGGAATAATGTCTCTCCTCATCTCTGCCTCCTGGCTTCTCTGGTTTCCTTTTACTCTCAATTATCAGTCTTTTACAGGAAGTCTTTCCGTTAATAAATGTTTATTGACACTCTGAGGGTTACTTTTCTAGCTACACAGAGGATGAAGTCTGTGTGTGTGCTTGGTGGTTGGCAAAAAGACTTAAATAATGGGGAACAAGGAGGTTATTGCAATTGTTGAGAGGTGGGCCTGAACTGGAGTGCTAGCCTTATAAATACAGAAAAGAAAACAGATGTTGAAGATATTGTGGAAGCTAGAAAATCTTGGTGTTTGATATTATAGGGAGAGAGTGGGAGGAATTAAGGATGAATTGATGTTGTCGATCTCAGTGACTGGAAGAACTGTGGAACCTTTCCCAGAAATAAAGATGGTTAGAAAAAAGATAGGTTTGGGTGGATAGTGGGAGGGGGGAGGTAATGAGTTCTGTTTTGACCGTATAGAGTTTGGTATGCCTTAAGAAGCATCCACTTGTACAGGATTGCAGCTCCGGAGAGAGACTATTGATGGATATATGGATCTGAAAATGATCTATATAGGATTGATACTTGATACTACAGGAAGTAATGTGATCACTGATAGAAAGTATAGAAAGACGAGAGGAGAGAGCCTAAAGCAATACCTTTGGGAATACCCATGGACACTAAATAGATCATAGATAATAATTTGTATAGGGTATTAAGAGAAGGATGTTAAATAGATAGGAGAATCAAGAGAGATCAATATGGCAAAAACCTAGAGAAGAGACAGTACCCAGGAGGAGAATGTGATCTTTGTTAAAGCTGAAGAGAAGTCCAAAAGAATAAGCACAGAGAATTTGGATATGGAAATTAATGTCTCATTGTTGACTTTGAAGAGAGAAGTTTCAGTTGAATGATGCAAAAATCCAGATTGCAAGGGCTTGAGAAATGGTTAAATAGGAGTGAAAATGAAGGCAGCAAGTATAGACAGCCTTTATCTAGGAGTTTGTCTGTGAAAGGGAAGAGAGATACAGGATGATTGTTTGAGATCTGGGCATGGTCAAAGAAATGTTTTTGAAAGACAGAGAAGGCCTGGGCATGTTTACAGGCAACAAGGAAGAACCAGTAAAGACAGAGAGATTAAATATTAGAAAGAAAGAAGAGATGATTATTGGGGTAGCCTACTGGAGAAGATTTGAAGTATAGCAAGGTTATATGGAAAGGGAGTTGGTCTTGCATAGGAGGTTTTGTAGAGTTCAAAAAGTAAGCATATAAGTTGGTATTGATGTTTTCCTAGTTGCCTTTTTTCTTGAAGGGAGAAAGTCTCTGATTTTTCTTGAATATTTGGGTTCTTTCCCTATTTCAGATATCTTAAGAATGGATCTAATTTGTTTTGTTTGACTATGTGTATTTATTATAAGAATTTTGTTTTTCTTTTATTTTCCAATGGGGAGGATAGGGTAGGAGGAATGAGAAATAGACTTCTATTATTTTTTTCAATAGAGAGGTGGCGGCAGGAATGTGCTGCTAAATGTTTAACAATTGCATCTTCAAAAGGAAAAAAAAAATGTATCCATGGACACACTTTAAAGTTTAAACTGCATTTAAAATATTTTTCCATTACTTTCTCAAGTCTAGAATTCAACAAAACAAATCAAGTTTTGATTTGTAGCATCCTCCAATTTCAGAAGTGTAAATAGTCACATTGAAAGGTTAACAATCAGTTTCCCAAAGTGGTTATGAGCTGGGTCCAGCAGAGGGGGATTTAGGGGAAGGAGAGGGAATGCTACAGATGTGGGATGTTGCATACATTTTCAGATGAAGTCACTTTATTATTAGATTTACTCAATTGCTTTATTTTGTTACAAGAGACCTCACAGAGTGGGGGATAATCTGTAAATGTTTGTAATGTAAAAATAAAACACGTCAATGAAATTTTTAATAATGATCTGCTAATATGCTGCAAATTATGTCACTTCAGCACAGCTCTCCTCTGTGGCTACTTTGTCTAGTCCAACTACTCTTCCAACATTTGCTTTCTTTAGTGCCATTTGGAAGTCCCATTTAGTGAGTGCATCAGGGACCATGATGTTGTTGTTCAATCATTTTCAGTTGTGCCCAACTCTTCATGGACACATTTGGGGTTTTCTTGGCAAAGATACTGGAGTGGCTTGCCATTTCCTTCTCCAGCTCATTTTACAGACGAAGAAACTGATGAAAACAGGGTCGAGTAACTCGTCCAGGGTCACGTAGCTAGTCTGAGGCCAGATTTGAACTCACAAAGATGAGTTTTCTTGACTACAGGCCTAGCAGTCTGTCCACTGTGCCACATAGCTGCCCAAGGACTGTGATATTAGAGGTCAATTCTCCTGGTGTCTGTCATTGCTAGGGAAAAGAATATCCATCTATTTGTTGTCCTGCTTCCACTTTCACCCTTAAATGCCTTTAGGATGATCTAGTGTCTTTAGGTCTTTTACCAAACTTTTTATAAACTTGTGTTCCCCTCTATGGTATAGTGCTGTTTTATTGGGCAATCCTGTTTCTAATCTGACACCATCCTCCTATGTAAGATGTTTCAAATGAGTTTATATTTGAAGCTGATGTTGCCCGAGGCTACCATATCTCCATTTGGCAAAAAGATCAAGTGTTTGCTGACTGAAGTGGTTTCTAAGCTCCTTTATCTTTGTGTTTTGGCAACTGAGTTACAAGGTTGAACTTGAATGGTGATATTCTGTGCACATGCATGCTTTTGACCATCTATTTCATTTCCTATTTTCCAACATTGGCAGTTGATTTAATTGTCAGGTTGGAATTACCTGATTCAGATGAGGTCACTTTATTATTAGTTTTACTCAATTGCTTTACTTTGTTACAAGAGACCTCACAGAGTGGGTGATAATCTATAAATGTTTGCAATGTAAAAAATAAAACACATCAATGAACAATGTACATTCCCATCTTTTCATTTTTATTCTTTCCTCTAGTTTGGCATTGAATTTTTCCTCTCTGACAAGCCAATGTTTTGAATGCTTACAGAAGGGGAGCTGTACACAGAAATGACTCCTACTTCAGAAAAAGTTCTCAGCCTGTTAGATATAATGTTCATTTTTTAGTGATGCCATTCAGTACTTACTATTTATAGTGCTTCCTGACACTTTTCTTGAAGAAAGTATTTAGGAGGTCTAGAAGGGAGGCCTATGTGCAGTTTGAATAACTTTGGCCTTGTTTTTCTTAATTCCTGAACCATCTATGTTTCATCTTCCTTGCACTTGCCTTTGCACTGAAGTCCCCAAGAACCTCTTGAGTTGTTTGTAGAGTATCTCTGCCTCCTCATTCTCCACAACTGATGCTCATACATGAACTGCAAATATCTTTGTGGTGCTTCTTTCTGCAAATGTGCTCCATGAGCACTGCAAGAGGAGATGACAAGATTTCCCAGGAAATGATGTTGCTTTTTGCCCTCGAATGCATGTTAAAAGTGATTGTTTGGTTTACCAAGGGAACCATCCTTCTACTTCCTTTTGTCTTCTGGTTGCATTTGTAGTGAGAAGGTCAAGATTAATTCCATCCTCAGTTGGTCATTGGACAAGCATCTCACCTTAAGAATATTAACAATTACTGATTCTAGACAGTAGAAGAAGACACAGTTTTTTTAAATCTTTTTTTCTTATTCCTGCCAGTCTGCTGCTGTCACTGTAGAAGTGAAGTGGGAGCCATTTTGTATTATCTTTGTTTCCTGTACTGCTAGAACCAAAAAATTCCTCACTAAGTGACCAAATTTCTCCTGACCAGTCTTTTTGTTCCAAGCTGTTTGATACTTCTAAAGCAGACATAATCTCTTGCTAGCATTGTACTCAAAGCTTTTCTAGGTGAGAGAAGCTATTGCTGGGATACTTTGGTGACAAATTCTGAAAGAACCCAAGATCACCTTCAGGTCACAATGAGGCACTGGAGAAGGGTGTTTCTAGGAGAAATTTAGTGATTTTTAAAGTTTTATTTTATTTTCAATTCACAGAACAAAATGAGCATTTTTATGACACAGTACAATAAAAAATGATTGCTTATTAAACTGTAAATCTGCCATATACAACTTGCTATTCTTTCCAAATATACAACAAAGTTATCGTGTAATTTTTTCTTTTTTTCTTCTCTCCTCTTACCCCACTCTAGAGACACTACCTGTTAGACACAAATAAGTGTGTGTATATATATGTAAAATTATTCCATACATACTTCTATTTGTCAATGCTTTCTTTGGATGCAGATAGCATCTTTCTTCATATGTACTCTATTTTTAATTTGTATATTTAAATAGCCAAAATGACTTAGTCACTCAAAGTCATTCTTAAAACATTACTGTTACTGTATACAATGTTCTCCTGCTTCTGCTCATTTCACTCTTCATCATTTCATACAAGTCTTTCCATGTTTTCTAAGATAATCAAACTTGTCATTTCTTATAGCATGGCAGTATTCCATCACAACCATGCACCGGAACTTGTTCAGTCATTCTCCAGTTGATGGGGATCTCTAAGATTTCTAGTTCTTTGCCACCACAAAGAGAGTTGCTATAAACATCCCATTCACATTCAAAGTAATAATTACTATTTGTGAATTTTCCTCCATCTTATTTTTACTCACTATTTTCTTTCTCAATGTCTCTTTTTAGCCTATCTCTGTTACCTCATCTTGTCCCAGTACCATCCCACCCCCACACTCCACCCACCCCTCCAAGAGTCTTCCCATGCCCTGTCCCCGGAATCCCAATCCACACACCCCTCTAAAAGTTCATCCCTCACCCTGTCCCACCTCTCTACATGTTCAGACTGCTGCACCCTTCCAGATGTACATATTGTTTCCTCTTCAGTCCAGATGAGAATAAGGAAATTTAGTCTTGATACAATGAAAATTGTCCTAACGATTAGGGATACCCAAGTAAAGAATGGGCCACTTTGTGAGGCATTGGGGTCCCTTTCACTGCATGCCTTTGAGCCAAAGCTGGGGGACCACTTTTCAGTTCTTGAACTGAATGGATATATATACCTGTCACCTTCAGTTCTGGGATGCCATGTTTGGTGGTCTATAGTTTATCTTTCAGATTTTTTTACAGCCTCTTTTACACTTGTAAAAAGTTTGACAAGGTGTTCAAATGCTACATGCTTTTCCCATGTTCTCACTGATTTCTGTATTGGTTTTTATTGATTGCTTTAAATTCTGAGGTGGGGTACATTGAAGGAGCTCAAAATGGTGCAGGAATAGGCTGTTTAGAGGAAAGAAAACCAACACAATCCACATAACAAGTTTGCCTTCCACAGACCAATACACCATACACCCAAATACTTCTGTTCTCAGTGACACAGATATTCAGTTTACACTTATTGGAATTCTTTAGTCTACTGCTTAAACACATTCTTTCTTGCTCAGTCCTTTGTGGAGACTGATACCAGCTGGTTTCTACTCTCTGTGGAAAAGTCCTTCATATCCTTGAAGGCAGTTATTAAATCTTACCCATTTCTTCTCCAGATGGAATCATTCAGGTTCCTTTGACCTTTCCTCTTATTTCCAGTCCTTAAATCATCTTTGTTGTGCTTTACTAAGTATGCTTCATCTCCCTTAGGTTGTAGAATCCAGAATTGGAAACAGTTCCAGTAAGGATTTGGCCAAAGCTTTATTAAAAAGAGAAAATAGCTCTTTGCTTTCTATATGTTCCAACACCAAGTTAGTATTTAAAACTAAAATGCCCCAAGGATCTAGTTGTTACTCATTATTTCCCTTAGATCTTTCTATTCAAAGCCACAAACAGTTTTAAGCTCCTACTATGTGCAAGGGACTGTATGTGAAGCAGCTGATAGTGCAGTGTGAATAGTGCTAGGCTTGGAGTCAGGAATTCCTAAGTTCGAATCTGACCAGATACTTACTTAGCCATGGGACTTTGGGCAAGTCATTTAACCTCTGTTTTCCTCATTGTGTTTTTTTTTTTTACTGTAAAATGAAGATAATAATAGCACCTACCTGAGATGATTATAGAGGGTCAAATGAGATATCTATAAAAATAATTGTAAAATGTGCTTAGCACGGTGCCTGACACATAGTAGTCACTACATAAATGCTTATTCCATTCCATTATGTACTATAGTTAAAAGGAAGGAAGGAAGGAAGGAAGGAAGGAAGGAAGGAAGGAAGGAAGGAAGGAAGGAAGGAAGGAAGGAAGGAAGGAAGGAAGGAAGGAAGGAAGGAAGGAGGGAGGGAAGGAAGGAGGGAAGGAAGGAGGGAGGGAGGGAAGAAATCCTCAAGGAGCTTATTATTTTACTGGGATACTGGGAATGGTGAGCTATGGCATGGACAAAGAAAAATATAGTTTGAGGTAGCAAATGGGGGCACAGAAGAGATCTAAACAAAGTACCCTAGGAATATTTGAGGAATGAAATAATCTTTTCAACTGGAGGGTTGAGTAGAATCAGGAAGGGCTTCTCGGAGAAGGTGTTACCTGAGCTGTAATTTAAAAGAAGATTAAAGGGGAGATGAGGTTATGGGTCTGGGAGTAGCCTGTGCAAACACATAAATGTGCAATCAACCAATCAGTCAATCAACAAGTACTTACTTGGTGCTTACTACAAACTAGGGAGAAAACAGGTGAATATGTAGATATATAAAAGACACATACAAAGTAGATACAAGATAAACATAAAAGGAAAGTTATTAGCATCTAAGAGACCTCCTGAAGAAAGTGGCAGTTAAGATGAGTCTTGAAGGCAGCTATGGGCTCTCAGAGTTGGAGGTCAAGTGGGAAAATACTTCAAACATGGGGCAAAAGAGTGCAAAGGCATAGAGATGGGAAATAGGGTACTCAACAGCAGTAGGTCAGTATGGTTAGATCTCAGTTTGGCTAGTTTTCTCACTTGAAAGGCAGGAAGGGATCAAGTTGTGAAGACTTTTATGTGTTAAACAGAGAAATTTATATTTGATCCCATAGGTAAATGGAAGTCATTGGAGTTCATTAGCTGGGAGGGTGACATGATCAGACCTTCTGCTTTAGGAAGATCATTATAGCAGCTGTGAAGAGGATAGATGGGAATGGGAAGAGAATTGTGAAGTAGAACAACTAGGAGTATATTGCAATACCCAGGAGAGAAGAAATGAATTAAAGCGATGGTTGCATAGGTGGAGAGAAGAGGGCATATGGAGAAGATATTGTTGAAGGTAGGAGAGATAAGATCTGGCAAAAGATTGGATACGTGGGTGGTGAAAGTGAGGAGTCAAGGATGACACTGAGGTTGCAAGCCTGGGTGACTGGGAGGATAATGGAGTCATTAATAGAACTGAGAAACTTGTGAAGAGGGTAGGGTTTTGAGCTCTGTCTTGGCAGTGGTTGAGCAGGAGAGTGGCACAGTCACAGAGTGCTTAAGCAAGACTATTTTAGAAAGTGCACATTGCTTGTCCTTTCCCATACTGTACAATCTTCTCCAGGAAGATTAAAAACTCCAGCTTATAATGGTAGTGCTGGCAATATGACCTTAGCTCCAGTGCAGTATTTTTTCTATAAACATAAACAATAGTTACTGAATCACCCCCTTCAGGTTACTTGGGTGATTTTAAATCCTTTTCCTAAAAGGTGATGATTATATTTGTTAATTATACTCAATGCCTTCTATAATATTAAAGAGCATATCTTCTGCTTCCAAGCCAGATCACAGATGAGAATGTGAGTTCAGAAATAATCCCTTTAGTACTCCATATACAGTCAATTCTCAACCTTTGAGGGGGCATTGTTCCTAGAAAATGGCAAAAAAGTAAAAAATGGGCATATTGATACATTGAACCTATGGGAAATAGGTGGTTAGTTTCTGGGACCACCAAGAACTCTAATTTTTCGGTAGTGATTGCTGGAAATACAGTTTTCTGCATACAATTCTTTATAGCAAAACATTAATTCTGATAATGCACACTTTCCCTAACACAGTAACCATGAAATAACCCATAAAATATAGAGGAAAAGGGAGGTAACACTTGAGGGGACAGGGAGTGATAGGAGCAGTGACGTCAGAGGAACCAGGAGGTAAAAAAGGAAAAGAGACAACACCTACTGTCTCTAATCTCCTTTTGGTTCTATGGTTGAACTGATGAAAAGCACATACCCCAGGGGCTAGCCCCTGATGCAAGCTTGGAACTCCAGGAAGGCCTGGCCGACCTTGGTGGGCTCTCTACAGTTGGGACAAGAGTGGACAGGGATTCTCTGACCCGGTTTGGGGAATTTGGGCCTCCCCAAATGCCTGCAGAGGACACGTCTTGCCTCTTATTTTTTCCTCTACTGTGCATAGTTGTGAATATGTGCTGTTGCCAATAAGAAAGTATAAACGAGATTACTAATAAAAATTACATGAATGCTTGAAGTCCCAAAAGTTAAATGCCCAGCTGTTCAAAATTGGCTTTACTCTCTCCTGCCAACTGATGCACTAGAAAACACTCTTTGAATATGGGTCTTCCTCTCGTTACCTTTTCCCAGTTAAATTTACACCATACCAATAGTCATGTGAATGTATGAAGCTTAATATATGTTGTGTTGTGTTTATCCTTCCTTTTTGAAGAGGACCATAGCATCAGGGAAATGATGACATGACTTGCAGCTGACTTTGATTTGAGTGAGTGAGGGCTATCTACTTAATACATATCTAAGAAAATGAGTGTTTTGCTGGGTAATTTTCATTAACACCCTTTCCATTCCAGTCCAGAATCCTCCTGATCTGGAGACGACTTAAGTCTTGTGTTTCTTTGGTTTTCATGTGTGTTGGTGCCACTGTACCTTTCCATTCTCCTTACAAATTATTCTCCTCCTCACACATTACTCGCTTTGGAGAATTCTTCATGTCATCCCTCCTCACTGCACACAGTGCCTCTGCTTTGCACCCAAACCTGGCACTTACACTCTAGCCCTGGACTCCTGATTGGCGATGGTTCTCAATCCCTAGCCTGAGCCAAACCCAGAACATCAGTTCTGGCCATCTGACTATCTTCATGATGTTACAGTGGATTTATATGTCCCCCACCACTCACCCCTGACTCCAATTGTTAGTCTAGCTCTGGGGAAAGTAATCTAATCAAGACCACCATTCTTGGAAAGCATGTGTCAAACAATCGTCCTGTCACTTGACTCACTGACACTTCTTAGACAAAATCAGCCCTCCTTAGCCACCACTCTATTATATGTGTTGTCTTCTTCTACTAGAATTTAAGATGTTTGGGGGCTGGGTCTCTCCCTGTGTTCTATTATTCTATTTATAGTTACACCTTAGCCATTGGCACTGTGCCTGGCACAATACGAAAATATTTAGGAAATTTTTTCATTCATTAATTGATTCTATTCTCTCTAGGTTTCAGCCATTCTGGTCTATTTATTATTTTTCATATTTAACTTTCTACGTCTCACCTTTGTGACCTTTTTCTGCTTTTCCCTCTTTCCTGGCCTACTATACCTCTTCATCTCTGCCTCTTGAAAATCTTGGTTTCCTTTAAGACCCAATTCAAGCATTATATTTTGTCCATGGCCTTTCCTGGTTCCCAAAGATAATAGTGCCGTCTTCTTGAAGGTTATTTTATATATGTCTTATTTATGTGCATCCAGATAGATATATGGACTCTTCATAAGGAATGTAAGTTCCTTGAGATCTGGGATTGTTTGACTTTTATCTTTGTATTACTGGTGCTTAGTACAATGCCTGACACAATGTATTATTGGCCTTTTTTCTCCCCTGTTCTATAGGGACTGAGTTAGGGACTGAATCTGTTATTTCATTAGAAGAAAAATCTCCAAGGTAAGGAAATCCCCTCTACCAAGAGAGCATTTTCTCTAGAACTTATAATCTTAGATGGTTGCCTAGAATACTGAGAAATTAAATGACTTGCCCAGGGCCACCAAGTCAGAATATCTCAGACTTGAATTCAGGTCTTCCTAGCTTCAAGTCTAGTTCTCTGTCCACTATGCTACACTGTCTCTGGCACATAGTGCATTTTTAATAAATATTTGAATTTTTAATTAATTGACGACAAAAGAAAATGAGGATAGCCTTCAGAACACTGAGGAACTTATGAGAAGATCTGGATAAGAGTCACATAGGATGGGTAGACACCTATGGGTTGCCACCTGCTTTGTTGGGGGAAATTATCTAGTTCATAGAACCACCTGAGTGTTTGACAGTAAGTCTTAGATATACTTAAATTATTTTTTGTTTTTTCCTCAAAAATCCAGATGTAGTTTCTGGGTTCTTCTAGTCTGACCTTCTCAGATAAAGGAGTTGGTTGGTTGCCCAAGGTGTAAAAGTTCAGAATACAAGATAGATAAGTTCACCACTTCCCTACTCCCCTTCCCCTCATCCTCATCCTCATAGCCTTGATTTAATGGATTTTAAAAAAAGTTTGGTTGCTCAATCCAGAGACTAGGATAAGAATTTCATATTAGAACAACACCTTCTTTTCCTTGCCAGTAGCTTTTACTAGAAAATTTCTTGCTCACTGCTTGACCTTACGCTGAATACTCAAGTGATAGTGGGCTGGGAAACAAATATATTCTGTTGACGTTGCTCTAATTTGCATTAGACCAGAGGTTCCAAAATTTTCTGAGTTTATGGTTCCCTGAGTGCTTCAGTAATTTTTTTCATGGCACCCCTAGGCCAAAAGAAATACCCAGTAGTTCCATTTACAAAGTAGTTAGGTCCAAACAATTTAATAAGTATTTATGTTCTAATGACTTAGTAACTATTTGAAAAAAAATAATACACGTGAATTGAAAGGAAAAAAAATCTTTTTATTTCGTTCCAAAATAACCACAATTAGTTGCTAATGGGCCATGTGTGCCTGTGGGATGTTATACAACTTCTAAAATCTTGGAATAAGATTGGACACCGCCACCTTCATTTCCTGGTTCAAAATTAATTTTCACAAGGTACTTGCTTTTCATCACAGCAACCGCCAAAATCCTATCTTTACAAAGAAATGACATTGAAAATGAGAACATTCAAGAAGTTACTGGCATAGTTGAAAGGATGAGTAAACAAAAACATATCTCAAGCAGTCAAGAACATCATTGAAAAGAATGTAGAGGGATCCAATGTTGAAATTGTGAACTACCTTGGGCTAGAAGTCACATGGTGTTTAACACATGTCAAGTATCATTGTGTTTCCCTTAAAAATTTAAAATATTGTACCGTGTCAGTATGAGTTTGCTGTGGCAACCTGGGGTGCTGCACACACAGTTTAGAAACCACGGTATTAGAGTTGTTGAAGCTACTTGCTTTTGTTTTTGCCATTTATTTGATAACAAAAGTAAACTTTATAAAAGAATGTTGAGTAAATCTTAGCAGGAAAATTAGGGCCCTTTTCATCCTTACTTTCCAGATAACTTTGGGCAAATTCCTTAGCCTCTCTGTATGTTTTTTTTTTTCATTTGTAAAATGGATGATGGTACTTTTCCCCCTACTTACCTCACAAGGGATTCTGTGAAGATAAATGAGTTGTTAGATATGATGGACTTTGAGTAACTTTTCCATTCTACTATATTGCACCTAACAATTCACAAGCCTGGAATTTCAGAGAAGGTGTCCATCCTTCTAATGGGCTCAAGATACCTCCAGACCAGGATACTCTGATGGGAGCTCCAAGGGGTCAGTTTCAGAAAGGTTACAGAGGCTCACCCATGAGGTCATTCTCTCAGGAGAGAGATTCTCCATTTTCCTTTCTAGCAGCCTCCCTGAGTAACTCATTAGGGATTTATCTTCTATTGATTTATTTGGAAGCCTATTTTTTTTAATTTTAAACCTGGTTGTGATCTTGGACCAATCACTTAATCTCCTTGAGTTTCGATTTCTTCATCTGTAAAAGAAGAGGATTATACGTTTAGCCTCTGACATCCCCTCCACGTGTAGATCTATGATCCCCTTCAGCAGAAAGAAGTCATGATCAATATGGTAAACATTTGAATTTTGGTCTCTTGAGGATTTTTTTTGTGTGTGCAAACTTGTATATTTTCACCAAAAGGAAAGTAGGCTCCTTTCGTGTCCTTCATGTACTCTGAGTTTCAGCAAAATTAGAATGCTCTCTGTCCCCTAGTGGGATCTTGTCCTTTCCTATCTTTTTCTGTGACTTGGGACACCCTCTATCTAGAGTATTCTTTATTTATGTCCCTGACTATTAAAATCCTCTTTTTCCTGCAAGGCTAGTTCCTCTGTGGAGAATCTCCCCTACTCCCCTTCTCACTGCCAGTTATAAGTGATTTCTTCATCTTGGAATCTTTTAATCTTTTCTACTTCTCTTGCTTGGCCTTTTCCTATGGACTTGTCATTTTTACCAACTGTATTACAGCTTTTTGCTGAGGTTTTATTTTTACCCTGCCCTACACTTAGTAGATCATAAACTCCTTGAGGTTAGGGACAATCTTGTTTCATCTTTGTCATCCTGGTGTCTAGCACAGTACTCTGCACATTATAGTACTTTGCTAAATGGAAGTTTGATTTTGTTGCTCCTGACATTGCCCTGAAAAAGAAACTGACAAATACCCAAGTTAAATAAATTGCCTAGATTCAAAAGGAGAGGAGCCAGGTAGAAATGTTCACTTAGGGGAATTTCACCTAGTATGTTATCGGGGTCTCTAGGCCAACTTGTCTCTTTTCAAACATATTCAGTGAGCCCCAAAACATGCATGTAGAGAGATATGAAAAGGAAGTCATGAAGTCGATACTGATTCAACTACTAAATAATTTTTAAAAGCCTTTGTTATGCTCTTAGTTTATTCCGTAAGCAAAAATCGTAATGTTACTAATACACACAGCATGTAACAAATATGTACAATGATTATTTGTTCAGTGTAAGGGAAGTCATAATATGTGATCATTTGGGGGCACATTCAAGTCACTCTTATGGGGTGCTGATAGTGAAATGACTTTGTGAAATTTGCCATCAGTATGGTAGCTGACCTTGATGCCAGCGTTCAACCCTCATTGAAGGTGTTTGACAACGTGGCTGAAAACATCATGCTAAAAAGCTTAGGAGCAAGCACATGACCTTGTTTCATTCCATTGGTGACTGGGAAAGCACGAGAGCATCATCCATTATCCAGAACCCAGGCAAGCATGCGGTCATGAATTTGACATATAAAGCTGATGCACTTTTCCAGGCAACCAAATTTTGACATAATTTTCATAAGCCCTCATGACTGACTGTATCAAAGGCCTTGGTCAATTCTACAAATGGTGTGTACAGACCTCTGTGAAATATACAAAGTAGGCAAATGCTGGTGACCATCTACATTTGCAAGGTTAATTCTTTGGCAGGTACGTACTTCCTCCAAAGAAACTGGCTTAATTTACTACAAAAGACTAGGTGCTTTTGAAAATAAATACTCCTGAATCTTACCTGAACTTTCCTAGCTACAAAGGCAAATGACCACATAACTGAGATATTAAAGAGTCTCCAAGAAGATCTTAACATATAACCCCTTTTGACAGATTAGGAAACTGAAGCCTGAAGATATTAAGTGGTTTCTTCATGCTTATGTGGGTAGTAAATAGTAGAAGTGGGATTTGAACATAGGCCCTCTGTCTCCAAATTCAGTGTATTTTATAGTATACCATATTGACCATCATAGGAGAGTTCAGGAGTTGGAGTTTAAGTGGTGATTTGGTGGTGATGGTGAGGGAAGTTGATAAAATGCTATTTTGTTGTTTTATTCATCCAGACCTTGTGATTTCTTCTAACTTAGACTCTTTTCACAATTACATGTCATTCTTCCATTCTTTTTAATAGAATTGATCACTGTGGTCATCAAGATAAGAGAATGTCATCATTCTGACCAGTTTAATCTTGAATAAATATGCTAATGACTAAGGTACTTTAAAAGAAGGAGGATATAATGAAAGAATTCTATCTTCAGTCCTCTGGTATCAGGTGCCTCAAACTCCATTTTATCCTGACTTCTGGGGGAGGCTACCTCCTCCCAAGAGGGGAAAATGAACATCTTTCCAAAGAGCATAGGACCTTTAAAGAAGAGGGAAGAATGTGTGTCTTCCAAGCTATGAGAGGACTTGATAGGAGTCTCTACACTCCTCTAAAGCTAAAGACCATGTTGAGCTCAAGTACATATCCTGGGCTTATCACTGGTGGTCTGGCAGCATCAAGACTGAGGGGATAGATTGTAAGATCTCAGGCCTGGAGGAACACACTGACCTCGTTGAGTAGCAGCAAGGTCAACCATACATACATGCACACACATATATATGTAGATATATGTGTGTATGTATGTATGTATGTATTTATATATGTATACATATATACAGGTATATATGTGTATATGTGTGTATATGTATGTATGTGTATATATGCATATATGTATATGTATGTGTATGTATATATGTATATATGTGTGTATATACATATATACATATATATCCATTATATATATTTCTTTTGTAAAAGGCAAAGATGCTTTCAAATTCACTGCGGAACTAGAGGAAAGAAATTTACAAAGACAACAGGGTGAATACAAAAAATGCAATTATCTTGTATTCATTCATATTCCATTTGGTAAGAGAAAAATTATATGCTGTTAGGCTTGGTACCCTTTAAAAAACATTGAGAAATCAATCAATCAAATAAATTAGGTGCTTTGGAATTTCACATCTGATGCTAAAGACACTCTACAGGGATTGCTTATGTATTCAGATTTGGGGTATGGTTTTTTTGGGGAGGGGGCTAAAATATATTGCGTTAAAGAAAAACATTTTGAAATAATTTGCAGAACTAAAATATTGTAAGAATTGTTGACAGAGACTTAAAGAAAACAATGCAGGCAGGGGCTTTACTTGAAAAGGGAAGAAAGAAAAACAAAACTTGGCTCCATTAAATTTCACAAGCAGTATCAGCCCTTGGCTTTTCAAACCAAACTTCAAATATAGTGAAATCTTCCAAAACCCATTGGTGGCCTTGGTTTACAGTATGTGGAGATTCGTTTGGCAAATGCACTCTATTTTTTGATCCATAGTGTTTGGAAGAGAAAGGGAGGAATTCATTAAGTGAAGTCAATCATTCCTCCCAAGGCAGTTCTCAAATGCCTGGCAGTGCTGGAGCTAGTCCCCCTCTGAATCCCAAGGCACATGTATCATAGACTCAGCTTCGAATGTCATATTCTGTGCCTGTGTGTGCATGTATGTATGTGTGAATGTGTATGTGTGTGTCGGGGGAGGCGAGAGGAGAGGTAAAAGAGTAGGCGGAAAGACTTTTGCCAAAGAGAGATACTTCCATTTGAATACTGGTCATCATGAGTAGACTTCTGCATTCTTTGTGTCTAATTGCATATTTCTCTCCACATATGCATTAGATTGTGTGCTCCTTGACCATAGGGACTGTCTTTTAGCCTCTTCTTGTCTCCCCAGCACTTAGCACATTGATTGGCACATGGTAAGCACATAATAAACGCTTATTGACCAAATGACTATTTGTCTCTTTCAACTTATACACAGTCAGTTAACCCTATTATTATTGATTTTTATCAACCAAAGGTCTTAATTAATTAGCATGTTCCTGCTTCTAACTTGATATTTGACATTCATAATGAGAACCCTGAGGCTTGCAAGTTGTGGAATTGTCTTACAAACTATCAAAGAGATTTCCAATGCTGTTTTGTGTGATTTTAATGTAAAGTATCTTTAATTGCTTTCTCATTTTTTTGGAGATTGATAATACGAATATTGCATAGGTGGGTTTTTGTTTAATTTTAGTCTGGACCTATGGTTTCATTCACATTTCCTGTGTGTAAATATTCTGTACTCAAACAGGTAGGCAACTCTTAGGGATTTTTAATCTCTTTTGTGTATCATGGGCCTTTTTGGCAGTCCAATGAAGTCTATGGAACCCTTCTCAGAATAATGTTTTTAAATAACTAAAATCAAATACAAAAGATTCACAAATAAAGCCAATTATATTGAAATAATTACTTATCGCTCATCTCTCTCCGTGTGTATATGTGCATGCATGTATGTATTTATATACAAACATATATGCATATACATATATATACACATATGTATATATATATAATATTTAAAGTTCACAAACCTTAGGCTAAGACCGCTTGTGTGAGAGAGTTCCCTGGGCACTGAGAGGTTCAAATAACATGCCACGATAGCAAAGACAGTATATATCAGAGGCAGGACATGAACCAAAGTCTCCCTGACTCCAAAGTTGGCCCTGTGATTTCTCCATATTACCCCAATTACTGAGTATAGCTGATTAAATCCAACGCCCCATTTCTCAGCTATGTCAGGAAGCAGAGCTGACTGTTTACAATATAGCAAATGTGAATTTATCTATTTCTCAATTATTCATTGAAGTCATCTGAACATCAGCAGCATCATACATTGCAAAATGTCATATAATAGTTGGAAGGTAGTCGGTAAGGACAGTATGTTTATATGCGGCATTAGGATACTAATGCTAATTACATTTTTAAAAATTTTCAAGCATCTTTCATTTGATGATCTCAAAAGTATTTGCAAATATACTCTGGTAGAGAATAGACTCAATTTTACAGCTCTAGGGGGAAAGGCCTCCTCTAGTCTGTCATGTCTTGAGCATATACTAAAAGAAGAGTCAAACCATTCAGAGGACAATCTGGGTCAAGAACTGGGTGGCAAGAGAAAAAGAAGAGGAAGGATATTGAGTGAAGGGGAAGGAATGAAGAGGAACAAGGGAGTGGTTCAAAGCTGAGTGAAGTAATACAAAGTAATTTCAGGGAGAGGGTGGAGAAACAGCTAGGAGGTTAAGGGAAGGCCTTCTGTACATGACTTAAGCTAAGTCTTGAAAATGCCTTTGGATTGAGCTGGTAAAAGATCACTAATAACTTTGAATTTCCAAGGTCAATTTCACATAAGTGTTTGTTGGAATTGGAAGCCAGATTGCATAGGACTGAGAAGTTGAATGAATAGGAGGTGAGGAAATGAAAGCTTGAGTCTAGATCACTCTTTCTAGGAGTTATTATGTAAAAGGGAGAAGAGAAATTAGATCTTAGCTTGAGAGGACCAGAATATTCAAGCAAAAGTTTTCTTGAGGATGAGGGAGACCTGGGGCATGTTTGTAGATGGTAGGCAAGGAGTCACTGGAAAAAGAGAGGTCAAAGGCATGAGAAAAAGAGGGGATGATAGAGGGGCCAATCATCCAGAGGAGATAAAAAGGGAAAAAATCAAAAACACAAATAAAGCGGTTGGCTTTGGCAAGGAGGAGGACTACTCCTCAGAAAATGAAGTAAAGGATGATAGAATAAGAGAAGACGAAAAGAGGCTTTGAGTCAATCGGTCAACAGCATTTATCAAGTGCCTATTATTTTCCAGGCACTGTGTCAAGCACTGGGGATACAAAGAAAGACAAAAAAAAGTCTCTGCTGTTAAGGAGCTCACAGTCTAATGGGTAGAGATAATATGCAAACAAGTATGTACAAACAAGATATATACAGGATAAATTGGAGATAATCAACGAAAAGAAGGCATTGATACTAAGGAAGATCTAGAAAGCTTCCTGTAAAAGGTGTGTTTTTATCTGGGACTTAAAGGAAGGCCCTGTGGTGAGGAAAAGGAGATGAAGAAGAAGAGAATTTCAGACACTGGGGCTGAAGGATGGGAGAACCAGTGAAAATGCTCAGAGTCAGGAGATGAAGTGTTTTGTTCAAGAAAAAGCAGAGTGGTACAATGGGGAAGAAGATATAGCTCATCACAAATGCCCTCTATTTTCTTAGTAAAGTAGAAAGTGAAATCCTCTACTGAGACAGAGAGGGAAGGAGATGGCATAGGAGTTGAAAAAGAGAAAGTTTGGAATAGCCTCTGTGTAAAATGTGTTTTTGTGTTTGTCCTTCAATTTCGAAGAGGACCATGACATCAGGGAAATGATGACATGGCTTCCAGTTTTCGTTTGAGTCAGGGAGGGCTGTGCAAAGTCACCAGCTTCACTTTCTTCTCCAGAGCCATCTAGGTCCAGTGGCCTGATATTCACTAGGATGATTGGAGACAGCCTAGGATGCACTGGGAGACACTGGCCCTATTTTAAGCTAAGGTCTTTTCAGGTTCTCACTATGAGTGAGGTAGTGCCCATTCAGTGAATAGGCCTCTTTAAGAAGTTGATCAAGGGATGGCCCCTTTAATTAAAAGTCAATAAAATAAAATAAAACTGGCAGGGGAAGACCCTCAGGGTTTCTGGCCGAAAGAGAAACAGTTATCATTTAGTATTAGTAAAATGTGTTAGAGAATTACTCAAGAAGGAATCTTTTCCCTTAAACCTGGCTCCTCTCTTTCTTTAAAGTTTCTTTTAGTGACACTGCCATTCACCAAATATACCACATTCAAAATGCTACTTTTATCTAACCTTTCCTACTCCCATAACTCTCATATATGCTCTCTGACAACTCACTCTCTACAATATCATTCACATACCTCTCCTCCTCCTCTTTATTCTCATTCCATAGTCTTCCCCCAAGTCTTTCATGGTCTTTTCCTCCCAATCTATCCTTCATCCAGCCACCAAAATAATCATCTTTATTCTTGGATATGGATATCTTTCTCAAGAACTCAAAGACTAGTTATCACTAGTTCCTTATTGCTATGATATTGAGGACAAAGTCAAACTTCTGGCAACCAAAGCTTCTCAGAATCAGGCACCACTCTCCCTTTCCAACCTTACTTTTTACTACTCCCCATCATGTTCTTCATATTCCAGCAAAATTAAAATCTCTTCTGACTCTCAAATGAGCCCCAGGTTTTACCATTCTCATGCTTTTGCTTGTGACTTCTTTTTTTTTTT
>CM053622.1:166687538-166711558 GCA_028646595.1 Phalanger gymnotis | reverse complement strand
AAAAAAAACAGAATTTTGCTGGACACAAGTTTGTCCAGGGATGGTCCCGTGTGTGTTTTTCCCTCTGTGAGCTAGCTATTGTTTGCTCGTTTTACTTCTTGTCTGGACTTGTTAATCAAACTATTTGATGGTATTGCCAATGGGTTCTCGATCAGGATTCATTAGTGTGGATCAGACAAATGTAATTCACTTTTGGATATTCCAAAGTAGAATCTCTGGTCCCTTATACTTTTTAAGGATATGTATTAATTTTTAATAGATCCTAAGGAGAGAAGATAGATTAAATAATACAGCTGCTCAAATCCCCTTAAACATTTGCCCTTCTTGTTGCCATCTCCCCATTCATATATATTATTCATATATAATCTATATTCTTATATATGTGTGTGCATGTGTATGTGTATTCCTCTTTGCATATAGGGAAGTGACTATTATCAAGGGAAGAGACATTAACAAGACTGGTATCTTGTATTTCCTTCATGATGCTAGTTTTTACCCTTCTGGTGTCCTTTACAGGCTTATTTATTAAATATCTTTCATCAAACCTGCCAGTCTCCTTGGGCCAGATTCAACCCAGTTGGAAAGGTAAACAGAGCTATTCCTCTGGACCCAGATGACCTCCCTCTGGAGACAGCCTGGAGTTCCAGCACCCCACCTCGTCTTTCTGGGCACTGGCCTAAAGCTTGCCGTTTTAAGCTTGGGGCTTTTCCTCTTCTGGCTTTGCTGCCAGCTGAGTGACCAGTCATACGTCAAGGAGCAAAACACTGAACAGAAACAGCCAAGCTTGTCACACTGTACAAGTATTTGCAGCTCAGTCCCATGACATCTGGCTAAGATATTTACAGAGTCCAATGTTGGACTCACTGAGTCTGTGGATCACATCTGGAGTCTAGACTTAGTGACTCTATGGGTTGGGCAAGGAACCTCCCTAACACCTCTTGCTCCTCTCTCTGTCTTTCTCACTCTCCCCCTTTCTTATTTTGCCAAGTTTTCCTTCTTTTTGCCTCTCACTCATAGTTTCTCTCTCCTTTTCTTTGCCTCATCTTTTTGTCAATTTCCTTTCTTAAGGCACTTCTCTCTTATGTCTTTCCATACATTCCTGACAAACCTCTTTAAAAAAAATGGATAAAAAAGCAGCAAGGCTTTAGAGCTCTTAGCCAGAAGTTAGGCATTCTGTATTCCACTCCCAACTTGGGAAAGTCATGGGAACTTTCTGGGCTTCAGTTTCCTCACCTGTAAAATGAGATGGGTAGACCTAATAGCCTTTGAGGTCCCTTTCTGCTTAGGATCTATGATCATTTAATGCTTTGAAATGCTGATTCATCTTTACAGGTAAGGAAACCAAATCTTGCATTCCATCCAAGGCCTTAACTAATGATCTCTACACTACAGAATGCTGTCTTGCTATTCTTGAAACTGGAAAAGCATAATCAATCTTTCCAGATTTTTCCTACGTGTTTGTAGGCACATCATCAGTAGGGAGAGAAGGGTAAAAGCAACCACCAGAAGTAGCAATTCAAGATTTATTAGGCAGTTTGGTAACCATCAGCTGAATTGGACATGAGTGATAAAAAATATACCATTTAACAGAGGATGGGGACCAAAAATAGAAACAGGTCATTTTAGGATGACTTTACCAAGCAAGAGATGTGACTCAGTCTCACTAACATTACCATGAAGGAACATTTACTAAATATCCACCTGGGAATGGCTCTATCTTGGAGATGTCAGAGGATCATAGAATTAAAGCTAGATAGAAACTCAGAGACCATGTAGTTCAATGCCCTTGGCTTTCAGATTTAAAACTGCCTCCCTGATATCCACGGGGTAAGTGTGGCAGAGCTGGGCTTCCTATCTAGGTCCTCTTACTCCAAAGGCAACATTCTTTTAGTGTATCATAAGCTGCCTATAGCTGATATCTCAAGCTTGATCTCAGGTTTTTTGCTATTTCACATTCGCTTTTAGATTTAGAGCTTGGTCAAAGAGGCAACAAGGAGCTAGGCTTTTAACCCAAGTCTCTTCACTCCAAATCTAGCTGGCTCTATGCTGCCTTTTTCTAAATGTGGCAATACTTTTCTTTTCTTGAAGTATGACAAAGCTACTCTCTATAGCAGAACAGTCATGACATTGGAAACCATTATTCTTGACAGACTTCTGAACATCTCCCTGACTTTAGAGAATCCACCTGATATCTGTGGCCTTGCAACTACAGTAAGAAGATTTTTATGTGAAAAGCTGCAAATGTCATACAGAAAGGTCAAGAACCCTGATGTCTTTCAAGTCAGACAATGTAGTTGAGGGGGATGCTCAAGAAAATGTCAGCAGGCATTCTTGCATAAAGAAGAAATGAAGGAAGGAAAGAAGGAAGGAAGGAGGGAAGGAAGGAGAGAGGGAGAAAGGAACAGGGAGGAAGAAAACAAGAAAAGAAGGAAGGAAGGAAGGAAGGAAGGAAGGAAGGAAGGAAGGAAGGAAGGAAGGAAGGAAGGAAGGAAATAAGTAATTATTAAGTACCTACTATATGCCCAGCACTGTGCTAATAGGCACTTTACAAATGTAAGTCATTTGATCCTCACAACAACCCTGGGAGGTAAGTGCTATTATTTCCTCATTTTATGGCCAAGGAAACTGAGGCAGACAGAGATTAAGTGATGGTCACATCGCTAGTAAGCATCTGAGGCTGGATTTGAACTTCTGTCTTCCTGACTCCAGGCCCAACACATTCTTCACTATGTTACATCAGCATAAACTGCTTGATTCAATAAGTATCACCACAATTGGAAATGATGGTGGAAAGATCTTTGAAGATCTCATATTATAGTGATCTTGAATTTTTATAGGTAATAACTAAAGAAAATTCATTCCTGAATAAAAGAGCTTATAGATTTCCATTAATTCTGTTAGGGATGGTGTGTTAATGTAGGAAGTACTCTACCCTCATTCTCAAAAAATGCAGATGGCTACATTGTTCCCTCAGGGTTTTAGGGATACCCCTGAGGTATTGGGGTCCTTTCTCTTATTGTTATCAGTCTTGAGTCCCCATTGTGGTGTGGCCCCCCAACCCCACTATTAGCTATTAATGACTGGAATTCCAGTTTAGAAAGACCAGCAAACACCCATTAGCTTTTACAAGAGATTATCTATTTCAAAGGTCTAGCAAGAATTGAGGTAAAACACCCCTTCCTAATACCTCAGATGTATACTTTCTCAAGGGCTGCTAGATGGTGCCTGCTAGATGGTGCGTAGATAGAGCACCATACTTGGAGTCAAGAGAACCTGATTTCAAATCTAGCCTCAGACACTTACTAGCTGTGTGACCCTGGGCAAGCCACTTAACCTTGTTTTGCCTCAGTTTCCTCATCTGTAAGATGAGCTGGAAATGTCAAACTACTCCAGTATCTTTGCTGAGAAAACTCCAAATAGGGTTACGAAGAGTAGGACATGACTAAAATAAACATAGCAACAACCCTCTCCTCTATCAAGGGGTCCCCAGGCCCATCTCCCACTCCCTAGGAGCTACTTGATTACTATAGATTAACATTGGGTGTATGATATTTCAGATCAGCGAGGGGGCATTTTTTGAGTGTGAAGGTTTTAGGAGGATAGAAAATAGAATTGATAACAAAAACTCGATTTTCACCTTGGCTTCAGAACTACAACTGTGACTGGGTGATTTGTTTTTCCATTAAGGAGAATACAAAGGCTCATCTCCCACTGGTTGAAAAGGTACAAAAGTTCAGTTCAGTCCCCCCAAGGCTTCCGCTCTTTGGCAGACAGGGAACAGACAGCAGGCTCTTGGTTCCCATGGCACTGCCCCAGGCCCTGGGCACTTGTTTCCACTGCTTTTGCATTCATTAGCACTTTTGCATTGGCCTGCTAGGGCTGACCAGTTCTCTGTCCCTTCTTCTCTTTTCCTTGGTCGTGGTCTGACCACATCAGAATGCCCAGCCTGTCTTCCCCTCACCGTGGGAGCAGCAGCTCACAGGCATCATGGGCCTGCATATCATGTACATATTACCGGAAAATACAGAGAATATTTGAAAATGCACTTCTGCTGCTGGATGGGCTGAAAAATATAAACTGTATCACAGTGATGGCAGCATGAGGGGAATCTTAAAAGACAACAACCACAACCTCAGTAGCACCAGAATGTGATTTCTCAAAGCCACCTACATTTCTCTGTAATGGAGCCCAGCTTTGGGAAAGCCACTGTCTCACGGACACAGACAGCTGGGTGCTGGATGAACTGTCCAAAGGTTCTGTGTGTTGGCAAACAAAATGGGCTCTTAGCACTCAGTTCAACCAAATGCCCTTGAAGAGTTTGGCTTTTGTTTCCTTGATTAGATTTGGGAGTCCTTGGTGACCTCCTTGCCTCAGGGGAGGGCCTAGTTTACACATGAGGTTGAGTGACATGTTTGGGACATCAGAGGCTTTTAGACCACATGGATTTAAGTCGCCTCTTGGTGACGATTCTAGGTCACGTGGGTGAGTCTCATGTATGACTCACCCTTGACCCTGAAAAAGATATAAAACCAGGGGTTGGCTTTCTCTTTTTTGGAGCTCTTACCCACAGCCTTGGTGGCATGCATGACTCTGGGCCAGCCCTTGTTATGAGCTCCCAGGCTGAACCTAGCGTATTATGAAGGCAGAATTTATGATTTCAAAGAGAATCATATACATGTCTGAACAGTTCAGAACGGCAGGATATAAGGAATTCTCTAAGTAGAAGGCAGAAGAATTAAAGCATTTATTCAGGCTCCAAAGTAACAGACCCACTAACCAGCCTCCCCATTTTGATATTTTGATCAAAAGCTTCCAGGCCCAACAAGTCCGCCTCACAAGAGTAACCAGGAGGCCACAGAAAAACATGATGGTATTAAACCAAATCACATTCATGCTTCCCCTCTCCAGTAAGAAGATTACCCACTGGCCTCAAGTCAAAGAATGGGATGGGAAGAGATTGTGTCTCTCACATTTTGGGGGAATCAATTGTATATTTGTAATTATACCTTTGAAATAAATCATTCTTTGTTAAAGCTAATCTGACCATTAGTGGCTGAATTGAACTAAGGGGCAGGGGTCACCCTCCCCTTCCTACATTTGAGGGAACAAAATCAGTAGAGCTTGGAGCCATTTACAGAAAGCCTAGACACTCCCAAGTACCCTTCAAGGGTTCCAAAAAACCATAGGGGAAAAGAGAAATCTAACCTACCTAATTTTCCAGGTAGTAGAGGTCCCAGTAGTCAGTGTTGCATGCTAGTATTTATATATCCCTTGAATTTCTGAAAAGAACTTTGCATATTATCTCATTTGAGAAAACTGTGAGCTAGGTTCTATATTATCTTCATTTTAGAGAGGAGGAAACGGACATACAGGAAGGTTAAGTGACTTGTCCAGGGTTGCACAGTTAATAAGTATCTGAGACACAGAGTTCTGATATTCTTAAGACATTCTCTACCCACTCAACTCAAGTCTTTTGTCTCCAAATCGATTGTTCTTTGAGTTATAAGGTAGTGGAAAGATCTTGGAGCAGAGCTTCAGGGCAGGGACTGTTTCAGATGTGTGTGTGTGTGTGTGTGCGCGCGCGTGTGTGTAATAAATACATACTTACATATATGTATATGTAATACACACATATCTATTTGTATTTCTGATGTTTAGCACAGTGCCTGGCTCATAGTGCTTAATAAATGCTTTTTAATTCATTTCATTTTAAAGAGAAAAAGAAAGAGAAAGAGAAGAAGGAGGAGAGGAAACATAAACTTTGTAACTAGTGGTCATTCATCACAGATTTTCTGCTTTGTTTTCATCCATATTTTAACAAAAATCACATTCTATAATTTGAGAACTTTGTGCCAGCAGGTATAGAGTTACTCTGTGTGTGTGTGTATCTGTGTGTGTGTGTGTGTGTGTGTATCTGTGTGTGTCTGTTTCTGTGTCTATGTCTGTGTCTATGTTGTGGTTTGGAGGGAATGTCTTACCATGCTTTCATTTTCCTTGGTTTCCCAAGTGGATCCCATGAGCCAAAAAAAGTGAGAAAACTCCCCAAATACAGCAACATACATATATATATATATATATTTACATAAATATAAAACAAACTCTATCTTGAAAGTCATGCCCATTAGTCTCCTCTCTGCCTCTTCAGCAAGTGACTACAGAAACAACAGGAGGGTCGCACTGGGCACAACCAGGAAACATATTTCTTGCTCTCCACAGAGATTGAAGTGGGATGAAATATCCCCCCATTAAAGAAGAGCAAACACACACATTCAACCTGCTCTGCTTAAGAAGTTCCTAAGAGAGGAAATTAAAAAATGAATGTGGCAAGGTTGGACAGAATGTAAATACACTCATAATTACATAATAGCACAGTGTGCATGACATTTGTGTTAATGTAGCCTGTGCATATAATGATCTAGGTTCTTTCTGATGCCATTGGAAGCATCCTATTGAGTTTATGGGTGTCAAGTATGAAATCATACCTAGAAGCTAAGATATTGTTATTAATATTACATATTATTATTATTATCAATTACTCCCTTCATTTTACTGATGAGAAAACTTTGGCCCAGGGAGAGGTTAAACGACTTCTCCAATGCTGAATAGATAGTAAGTATCAGAGATGCACACAAATTGTCCCATGGTGGATTCAACTTGGGAGTGCAAATTGGGGAGTCCCTAGAGGAAATCGACAAACAAATATTCTTATTTTAATGTCACAACAATGATTTAAGTTCAATACTGCAGGCATTATTATCTCTATTTCAGCTCAAAGGACTTAAAAGACCAGTTTATAATTACACAGCTAGTAAGTGTTAGGTAGGTTTCTAACTCAATTCTAAAATCCAAGCCCAGAGCTCTTTTTACTATGCCACAACCCTCTCAATGAGGAACCTTCCTACACCAGTGTAACTCAGAGCCTTGGAGAATTCCCTAGGGCTATGAGAGGTTAAAAGAATTACCTAGATTCATACAGTTGGTATGTATCGGTAGTGGAACTTGAATGGAGGCCTTCCTTAATCTGAGGCTAGTTTTTTCTCTCTTCCGCCATGCAATAGCCTCTCAAGTCTATGGAAATCATTTTCTGAAATTACCAAAGTTCTTAAATATATTGGCTTCTATCTTCAGACATTTACCGAAAGAATTTCTTAGAATAGTGATTCCCATGCATTAAAGATTCAGCATCTGAAATTCTTTTTTAAAAAGTTTAAGAAATGTATGCAGAGAAAATGCTATGACTCAGAAATCAAGAAGCAGTAACATGCCTTCAACCCAAATTTCAAACCATCCTTACAAGTTGATAAACCCTGGGAGTTCATTTGCCAATTAGCAAGCAAGAATTACGCAAATAAAACCCCCACTTCCTGCACATTTCTGAAAATCTATAACCTCTCCTTGGAGTCAGTTCATAATCATGCAAATAGCTGCAAATATTAATAACTTCAGACAGGCTGCTCTTTGAAAGGTGTTAGGAAGAAATGAAACCAAAGCAGCAGAAATAAGAGCCTCAGACTTATGTGGAGGGCCTCAGGGCAATGATGAAAAGGCCGGAATTTCAAAGCAGCAGTGGTAAATCTTAAGGAAATATCTAGAAACATGTAAAATGTTTTAATGGTTCATAAAAAATAATTAAGGTCCTCAGAAACCTAAGCCAAATTGATATTGCTGAAATCCTCCAAGGGCACTGGTTGAAATGAACTTTTCTATGGAAGAATGTCCTTTGGAGGAGCTGAGCATCAGGGTCAGCCTTTTGGGTCAGTGGCTTCCCTGCAAAGAATGGCTGATGGGAACTGAGGCAGGGATCCTTGTCCAAATATTGTCATGCTGTCTGAATGGCATAGTTCCTTTAACTCTTGGTCATTTGTTTCAGTCTTCAGGAGCTGAAGGAGTTAAAAAGAGAAGATGGCTAAGTAGATGTAACATTGGGCTTAGAATAGGAGTTCAAATACCTCTTCAGACATTTATTACCAATGTGACCCCAGGGAAAGTCACATTACCTTGCTTGGCCTCATTTTCTTCAATTGAAAAATGAATTTGTCTAAAGTCCCTTCTAACTCTCTATTTGATCCTAGAAGGAGGAAGATAGACCAGGTGAGGATGAGAGATGCTAATCGGAAATGTAGAAGAGGAGCAAAGACAACTTTGACTACCTTACAGTTTTGCCAGTGGTCCATCATGCTGGACAGCTTCATCCTGTGAAAACGTCACCATTATCCAAATCTTCCTTTCCTCTCAACTTCCCTAATTCTGTTCATGGCACCACCAATCTCCCAGTTACTCAGGATTAGAACGTAGGAGTCATCTCTCTCACCCTCCACTTCTCATTTCCATAGTTGTCAGGTCTTGTCAACATTCTTTGCCTCTGATTTTGTCTCCTTCACTCCCATTCATACATCCATCACTCAAGTTCAGGCTTCTTGCCTGGACCCACTGTACTCCAGTGCTCAGCTGCATCTGTGATCTTACCTTTTTGGATGTTTCCTCTAATGATGCAAATTATAACCTATCTAAGCTTAACCCATCCTGATATGTCTTCGCATAAGAGGCACATCAAACCTCCAGTAGGCTTATCTCTCTTTATCCTGTCCTCACTTCCCTCACTCTCCTCCACCTCAACGGCCTTCTCAAGCTGGAGATACCTTCATCTTTGTGGTCCTCTCCTTTGAGTTCCTTCTTAGAACCCACATTTGAGGATGTGCCTAACTCAGCCATGCTCACTTCTAATCTGGCTCTTCCCATGAATCTAAAGACTTTTATACCTTGTACCCATGAAGCACCTTCCCCTCCCCATCTAATTAAGCTCCATTTAATGTGTTGTTTTCTACCTTTAGAGTAGTAGGGACCGTCTATCTTTTTGCCTGTATTTGCATTCCTAGTGCTTAGCAGAACCTGGTACAGAGTAAACACTTATAAATGCTTGATCAAGCACAGGAATTCCAGTGGACCATTTGGGTTGTCTATTTGTCATCTCTTGTTCTCATCATATGGCTATCTATCTTCTTTTCTTATTATGTATTTCACTGATGACATCTTTTCCTCCTGTTCTTTGAACTTTCTTATTAGTTAGACATTGCATCCTATTCATACCCACAATGCACCTCATCACAATGCTCCATGTGATATTCTTTTTTAATTCTTTGGTGACTATTGCCTTCTGTGCCCTGTAACCATACAACAACTGATAAAATAGCCTTCTAATTGGTCTTCTGCTTCTAGTCTCTTTCTTCTCAAATCCATTCTCCACACTGCTTCCAAAATAATCTTCTTGTAAGTCTGACCACACTATTGCCTTTCTTAAAATCTTTCAGTGATTCCTATTACTCCTACAAACTAACAAGAATTTATTAAGTGCCTACTAATTTGTTCCAGGCACCATGCTACACACTGAGGATACAAAGAAAGGCAAAATCAGTTTCTGTTCTCAAGGAGCTCACAGTTTAATTTAAAAAATACAAATTCTGTAGCCTGGCATTTATGGCATTTAATTTTGATATGTCTTTCGAATTTTATCTCCCATTCACTGCCCCTCATACTATATGTTCCGGTCAAACTGGGCCACTGGTCAGTCATCATAGTCAGCATGTTGTCACATACCTCTGTGGGTTAATGAGGGCAGTCTTGTGTGGAATATGTTACCTCATCTCTGCTCATCCAAATGCTTGTCTTCTTTCAAGACTCAGATAGGATGACTCCTTCATGAGGAGGTGGAAATAATACATCTAGGTGAAAATATTCTTTCTATCACATTTTTGTAGAGTATTTGTTTGGATTTTTCTTTTCTCCTCATCACCCTACACTATGTACTGCACTCACCATTGTCACCATTGCACACACCATTTTCTCCCAGTAAAGTATAAGTGCCTTGAAGGTAGGGACGATATGATATTTTTACAGTTATAGCTTCATTATCCCAGTGAAAGTTTATGAGAAGAGTCAATAAATTCAACTGATTGGGGCAGCTAGGTGACACAGTGAGTAGAGCACCAGTCCTGGAGTCGAGGACTTGAGTTCAAATCTGCCCTCAGACACTTGACACATTTACTAGCTGGGTGACCTTGGGCAAGTCACTTAACCCCAATTGCCCTGCTTTCCCCCTCCAAAAAAAGTAAAATAAATGTTAAAAAATAAATAAATAAATTCAGCTGATAGAAACAGCAAGAAAGCACAATGACAACCCAATGAAGCAAAGTGGTTCTGAGGGTATTTAAGAATGAAACCAGAAGGAAAACAGAAAATAAACAAAAGACAGAAGAGACCCACAAAGTTGTTCTTTTTTAAATAGCAAATTTGTTTTTTCATTAAGAACTGCAATGGATACCACAATTGGATTTTCACATTACAGTCCCTAATGTGCTTAGAGAGGATGTAGGGAAAACAACTAGGCAAAGTCAAGTGTACACAGAGGAGGTCCATGCTATAGGCCAATCTCAAACAGAAATAAAGGACACTAAATCATACATTAGGATCTCTGCAGGGGTATATTGACTTGGAAAACTATATATGAACATTATATATGTCCTTTTGCATTTTATTTATTTTGTTAAATATTCCTAATTACATCTCAAACTGGAGGAGATCTAGCACAGAAAGTTGAAAAGCCATTTTCTAAGAGTGATGAGGCCCTCATGATGCTCCTGTTTGGGGATGACATTGTACTGATTGAATCGAGTCCTGAAACAATGAATGGAGAGCTTCTTGGATGAAATCCATAACCACTCAAAAGAACTTGACCCGTCTGCCAGAAAAACAAACAAACAAACAACTGGATGAAGAATTCCTATTGTCCAGACTATGAAATAGAGTTAAATGGATGACTTACAGAGCTCATCCATCAGCATGTGTACGTACAGCTAGGTCCTGGTTAGTGCGAATAATGAATCTCTTGAAGTGGTCTCATTATTCAAATTCACATTGCATATTTCTATTGGGCCGGAATCAATTATCACATTTTACATTATTATAATTTCAAATAGTGTACATTTGAATAGATGTGACCACTTCAGGTGATTCATTATTTATATTAATCAGGACCTACCTTTTTATACGCACACATAGAGACACACACAGAGGCACACATGAATGCTTAGCTCTATGCACACAATGCATGCATGAGTATGCATATATGTATTCACATGTATATGTGAATGTACATAATTTGTGTTTATATATGTATATATCTGTGTGTATATGTATATATACACATATGTGTGTATATGCATGTATGTATATACATGCACATACATGCACATATTCGTTGGACTTGGAATCAAGAAGATTTGAGTTCAAATCCAATTTCAGACACTTATTAGCTATGTGACTCTGGACAAGTTACATAACTCTAATACTCTCAGTTTACCCAACTGTGAAATGGGGAAAATAATTAGTACCTACCTCCTAAGGTTGTTGTGAAGCTCAAATGAAATAATATTTGCAGAGCACAGTACCTGGCACATGGTAGGTAGGTACTACACAAATGCTAGCTGTATATATATATATATATACATACATATATGTGTGTGTGTATATATATATATGTGTGTGTGTATGCGTGTGTATACACACATATGTATATATACTATTACATATATGAATAAATTATATTATATGTCATTATTTGTCACTTCTGACTCAATAACCTCAATTTCCCTAACACAGGTAAAATTAAATAAAATTTGTTCTTTTTTTGCATTTGAAGCTCTCCAAAATCTGGCCACTTCCTGTCTTTCTGATCTTCTTACATAATTGCTTTTTTTCAAGTATTCTGAAGTTCGGACATACTGGTCTACTTGCCGTTCCTCACACAGGACCCTCTATCCCTCATCTCTTTGCCTTTTTGCACTGCCTGGAATCCTAATCTCAGACTTGGAGACACTGGCTTCCTTCAAGTGCCACATTTTGCTAGAGGGCTTTCACAGTCCTCCCCAGGTACCAATGTCCTCTCCTCTAAGACTAGCTTCCATCTACTCTGTATAGATCATGTTGTGCCTGTTTATATACATAGTGTCTCCCCATTAGAATGTAAGCCCTTTGAAGGCAGAAGCAGCTTTTATTGTTTCAACAATCCAGCTAGCAGCTGCTGTGGGGGTGTAAAGCCAACAACAACCAGCTCACAGAACACTGCAAGCCCAGGTTCTTTTGATCTGCTTTACTAAAGAATCTTACTTTAATCCTGCATACAAATATCATTCACTTAGTTCAGGGGGAAAAGCCAGCACTCTGAACTTGAGAAAATACAAACAAATTACAAACATCAACAGACAGACCTTGTCTGATTCAAATCCCAATTCATAGTTACCAGAGTTTAACCAAGTCTGAACAACCGGCAAACTGGAGGGCTCTTAACTACAGCTGCCCAGAGTCTCCACATCAGTGTGCCATGATGAGTGAGAGCCCTTAAGCAAATAGCTCTGTCTTCCCTTTTTATGCACTCTTTAGCTGTCATCGAACCTCATCTGAGCAACCAGAACTTAAGCTCTTACTATTGGCTCTAGAGTTAGCACCTCCCTTTATTGGCCCCACCTTAGTTATCAATTAATACCCACATAGGCTTAGCACCTAATAGGGGTTTGGGCCTGGGGCTTAGCACCTAGTAAGACTCAATCAAAGACACTGAACTAATCAAAGGAAACAAATGCCAAACTCTTCAAGGGCACTTGGTTGAATAAGTAGTAGGAGCTCATCTTGATCCCCAATACATTTGTCTTTCCTTATATTCACAGTTCTTACTGACAATGCCTAGCAGATAGAAATAATTTAATAAATTCTTATTGACTGACTGATTGAAATGTCCTATTTACTATTTTAACAATTAGTTCAAGTCAATAAACATTTATTGCGTCTAGCATGTACAAACCATTGTACTAGGAGCTGAGTAACTGAGGTAGGCATGAGGGGGAATGAGTAATCATTAACCCAAGGTGCCATCAACATAACCCTTACATTTCTATCATTTTCCATTTCACTGTGCTTTTTCATATATGGGATCTCTTTTATTCATCCCAGCCCCATGGTGGGTAAGGCACCATTTTGCTAATTAGAAATCTGACATAAAATGTGGTTCATTGTATTACCTGACATCGTGCTGTTAACTGCCAGACCCCAAACTAGAACTCAGATCTCCTAGCACAGTGAGTGTTCTTTTCATTATTCTTCAATTCCTTGTTTTGGGGAACAGTTTAAATTAGTAGAGAAAATCTAGTGTAAATTTGGCTATTAAGATATTCATCACTTTCCAGTGACTCCCTGTTACCTTCAGTATCAAAACCAAAATCCTCTTCTTGGCATTCAAAGCCCTTCATAATCCAGCCTCCCCCTACCTTCCCAGTTTTCTTATACCTCCCCCTACCACATACTCTTCCGCCCAGTGACATTGGTCTCCTGATTGTTTCATAAACAAGGTCTTGGTTCCAGGCATTTTCTCTGGCTGTCCCCTATGCTTGGAATGCTCTCTCTCCTCATCTTTACCTACTACTTTCCCTGGCTTCCTTTAAGTCCCAGATCTGATCCCATCTTCTAAAGGAAGCCTTTAGGAAAAGCATTCTTAATACTAGTGCCTTCCCTCTCTTACTTCTTATTTATCACATATATAGCCTGTTTATATACTTGTGTGTGTGTGTGTTTACTTGTTGTCTCCCCTCCATTAGAATTAGACTTGGAGCTTCTTGTGGGCAGGGACAGTCTTTTCATCTTTTTTAGTATCCCCAGTGCTTAGTATCATGCATAGCACAGTGTTTAGTGCACAGTGTTTAGTAAAATTTATTGACTTCCTGATGCAATATAAACCTTCAGAAGATGGGCCTTCATCTACTAATAACTGCCTGTTTGTCCTTTTTTAGAGAAAAGAATTGAATACAATACAATTTTCTTTCTTTACTAACATGTATTACTAATCAAGAAAAGCACATTATATACTGTGCATACATATATATGTACACATTTGTAAGATATGTGTCCATGTGTTTTATATATGTATATACACCCAAATTCCTATAAAATATATGTGAGTGGCTAGGTGGATATAGCACCAGACTTGAAATCAGGAGGATTCTTCTTCATGAGTTCAAATCCAGCTTCAGACACTTACTAGCTGTGTGACCCTTGGCAGATCACATAACCCTGTTTGCCTCAGTTTCCTCATCTATAAAATGAGCTGGAAAATGAAATGGCAAAAACTTTATTATCTTTGCCAAGAAAATCCCCAAAATTGGGTTACAAAGAGTCAGACATGACAGAAACAATGGAAGAACACAATAAAATAGATGTACATGTATATAAAATATACATGTGAGCATATATAAAATACATATGTATACACACACAGACACACACTGGAGTGGATCTGTTTCTACTTCGAAGAGTTAAGTAATTGACATTTAGTATTATTGTCTCCTCCATAAAAACAAAAGACTAAGAACAAAGTCCTTGTTTTTTCTGGCTCCAAGGGAAATCTCCCTTTCTTTTGTCCTTATGAATTGTGAAGTATAATGTTGAATTATAGATTAATTCTAGTTGATTTTGATGATGGTTAGTAATGTTATTTTGCATGTTAATTTTTCATACCTAATTTCTTCCTTGCCTGTAATCTGAAGAAATAGTTTTGTTGACTCTGGAAATAGGTAAATGGAAAAACCAAATATAGCAGGACTCAATTTTGACATGGCTCATTATTTCACAGTTTAAGATGTATTATGGCTCAAGATTTTAACAAAAGTCTAATATACTTGCCCAACACTAGTGCTATAATAATGGGGTTCCTCCATACCTCACTATTTTCTAGCTAATATGGTATCTGTATTTTTGCCATTAGAACTAATAAAGACATAATGAAAAATTAATGAGTCTTCCAGGATAAAAGTATAATTCAACATGAAATTTCAAAAGCAGGGGAGAGATCTATTCAAATAAGAATAAAAGGAAGGAAAAATTCCCTTAAGACTTGCAGAATTTTATTACCATTGGAGAAGAAAACACATAGATGGTAGGCATGTTAGCACTCACATTAAAATACAAGTTAGATGTAATATCCTGCTGATTTATCTCATAATAGCTAAGAGGTAAAGACTGAAAAAGAGGGGGGTTGGGGAACCAAGAAGAAAATAATTTGCAAAACTGCTAAAGTTTGTGGAGATGACTATATTTCAGAGAAGGCCAATTGCCCTGCAGGTAGATTAGTGTAATGACTTGCTTAGCCTTCATATTCATTCCACAGAGATGAGGTCTCTCCTCTCCACCTGCTATATGTTACATCCCATGCTCTCATTGCCTATCACCTCACTCTCCCACAAAGAGGTACCATAAGTAGATGATAGAGTGCACGGCCACTAAGGACTTTGCCACTACAAGTTGCATTTGAAACCAAATAGTCAACACTTCCTACCAAGTACCAGTAGTAACTTTCTACCAATTCACACTCATCTTAGGCTAGACTGCTCAGAAGACCTAAAGGTTTTAGGAAAAGACAGCAGAGAAAAGAATCTTCCCTAAGAAAGTTTACTCGGGGAAAAAATAAAACCGAGAGGGAGACAAAATAGAATCAAAGAGCCTTTTGGGGTTAGTGGACCATTAGTACCTCCCAACTTCCTAGGGCCCTGCTGTGGAAAGAGACAAATGATTCAATTGCTTCTTAGTGTAGACATTCCTCTAGGTTGCATAATTAATGGTTTCTGTCAGTCTATAGTTTCTTGCGCTGTCAAGGGGAAGACACTCTGAGATGTCAAAAGCCCAGTGCCATGGCAGTATATCACCAATTTGCTAGGACTTGGATTGGCAAATTTTGAACAACTCAGAGAAACAAGATTTCAGGGGCAGGGTAACTTGGAAGTAATATGACAAATTAGCTAACTGGAACATCGCTTCTCATCACTGACTCTCTCATCCCCGGTGAAAATAGTTAGCCTAAGACTACATCTACTAATGTTGTGGACTTTTCCAGTACTGGTAATCAAATCCTCCCCTATTCTCTTCACCCCTTCTAGGAATGCTGGCAAATGTCATTACAGAGTAGAGATTCTATGGGATTTAAGGGTTAGGTTTTTTTTTAATTGTTTGCAGGAACTTGTATCTTGAAGATTCCTTCCCATACCCTATCTGAGCTCCCCGGATCTGATGGCCCTTTAATATCAGTTTGTATGTCACTGTTTGATCAGAGTCTAGGCATTGCCACAAAGGAGACACATGCTTTCCTTGTGTTTCCAGATTAGAAGAAATTCCTGCGGTGGTATTTGGAAGAAGGAAAGAGGCTGACATTTTTGACTATTCACAGCTACAAATGGAGGATTGCCCTCTACTAGTCTGTTTTGTTGATGTTTAATTGAATTGAATGATGGAAAAGGCATTAGGCTTGGAGTTGGAAAATCTGAATTTGATTATAATTATGTTACTTTTTAAACTTGTGGGTTTTTTACTTCATATCTCTCTGGGTCTCATTTTTTAACTTTAAAACTAGGCTGGATCTAAGAACTTGGTTTGTAAAGATTTATGTTTTTAAAACTATATTTCTATATAATTGGTTTCCTTTATAGTCCTGTATATTTTATTTTCATGTATATTTAAAGGCATTATTTGGAGGAGGCCATAGACTTTACCAAGCTGTTAAAATGATCTATGACGGCCAAGATGATGGAGTGAGAAAGGAACCCTCTGAAGCCCTTCAAAATTCCTCTTTAAAAAACTTGAACACTGCCTCAGAATTAATCTAGGAGCAGAGAATCAACTTGGCAGGAAAGGTTTGTCTCATTGAGGTGAAAAGGGAGCAAGGTCCAAGAGCGGCAGTAGCCAGCCTCACAGCAGGTGGCCAGCAGCTCTGCTCCAAGCCTGGAGCAATCCACCAACAAGGCCCCACGTTCCTGCAAACAGCAGCCCCCTAGGCAAGTGAGCAATCTGTGCATGGCAACAAGGCCCCACCCTAGTGACCCCATCCCGTGCACAAGCCACCAGCAAGACTTCGACCCCATTACTGACCAGTAATGAAGCCCTAGCCCAGGGCTGGCCAGCAGAGAAATCCTGTCCCTGGAGTCTGCCAGGAGAGAGGTTGTGTTTCCATAGCAACTCAGCAGGAAGTGTTTATCCCTAGGTTGACCAGCAACAAGATCCCACCTCCAGTGCCAACCATTAGAAAGACTGTTACCATAGAAACCCAGTAACAAAGCTCCACCCCTGGGGCAGGCCAGCAGTTAACCTCCATACTCAGGGGAGACCAACCCATTAATAGGTCATGTGACCTGCTTACATCACAAGAAGCCTAAGTCACATGTGGTAGGAGCAGCTTCCTGACAGGAAAAGGAAGTTATATCACAGGAATTGCTGAGAGAGAGAGAGAGAGAGAGAGATAGTTATGGCTGCCAATGGCTACCCTCCTGATTGTTAGAACTGAACAGGCTGACTTAGCTGTACTGTGAGTTTGTTTTGGGGAAGACCCCAGCAGGCGGTTGGAGAGGTTTGGGCATGGCAAGGCTCCGGGTTGTTATATTGTGCGTGGAATGTTTTACTGCTATGATAGATTGGATAAATAGCTTTTGGGATCTGGTTCTCTGGTTTCAGAATAAATGTTACACTTCTTCTACCTTCTATGTGGAGAGTGTCATATGCTTTGTGATATAGAACTACATAGGCATTTTGACAATTATCATCTTCATTGTTATTATTACATTACTGTTTCAATGGGAGAGCCCTCACCCACGTGTACAAGCCAGAAGGGAAGCCTACCATCCAGTGAAAGCAAGCTGTAATACCCCGAGCCCCAGCACAAAAAGCTTGGGCCAGTGCAGGACCAGAGCCCAACTCTCACATAAAAACACCAAGTCGCAAAAAAGGCAGGAAAAAAGTGAGCAAAAACCAAACCAAACCAAAACAAAACAAAACTTTACTGTAGAAAGTTACATGATGACAGGGTGGATCAAGGCATAAACTTAAAAGAAGAGAATAGTGTCGAAATGGCTACATGTGAAGCTTCAAAGAAAAAATGTAATTTAGTCTCAGGCCAAAAAAGAATTCCTGGAAGAACTTAACAAGGATTTTAAAATGCAAATTAGAGAAGTAAAAGAACAATTGGGAAAGAAAATGAGAGCAATGCAAGAGAATCCTGGGAAAAAAAAGGGTGAAAAGCATGGGAAAAGATATTAAAAAATTTACTAAGGAAAATAACTTCCTAAAAAATTAGCGCTATTATAATGGAGGAAAAGTTGGTAGTGGGAGGGGCAGGATGTCAGGCAAAGCTTAAACCTTACTCTAAGCAAAATTTAATGGGGATAATACAAGGGGTAGGGGTGACTGATAAAAGAGAGAGTAGATTGGGGAATGCAATTATCAGACACTTGGGAAGAGGGAGAGGGTGGGGGTTAAGAGAGAGAGGTGGATAAAGAAGGGGAAAAAAATCATGGAGGGAAATACCCAGCTATATAAATAACTATACACACACATAGTTATGTAAATAACAATAAATAATATATAAAGGTAAATGCGATGAACTCACCCATAAAATGGAAGTGGATACCAGAGGGGACCAAAAAGAAGAATCCCACAAAATATTGTTTACAAGAAACACATTTGAAGCATACTGGAGAAGAATCTATTATGCTTCAGCTGAAGCAAAAAAAGCAGGGGTAGCAAACATGATCTCAAACAAAGCAAAAGCAAAAATAGATTTAATTGAAAGAGATAAGGAAGTTTGAAATTATGTCTTGCTGAAAGATATCATAGACAATGAAGTCACATCAATATTAAACATATATGCACCAAATGGTATAGCATCTGAATTTTCGAAGGAAAAGTTGAATGAGTTATGGAAGTAGATAGTAGATATGTACTAGTGGGGGACCTCAACTTTTCACTCTCAGAACTATATAAATGTAACAGAAAAATAAGAAAGAAGTTAAGGAGGTAAATAAAATTCTTGGAAAGCTAAATATGATCAATCTCTGGAGAAAACTGAATGGGAATAGAAAGGAATATAGCTTTTTCTCAGCAGTACATACCACCTACAGAAAAATTGACCACTGACATTAAAAACCTCACAACCAAATGTGGAAAAACAGAAATAGTAAACAACCTTTTCAGAGTTCAGATCCAAAATTAATTGGAAATAAAATAATCTGATCCTAAAACGTAAGTGGGTCAAAGAACAAATCATAGAATCAATTGATGATTTCGTTAAAGAAAATGACAACAATATGACAACATACCAAAATTTATGGGATGTAGTCAAAGTGGTACTTAGGAAAAAAAATTATATCTCTAATTGCTTACATCAATAAAATAGAAAAAAGTAGTAAAAGGTAGAAAACTAGAAAAAGAACAAATTAAAAATCCTCAACTAAACACCATATTGGAAATCCTGAAAATCAAAGGAGATAATAAAATTGAAAATAAGGAAACCATTGAACTAATAAAACTAGAAGCTTGTTTTATGGAAAAAGAATAAAATAGATAAACCACTGGTTAATTTTATTTTTATAAAAGGAAAGAAGAAACCCAAATTATTAGTACCAAAAATGAAAGGAGTGAATTCACCACCAAATGAAGGGGAAATTAAGAAAATGTTAGGAGCTATTTTGTCCAATTATATGCCAATAAATTTGACAATCTAAATGAAATTGATAAATATCTACAAAAAATATATAAATTACCCAGCTTAACAGAAGAAGAAATAAAATACTTAAATAACCCAATCTTAAAAAAAAAAAAAGAAAGAAATTAAACAAGCCATAAATGAACTTCCTAAGAAAATATCCCCAGGACCAGATGGATTCACAAGTAAATTCTACCAAACATTTAAAGAACAATTAATCCCAATACTATGTGAACTATTTGGAAAAGTAGGCAAAGAAAGAGTGCTAGACAATTCCTTTTATAGCAAACATTATGCTGATACCTAAACCAGAAAGAACCAAAACATAGAAAGAAAATTATAGACCAATTTCCCTAATGAATACTGATGCAAAAATCTTAAATAAAATACTAGCAAAGAGATTATATAGCAATATATCACAAGGATCATACACTATGACCAGATGGGATTTATGCCAGAAATGCAGGTTGGGTTCAATAACAGGAAAACTATTAGCATAGTTAATCCTATCAAAAAAAACAATAAAAATCATATGATTATCTCAATTGATGCAGAAAAAGCTTTTGCCAAAATGCAGTACCCATTCCTATTAAAAACCCTAGAAAACATAGGAATAAATGGAGCTTATCTTAAAGTGATAAGAAATATTTATCTAAAACCATCAGCAAATATTATCTATAATGGGGATAAGCTAGAAGTCTTCCCAATACAATCAGGGGCGAAGAAAGGATGCCCATTATCACTGCTATTATTTAATATTGTGCTAGAAATGTTAGCTATAGCAATAAGAAAAGAAAAAGAAATTAAAGGAATTAGAATAACCAACAAAGAAACAAAACTATCACTCTTTGCATATAACATGATATTATACTTAGAAAATCCTAGAAAATCAACTAAAAATACTACTCAAAATTATTAACAACTTTAGCAAAGTTGCAGGATACAAAATAAATCCACATAAATCATCAACATTTCTATATGTTACCAACAAAGTCTAGCAGCAAGAGATAGAAAGGGAAATTCCATTTAAAATAACTGTAGACAATATAAAATATTTGGGAGTCTACCTGCCAAGACAAACCCAGGAGTTATATGAACACAACTATAAAGCATTTTTTCCACAAAATCGTCAGATCTAAACAACTAGAAAAACATTAGTTGCTCATGGGTTGGCTGAGCCAATACAATAAAAATGACCACTCTACTTAAATTAATTTATTTGTTCAGTGATATACCAAACTATCAAAAACATTTTATTGAGCTAGAAAAAGTATAACAAAATTCATCTGGAAGAACAAAAATTCAAGGATATCAAGGAATCAATGACATAAAAATGTGAAAGAAGGTGGTCTCTCTGTGCCAGATCTCAAACTGTATTATAAAGTGATAACTATCTAAACAATTTGGTAGTGGCTAAGAAAGAGATTGGTGGAATAGAATAGGTACAAATTACATTATAGTAAGTGACCATAGTGATCTAGTACATGATAAGTCCAAAGATCCAAGCTTTTGAAACAAAAATTCATTGTTTGACAAAAACTGCTGGGAAAATTGGCAGAAACTAGGTATAGGCCAAAGTCTCACACCACATACTAAGATAAGGTCAAAATGGGAATGATTTATACATAAAGGGTGATACCATAAGCAAATTTGGAAAACATGAAATAGTTTATTTGTGAGATCTGTGGGTAGGGGAAGAAGTTAGGACCAAAGAAGATGTAGAGATTATTAGAGAATGTAAAATAGATAATTTTGATTATATAAAATTTTAGATTTTTTTGCACAAAGCCAATACAACCAAAATTATATGGAAAGCAGAAAACTGAGGGAAAATTTTTGCAACAAATGTGTCTGATAAAGGCCTTATTTCTCAAATATTTAGAGAACTGAGCCAAATTTATAAAAGTACAAGTCATTCCTCAAATGATAAATGGTCAAAGAATATAAGGCAGTTTTCAGACAAAGAAATCAAAGTTACCTATAATTATATGGGAAAAAATGCTCTAAATCACTATTGATTAGAGAAATGCAAATTAAAACAACTCTAAAGTACCAATTCACACCCATCATATTGACTACTATGACAAAAAAAGAAAATGTTGGATGTTGGAGGGTATGTGGGAAAGTTGTACACTAATACACTATAGCTGGAGTTGTGAACTGATCTAACCATCATGTAGAACAATTTGGAACTATGCCCTAAGAGTTATAAGACTGTGAATACCCTTTGATCCAGAAATACCACTACTTGGTCTGTGTCACAAAGACATCTAAAAAGGGAGAAAAGACCTATTTGAACAAAAATATTTATGGCAGCTCTTTTTGTGGTGGCAAAGAATTGTAAATCAAAGAATGTCTAAACAAACTGTGCTCTATAGGTGTGATTGAATATTATTGTGCTAAAAAAAATGGTAAACAGGATGATTTCAGAAAAACCTGGAAAGACTAACATGAAGTAATGCAAAGTGAAATGAGAAGAACCAGGAGAATGTTGCACACAGTAACAGCAATATTGTTTGATGAAGAACTGTGACTTAGCTGTTCTCAGCAATACAATGATCCAAGACAATTCTAAAGGACTAATTATGAATCATAATATATGCCTTCAGAGAAAGAATTGATATTGTTTGAATACAGACTGAAGCATGTTATTTTTCACTTTCTTTCATTTTTTTCTTTTATTCTAGTCTTCTTGTATTAAATGACTAATATAGAAATGTTTTACATAACTGTACATGTATAAGCTATATCTGATTACTTGCCATCTCAGGGAGGAGGGGAAGGATAGATTTTGAAATTCAAAATTTTAGATAAAAATGTTAAAGAATTGAAAAAAAATTATCTATGACACAAAAAAGTCAAGAACCTCTGTTCTAGATCAGTGGTTCTCAGGATGTGGTCTGAGACCCTTTCAGGGATCCACAAGATCTAAAACATTTTAATTTCTAATATGTAAAAATCAATAGATGTAATCCACAGAAACAAAAGCCCTTGGGGAGTCCTTAATAATTTTTAAGAGTGTAAAGGGGTCCTAAGACCAAAAAATTTGAGAACTGCTAGTCTAAATGATCTTTATGGTTCTTGAGAGTTTTTAATCCAATGAATTAACAGTCAAGTTCCTATAAATGGTGATCACTGTGGAGAATTGCCCTTACATAAGTCTAAATACACTGCTGTTTGAGAACACATCTCTGAGGCTCTATCTTGTTTTCTATCAAAGAGAGTAAGATGGGACCCTGTAAGCTACTGTAGCTTCCAAGTCAGAAGGAAATAGGATATTAGACTTTTCTTTACATGAGGAAACAAACAAAAAATTGATTTATTTAGAACTACCAATACATCAGAATGATGGACCAACTTGTTTATTCACAAAATAATAATGAATAGGTACAAAATAAAGCATTAGAGATAAATACCATCTTTTCACTGCATAATTATCACCACAGCATAATCTTTGCACTGTTTTTTTTTTTTAGTCCAAAATTTGGTTTTAATCTTTCACCCTGTAATCCTTGCATGGTATAATTCTGTTCATCATACTGCTTAAGAGGTAAACTGAGCAGCAATATATTTACCAGTCACATATGCAAACACATTTATCTCTCCTGAGTCGTGAGCCTTAAATCTAGAATTCTCAGTGCATGCACATTGGCAGCATATTTCCAAAAGCTGACTTGCATGGTTTGTTTAGAGTGTTACAGAACTAATGGTATTATCACTAAACTCAATGAAGAGCTGTAGGCACAAGGAGAGTGGGCATATATTCACAAATATTCCATGCATCCTAATCTTGTACTAAAGACAGTTTAGCAATAAATGATTTGTAAGTAAGACCGGCACAATTTTTTTTAAAAGCTACACATAATGGTTGCACCCTACTTTTTGGCAAAAGAATTTGGCACAAAATCTGCAATGATTATGCAGTAAAATCTGGTAATTCATGAGATCTTTATCATAGCAAATCTCTTATAGTCACTGCATGGCTCACTCCTCTTGTACTTGAGTCTGTAGCAGGGGAGAAATGTAGAATGACAATTAAATCCATGAGTATGTCTTGCTTCAGTTTCCTAGTTCTGATCCCATCATTCATTGTACCTTTAGTCATTCTTCCCTTTATTTTGCTTTCCCTCAACTCTTTTATTTTATCAACTGGATGGTGATGGTGAGGATTATAGCAGCTAACATTCATATAGCATTTTAGGATTTGGAAAATTTGGAAAATCTCATTTCCTCCTCACAACTCTGTAATATAGATGTTACTATTATGTTTCCACTATCTGGCTAGCAGCTTCTGTGGGGGGTCCAGATCCACTCACAGCCAGTACCCAGAAAGCTGCCGGACAGCCAGAAAGCCCAGGTTATTTTGATATGCCTTAATAAGGAGAGCAAGGTTAAGAGGTTTGCAAGCTTACTTTAATTCAGCACACAAATATCAGTCACCTAGTTCAGGGGAAAA
>CM053622.1:166648636-166687038 GCA_028646595.1 Phalanger gymnotis | reverse complement strand
GCCTTCTTACTTCAATATGCTTGCAATATCTGATTTTAGGAATTATGAGCAGTAAAGATACTATAAACATAGCCCAGTAGTATCAAACTCACATAGGCATGGGAACCATCAAACCAAAGTACGCATGCTGCATATTGGCTTCATTTTAAAATGTCATATTATCGATGTTTCACTGTATTTTTGTCAAATAGTTTCCAATTACATTTTAATTTGGTTCAGTTTACATGTTTAACACCTCTAATATAGATGATAGGAGAAATAAACCTTTGCCCTTCGGTTAAATGGCTCCATCCAAGCATTATTAGACAATTTTCAAAAAAACTTTGACACGATATTGTTTCATGAGCAACTAGAGGAGAAATGGCTATAAGTGGGATAGGTCACATTTTATTTTCCTTGCCTGCAGCTGAGGGTTCGGTTACTCCATAGGATAACCAGCTACTCATCTGGCAACCCATGGGAAAATATTATTTACTCTATAGGACTGGATGAGATGAAACAGGTGCCTCCTGCCTGTGGAAATCCTTACTGTCTGTGAGAGAAGACATAGTATAGTGGATAAAATGATGAACTAGGAGTAATGCGGGTCTTCTGTTAAACTCTAACTCTTGATACCAATTAGCTGAATGACTGATGGACATTATTTAAACCTCTCTGAGCCCCAGTTTTCTTACTTGTAAACCAGGGATAGTATCTGTATTTCACTTACATAGAAAGTAATTGAGAGGTCGTAGAAAACAACCTATATAAAGCACTATATAAATGTGAGTTATTATTACCTATTGCTTTTAATGGAGAGCAGCTACTTCTGAGTACACAGATGACCAACTGGATTATAGCCAGGAAATCTATGGTTTAATTTTTAAAAAAGGAAACTTTTTCAATTCAGTTTCTTTTAAAAGATATAGATTTGATTTAAAGTTAGAAGGAAACTTAAAAGTCCCCTGATCTATCCACCTCATTTTATGGGTGAAGAAGTTGATGCTTAGACAGGTAAACTAATTGGTCTAAAGATTTACAAGTAGTAAAGGGCACAGTCAGTATTTGAATCCATCCTCTTGGGCTCAAAATCCATCACTCTTCCCCCCCACCCCCGCCCCCATCAGAACCTTCCTTGAGATATTATGGAAGAAAAACATTGAAAAGCTTTCTAGTGTCAAATTTGGAGGTATGGGGGGTAGGGAAGGTAAGGAAAAGACTCTGGAAGAAAAACAAATCTATTTACTGGGTTTGTCTCCCTGCCCCTACATCCCACAAATCCATCCCCTGGGCCAAGGAAGTAAAGACCCATAGTTCAAATTGCTCGGCATTGTGTCGCTTTGATGGGGTACTGCCTCTAATTTTATACCCTGATAGGGCTTTTGGTTTATCTATTGTGATCAACTTTTTGGGTCAGCTACCATTTGGCTTGCCACCCTCTACCACCACCATCACCACCACCACCAATCAACTTCCTGGATGCCTAGCCAGATCTCTGTAAGTTTCCTGTTTTTTGACCTACTACCTGATGACCCATCCTGACTTTCTCCTTTATGAATTGTGGGGACTACTCTAGATTGCCTCCTCCATTTCAACCAATCGGTTAACCTATCAAAAAGAATCTACCAAGCAGCCCAGAAACCATTTGCTTAGTTCAGGATGTTGCTTCTACCTTATCCTGAGAGAAAGATCTAACTTGGAAGAACAAAACTATGGCCCTGCAGTCCTTCATCATCTGGCCTAACAAGTAAGAGAATCTCCAGTTTCATTTGGAAAGTCCTCCTTGTCCCACAGAGGACATTCTGTGGCTTGGAGGCTGCAGGATCCCCACCCCTGCTTCTAAACCTTTCCAACTGGGCTATTTTCAAGAAGTTACATTTTTTTCAAAGGAGCTTTCTTCTCCATGTTGGGGAAAAGAGAAAGTTAAAAGGACAATACTTGCAAAGTAGGGTTTTTGAGCACCAGATAAGCCTGGAAGCTTAAAACTGCAAAATGGCTTTAGAGATTTTTCCCTGGAGAAAAACAAAAAACTTTTAAAAATGAATTCTATTCTGTGAAGGATTAGAAATCTTCCCTTTCCCTCCCCCCCACCCCGCCCTCACTAAACAGACTTGAACAGTGAAAAACATAAAGCAAGAAATTGGCTGCTTTTGCTTGGTGTCACATCACTGATAGGCAAGAGTCTATTGAGGGCATTACTGTTTTAGATTAAAGGATCCTTCGTTTGGAAATTGTATAGCCTGATAACGCAAATTCAGTTTGTCCCCAAAATTTGCAGATTTTCAAGCCTAGTTAATGCATAAACAATGCTGGGGTTCTTCTTTTAGGGACAGAGCTATCTCTATCTTTAGTTGTTTTATTTCTCATTCTAGAGGTTTCTCTCCAGGCAGATACTAATGTTAGTTATTGGAAGTCCGGCCACCAGAAACAAAAATCATTAACCAGAGGCAAGTGGATCAGAGCTTCATCCAATCAGGCATCTGGCTTTGGACCTCAGTGCTAAGCATGACTATGGCTTATGTCTCATCTTAAATAGCTTTGCAGATTACTGCTTCTGTAGGAAGCTAGATGGCACAGTGGAGAGGGTATTGGAGCTACAGTCAAGTAGATCTGATTTCATATTCAGCCTCATACACTTAGTAGCTATGTGACCTTGGGTAAATCACTTAGCCAGTGTCTGCCTCAGTTTCATCACCTATAAATTGGAGGTAATAATAGAACCTACTTCACAGTGTCACTGTGAAGATTAAATGAAGGAAGGTAGGCCAGTATAGCCATTGGAGGAGGAGCAGGAATTCTACAGAGCGTCATAGAATCTGGAACAGGACCTCATTTTGAAGATAGGTCTGAGAGAGATTTCTGAATTAAGATAGTGGGCAATGAGATATGCAGAATGAGGTTTGTGAAACATTTTGGGGTTTACAATCATTGATATAAGGAGAGTATGAGGAAGTGGTATTATGCAAACCATTGATGAATGTGTCTAGGAAGAGTGGTTAGTGGCTATAAAGAGTTATGGTAAAGGAGGCAAATATTTAGACTTTTCAAAACTCTCCCTCAACATGTAACCTCATGGTAGGTAGTTACAATGTGTCCTGAGAGGCCCACTTCACATTTGGGAGGAGTTTGGCCTGGAGGAATCCAGACAGGAAGCAGGGTCTGGATCTTGAATGACCTGTGGAGAACTGGACAGAGCTCTGGACTGAAGACAGAGACCAGGAGAAAAGAGCCATCATCTAAGGGAGCAACCTTTATGGACAAGAGACTTTCCATTCTAGCTGCTACCAACAGCATCTACTGACCAATGATCCTTGCCAGTTGGGTAAGCCTAAGAGCCCTGGGAACCACAATAGTCTCAACATGAAAACCTTGTAGAGATGAGGACTTCAATCCTTGCCTCCTTTTATTTTCCACTAACTGCATTCCTCAGACTGGACTGCATAATCTTCAAGCTTCCAGGAAATCTCTTTATCAGGAAACTTATCATCCTGTTAGATTACATCAGCTTTGGGACTCACACCTTTTTAGTACCCTCTGCCCTTTTCATTGGAGAACCAGAGGGCTGAGCAAAGACCTCATCCCAAAATAGAACTTAGAAACCAGCCAACTATTCATTGCTCACCAGCTGCACTCCTAGGACTGGACTCAGACCTTTCTTCTCCTTCCTTTAGTTTTCTTTTGTATATTGCCTTGCCCCATTAAATTGTTATGTTCCTTTATGGAAAGAAACTTCTTTCTTTTTCTCATTTGTATCCTCAGAACTTATCCTTAGCACTTATCCTGGAACATAGTAAATACTTAATAAATGTTTATTGACTAAGTGACTGGCAGCCCATAGCAGACCCAGAAGAAAAAGTATTTGCTACCAAGTTCCTTGTACTATCAAATGGTTTTGTGATTTTATTCATAGAGGGCAGCTAGAATGCCAAGCCAGAAGTTAGGATGACTTATCTTCTTAAGTTCAAATTTGGCCTTATATGCTTACTGACTGTGTGACCCTGGGCAAGTCACTTAACGCTGTGTGCCTCAGTTTTCTCATCTGTAAAATGAGCTGGAGAGGCAAATGACATACCACTTCAGTATCTTTCCAAAGAAAACCCTTTAGGGTTTTAAGAGGTTATAAAAAGTTGGACACAACTGAAATGATGAACAAGAACAATTCACAGCAATGACATCCAAGAAGATGCATTAGCATCTGCTTTGCCACTGTGCCCTAAGTACCACATGTCCTTACCATCTGACTTTTAGCAGAAAACTCTAGGTGTTCCCACCCCTTAGTAAAATATTAGCTCCTTTAAAGCAGAGACTGTCTGCTTTATTTGCATCCTCATTTATAATTTAAGTAGAGGGAGGGGAAGGAGAGAAAAAAATGTACATATAGAAGTAAAGAAAAAATATTTATAAAATAAGCAGAAAAGTTTTTTTGGGGGGAAGGGTTGGACAGGGAAGACACTAGCAGCTGAGGGCAGAGATTTGGACTGGTTTCAAGTATAAGGTAGCACTAGAATTAAACTTTGAAGGAGACTAGGATTTCTGAAAGGGTAGAAGTTAGAAAGAAGCACATTCCAGGAATGAGAACAACCAGTGCCAAGGCATGGTTATAGGAAAAGGATTTTGTATGAGAAATACCAAGAAGGCCTGTTCGACTGGACCATGGAGTGTGTGGCGGGTAGTACTGGATAATAAGCCTAGCAAGGTAAGTTGGAGCCAGATTGTGAGGAACCTTAAATGTTAAACAGAGGAATTTATATTTATAATTTATTCTCCTAGAGGTAACAGAGAACCTTTGAAGTTTACTGAGGGGGAAAGTAATGCAGCAAGATCTTTCTTTTAGGAAAATCACTTTGGCAACTGTGCAGAAAATAGATTGAAAAAGATGAGATTGGGGGCAAAAGGAGCAATTGAAATACTATTACAATGGAAGACATGAGAAGTGATGAGGGACTGAACTACAGGCGGTGGTCCTGTGGGTGAACGATGAGAGGAATGATGGGTGGTGGTAGGGGAGTAGAAATAAAAAAAGATTTGGAAGCTGATTGGATATGTGTAGCTAGGGAGAGTGAGGAGCTGAGGATGTCTAGTTTGGGAGTCTAGGTGACTAAAATCCTGCTAGTGTTCTAGAAAGAAAGAAATTGATAAGAAGGATATATTTGGGGGAAAGATAATGAGTTCTGTTTTGATGTATGTTGTACCATGGATAGAGTGCTGGGCCTGGAGTCAGGAAGACATCTCTTCTTGACTTTAAATCTGGCCTCATATACTTAATGGCTGTGCAATCCTTAGCAAGTAATTTAACCCTTTTTGCCTCAGTTTCATCATCTGCAAAATGAATGGAGAAGAAAATAGCAAATCACTCCAGTATCTTCGCCAAGAGAACTTCAAAAGCGGTCACAAAGGGTCAGACATGACTGAAAAATGACTAAACAACAACATATTGAGTTTGAGATGCCTATACGACATCCGGTTAGATGATATCAAAAAATGTCAAACTTGGTAGCAAATATTTTCTTTCCTGGGTCTGCTATTGACTGCCAGTCACTTAGTCAATTAACATTTATTAAGCATTTACTATGTCCCAGGATAAGTGCTAATGTCAGTTGATGGTATAGGACTGGAGTTCAGGAGAGAAACTAAGGCTAGAAATATAGAAACCCAAGGAAAAGGCACAATCCAGGAGAGGCAAGTGGCCAACAGTGTCTGACGCTAAAGAAAGTTCAAGAGTTAGCAAGAAAAGACTTTCCAATTTCTGGGTCCTAGACATACCCACTCTGGCTTGTCTTCTGATAATGTAACCTTTATAGTGACATAAGCAGTAAATTCTGTTGCAGAGAAAATAAGTACTCTTTGGCACATAGTGTTTAATAAATGCTTTATCTATCTATAGCTATATATACATATACATGTATGTACACATATACATATAAAAGACATGTGACATACATGTCAGTAAAGCAATATGCTGGAAAAAAATAACTACTCTTGCAGACTTTTTCCTTTTAGCCCAATCTAAAGTTGCAATATTGCTTTGAAGAACACTTTGAAGAATGGATTTCATAAATGAATTGTGTTCCTCTACTAAACTCCTCAAAGGAAAATCCAGATCTTTATGCTTTTGGCAACATCTTAAAGTCTATGCAAGGCAGAAATATTGATAGTGCGTTATGATAAGCTGCTGGTACATCTATTGCTATCAGGGAAATAACAAGGAACAGGACAGAATATTCTATGCATTGAAATAATTCTATGAATTTAAACAAGACCGATTTGGGGACTTTGGGTTAGCAGAACAGCAAGGATAACGATGGCCCATGTAGCTAGTACCATATAGCTTTGTTTTTCATTGCATCATTTTGGTGTTTCCTTGATCATGTTTACTTTAAATATTCCAGTGATGACTGATCTATTTACTTCCAGGATGGAAACTCCCAGTTTCTGTCGTGTGGCTGAAGAATTTTAAAAATAGAATAAACCAGAATAAATTTAACAATTTAAGTGAAATGGAAGAACATTTACAAATTATAAATTGCCTACATTAGCAGAAGAGGAAGTAGAATTTCTAAATAGACCTATTTAAAAAAAAATGAACAGGCCATAAATGAGCTTCCTAAGAGAAAAATGCCAGGACCAGATGTATTTACAAGTTAGTTACAAAAACATTTAAAAATCAACTAATTTCAACAATAGTAGGTAAAGAAGGAATCCTACCAAACTCCTTTTGTGAAACAAATATAATACTGATATTTAAACCAGGGAGAGTAAAAACATAGAAAAAAATTATAGACCAATTTCATTAATGAATATGGATGCAAAAAATCCCAAATAAAATACTAATTAAAAGATTACAACAATATTTTACAAAGATTATACATTGTGATCAAGTGGGATTTATGCCAGGAAAGCCATGATGGTTTAACCTAAGAAAAACTATTAACATAGTGGATTGTGTCAATAATAAAAGTAAAAAAATGTGATTATGTCAATAGATGTAGGAAAAACTTTTGATAAAGTTCAACTCATTTCTATTAAAAAAAAAACACTTGAAATTATTGGTATAAATGGATTTTTCCTTAACGTGACAAAAAACATTTCTCTAAAACCATCAACAAGCATTATTTATAATGAGGCTAAGCTAGAAACCTTCCCAATAAGATCAGGTGTGAAACAAGGATGCCCCATCACCAATATTATTCAATATTGTATTGGAAATCCTAGCAGTAGCAATAAGAAAAGAAAGGGAAATAGAAGGAATCAGAATGGGGAATCAAGTAATAAAATTATCTCTTTTTGTTGACAATATGATGATATACTTGGAAAATCCCAAAGACTCAACTAAAAACTTAGTCGAAACAATAATTTTAGTAAAGTGGTAGGATATAAAGTAAATCCACACAAATTATCAGCATTCCTAAATACCCTGCAAGAATATAGAGTAAAAGAAATCCCATTTAAAATGATTCTAGATGGTATAAAATACCTGGAAGTACACCTGCCAAAACAAACCCAGGAACTATATAAATAAGAACAGAAAAAATTCATACAAATAAAATCTGATTTAAATAATTGAAGAAATACTAATTGTTCATAGGTACTCAAGGCCAATATAATAGAAATGACAATTTTACCCAAACTAACTTACATATTAACTGCTATACCAATTAAATGTCCAAAAATTATGTTACTGAATTAGAAAAAATAATAATAAAATTCATTTGGAAGAACAAAAAGTCAAGACTATCAAAAGAAATAAGGAAAAAAATGTAAAGGAAGAAGGTTTAGAAGTACCAGATCTTAACCCATATTATATGGCAGTAATTATCAAAACTATCTGGTACTGGCTAGGAAATGGAAAGGTAGATCAATGGAATAGAGTAAACATATAATTTACAGCAGCAAATAAATATAATAACCTTGTATTTGAGAAGTGTAAAGACTTAAGATTTTGTGATAAGAACTCGTTATTTGGTTAAAAAAACAAACAATGATGGGAAAACTGGAAAGCAGTAGGGTAGAAACTGGGTATAGACCAATATCTTACACTATTTACCAAGATAAGGTAGAAATGGAAGAGAGATATTACAAGAAAATTAGAAGACCATTAAACATATCACTTATTGGACTTATGGACAGGCAAACAATTTATTAATAAACAAGAGATAAAGAGCAAAGTTAGGTGTAAAATGGATAACTGTTACATTAAAAAGCTTTTGCACAAATAAAACAAATGTAGCCAAGACCCTAAAAAAGCAGAAAATTGGAAAAAAATTTTATAGACAGCTTCTCAGATAAAGGTATCGTATTTCAAATATGCAAAGAAATTAGTCAAATATATAAGTGTAGAGTCATTCCCCAATTGTTAAATGGTCAAAGGAGATGAACAAGCAATTTTCAATGAAGAAATCAAAATAATTTATAGTCATACAAAAAATGCTCTAAATCATTATTGATTAAAGAAATGCAAATTAAAAGAACCTTGACATATAATTTCACACCTACCAGATTAGCTAAAATGATTGAAGGGGAAAGCAATAAATATTGGAGAGGATGTGGAAAAATTGGGATGCTAATTCATTGTTGATGGAATTGTGAACTAATCTAAACATTCTGGAGAGCAATCTGGAATTATTCCCTAAGAGTTACTAAACTGCCTATACCATTTAACCCAGCAATACCATGAAAAGGTCTATTTCCAAAGATTAGGGGAAAAGGAAAAGGATGTATATGTTCTTAAATGTTTATAGTGGCTCTCTTTGTGCTGGCAAAGATTTGGAAATTGCAAGGATGCCCAACAATTGGGTTATGCTTAAACAAGTTGTGGTTTATGATTGTGATAGAACACTACTATGTTATAAGAATGATGAGCTCAATGACCTTAGAAAAATATGGAAAGGTTTACATGAAATAATGAAGGGCTAAATGAACAGAACCAAGAGAAAGCATTGTATACAGTAACAGCAATATTGTTTTAAGAATGACTTTAAGTGAGTAAGTTATTTTGTCTATTATGAATACCCAAGTTAACTGTAAAGGACCTGAAGAAAGATGCTATCTGCATCCAGAGAAAGAACTGATAAATAGAAATATGTATGGAATAATTTTACATACGTGTGTATGAATACACCTATTTGTGTCTGATGGTGGTCATCTCTAGAGTGGAGGAGGAGAATAAAAGGGAAAAAAAGAAATTTACATGATTATTTTGCTGTATGTTTGAAGGGAATAGCAACTTATACATGGTGGATTTGCAATTCCATTTGCAATCATCTTTTTTATTGGGCTATGTTGTGGAAATGTTTATTTTATTCCATGAATTAAAAATAAAATACAGTTTAAAAGATCAAAGCTGACTTTGAGAAGCACTGAAAGGGTTACATCATCTTTTGAGGAAACTTATGAGGAAACTATATCTGCTCTATACAGAAGGGTAAACAACAAGATTTGTTTTCACTACATCTTGGAACAGCCATGGTATGACAGCATCATGAGTGGAATTTCAAGAACTTTAAGTATGGTGGGAACCTAGCATTATAAGAGTGATGCTGACCTCAACCACCCTTATATTGGGAAATCCATTCAGAGCGTAGAAAGGACCCAGTCAAATTGAAATTCTGTGTCAGTATATGTCCAACTGTAGTAGAGGCCTTTTTGAGAAGGAAAAAAAATTGAATGTAGAAGAATTATGGTGAAATGATGGAAATTTTGGTTCATGAATTCAGAGAACCACAGGATTCAAAGCTGGGAGTCAGTCAATAAATAAACATTTATTAAGTACCTATCATACAGGAGAGCTGGGTGGCACAGTGGATAGAACATTGGGCTTGGAATCAGGAAGACCTGAGTTCAGATCCAGCCTCAGAAAACTTACTAGCTGTGTGACTCTGGGCAAGTCACAAGCCTTATTTGCCTCAGTTACTCATCTATAAAATGAAGACAAATTGGAGAAGAAAATGGCAAAGCTCTCCAGCATCCTTGCCAAGAAAACCCCATGGACTTTAAGAGTTGGACATGACAAACAACAAAGCTGTGACAAGTAATATAATAAGCATTGGGGATGTAAAAAGGGGTAAAAGAGAGTCCCTGTTCTTCAGGCGCTCTCAATCTAATAGGGGAGACAATATGTCAACATATATGTCAAACAAGCTATGTATAGGATAAATAAGAAATAATTGAAAGAGAGAAAGTGTTAGGATTAAGAGCTGTAGAGAAAGGATGGGATTTTAGTAAGAATTTAAAGGAAGTCAGAGAAGACAGTAGGCTGAGCAGAAGAGGGAGACCATTCCAAGTATGGGGACCAGACAAAGAAAATGCTTGGAGCCAAGAGATGAAGGGTCTTATTCACGGAATAGCAAGGTGGCTAATGTCACTGGAGTAAAGAGGATGTGGCAGAGAGTAAGGTTTAAGAAGACTAGAAAGGTAAGATGGGGCTAGGTTCTGAAGGGCTTTGAATATCAAACGAAGCAATTTGTATATGATTCTGGAGTCAATAGGAAGCTACTGGAGTTTATTGGATAGGGAGGTGATATGGCTGGACTAATACTTTAGGAAAAATCACTTTACTGACTGAATGGAGGATGATTTTAGGAGTGGGGAGAAACTCCAAGAAGGCAGATCCACCAACAGACTATTAATTTATATATGAAGTGAGAGCCTCACCAATGGTAGCAATGTTACAGGAGAGAATGAAGTGTATTTGAGAGAGGTTGCAAAGGTTAAATCAACAAGCTTTGGCAGCAGATTGGATATGGGATGTAGAGAAATAGTGAGAAGCTGAGGACAGCACCTAGGTTGTGAGCCTGAGGGACTGGAAGGATAGTGTTGTCCCCAACAATAACAGGGAAGTTAAAGAGAAATAAGATAGCTACTGGGCATTTCGTTTCAAAATGTCTGAAAGACAGTAGAAGATGTAAGATTAGTGGTCATCAGAGAGGTTGGGGGTAGTAAGAGTCTGAGGCCAGATTGGAACTCAGAAAGATTGTTCTTCCCGATTCTAGGCCCAGTGCTTTATCCACTGTACCACTAGTTGCCCCTATATTTATGTACTATACATAGTATATTTATATACTATATTTAAATACACATATCTATCTATTTTTTGTTTGTTTTTTGGAGAGGGGAAGGCAGGGCAATTGGGGTTAAGTGACTTGCACAACATCGCACAGCTAGTAAGTGTGTCAATTGTCTGAGGCCGGATTTGAACTCAGGTCCTCCTGACTCCAGGGCCGGTGCTCTACTCACTGCACCACAAAACTGCCCCATCTATCTATTTTTTTTAAAGAAGCTCATGAACCTAGGGTTAATAACCCTAACATGTAGTCCAGTGCTATCAAATTCCAGTAGAAACAGGGGTCACTAAACATAAGGATCCCTTTGGGCCACATATTGACTTAGAAAACTACTCCTTCATACTTTTCTTTTTATTTATACATTATCACATTACAATCATATAGGAACTACATTGCAATCTGGTTCAAGCTGCCTTTGGGAATGTTGTAGCCCACATGAGTCCTGCTGGCCCCATATTTGATACCTCTGATTTAATCGACCCCTTTAATTTTATATATGAATAAGACGAGCACATGAGGGTCATATGACTTGACAAGATCACACAGATTACATAGTAGCAAAAACATTATTATAACTCATAACGGCTGACTCCAGATTTATTGCTTTTTCTATGACAGCCTAGAATGAAGGACTATAGACATTTGCTTTTTAGGCACCTCATGACTGGAAAGGACTTTGATTCACAATTGGACTTAGCAATGATATTGGTATAAGGCGTTAACATTCATGGAGACCTATGCACCCAAAAAGATGTAGGAGGTATTTTTCTTTGACTTTTACTGCATTGATATTTTTACTGTTGGGCTGAAAATCTGTTTGGTAGGATGTGAGCAGGTGTCTATGAGCAGATATCAAAGCAGAAAACATGCATGGAATTTCCATACTTGGGCTCAGCCCAATGGTATGTATTTCATAACATTTCAGCTAAATTAGTACATCCATTTTTGAGTTATGAGGGGGTGGGAAAAACCCAACCTTTTCCTGCTCTTAAAAATTAATCAGACTTTTTTTTGAAGTCTTTTATTTTCTTAAGAAAGATTTTTTTTTAAATGTGATAATATGAACTTCACCCTTGGCAGGATTAGAAGACTCATTCAGGCACAGAGAAAGAAAACAACCAGTTGGAAGGACAAGGAAATGTGGATATTCTGAGACCAAAAAAAATGTCAAGTCAAACTCCTACTTGCCCAACCTGCAGGTGTGTGTGCCACAGGAACATGGACTAAACAAGATGGGTGTGTATGAGACATTCTCCCTGGCATGGCCAACACATGGAAAGGGGTAGGGCAGCATGTAAGAGCTGCCATGCTTCCTTTTTTTGGGAGGGGCAAGACCTCCTAGTCACTGCTGCTAGGCATGGAAGTAAGTTTTGGGGGAAATGGAGTTTTTCTCATGAGCCATAGGACAGCACCCCCTCTCAGAAAATCCAGACTTTACACCTTCATAAACAAGCTTCAGGCAGAACATTCTACGCCTTGAACCCCTCAGTTAAAAGGTTCATTGAAAGATTTGTCAGTATCAATGGCACATAGGCCAACTCACTTTGGGGTCAGTTATAGGTTTTCTTTATTCTTCTTTAGTTCTAACAGTTATGATATTTCAGTACCGATGTTGCATGTTGGCTGGTACACTTAGGATATAACAGTGAGTATTGCTGTTGTTACTGTTATCTGAGACAGAGTATCCCTATCTCACCCAGGCTGGAAGTGAAGTGGCCACTCTATTCAGAGGCCCAATACCTGCTCCATTTCTGACCAAGATCAATTTGCCTTTCATAAGCAGTGTGGCTCTCCACCCTACCCCCACCAAGGGCTCCCTCTATTTGTTCCAAACTTAGTGGAAACTCCCAGTTGACTGAGCTCTATTCCAGCTCAAGTGATCCACTAGCCTTAGCCTCCCAGATAGCTGGGGATTACAGGTGCATGCCACCATGCCTGGCTATTATATATTTGAGTGTGTCTTCTTCCTACATCATAAACTCCATGGATGCAAGGTCCTTGTCTTAGATAACCTTTGTATCATCCCAAGTCCTAGACATAATACAATGCTCTACACATTGTAGGCATGTAAATGTTTGATGAATAAATGAAAGAGGAAGTTTGTATAACAAGGTTAAAAATCTTAACTCTGTGGAAGCACATTAATATTCTTATCTTTTCCCTTTGTTTCTGATATAAAGAAATTTGTCTATACATAATGTTAAAGTAATCACTGAATCTCCCAGTTTTAGAATTTGAAGGGACCTTAGAAACCAGCCAGTGATGTAGTGGTTAAGTGAAATACACAGTTATAATATGTGCAAAAATTATGATTCCTACTATGGTCTCAATATTGGCTGTGTTTACACGATGCCTAATAGCCAAATGAAAAGCGAAATGTTCTGTTGGCTACTGGAGTACTGTAAATATCCAGATGCTTGGCATTAGGATAAAAAGGTCTACATGAGTGGTTCTTAACTTGGCATCTACAGACACCCCCTAAGTGGGGAGATTTCAAAGGGTATGTAAAACTTAGGTGGGATAAAATACATCTTTAATTTCATTAATCCCTGCTTGGAAGTTGGCATTTCCTTCACTTATTTAAAAATTTTATTCTGAAAATAGGGTCATAGCCTCCACCAAATTGCCAAAGGGGTTCATGGCACAAATAATTTTAAGAATTCCTGTTCTATATGATTGATTTTTTTTTTAATTGGAAGCTGGTAGTAGGTATTAGAGGTATGTCATATTCTCAATAAATACTTTGAAACAACTTCCACAAGAATGACATACAAAATTATCATTTTCAGTTTATGTGGTTTGGGTAGGACTTAGGTAAAATGGCATCTGATGACTTTTCCTACTTTTAGGATTCTTGCGATTATACGAAACTTAAAAGGAAATACTATATGTTATTTGATATGTTGTGTTAGCATGTGCAATTGACTTACTTTCCCCATAACTATAAAGAGAAAATAGTTTTTGCTTAAAGGTTCCTCATTAAGCTTATGGTGCTTCCTATTCAATTCAAAACAAACATCAAAACATGGATTTACCACATGACCACATTCTTTGACTACAATAGGTAGTCAGGAAAATCTGGATAGGTAAATGAATATAAAGGTCCAGCCATTAAAAGAGGTTAGGTTGGTTCTATTAGGAATCAAAATGCAGTCACTGAAAATTGGAATTTTAGTTAGGTCCACCTCAACATGGTTGCTGAAAGGTACATCCAGGCTTACTACTCTGCTATGGTCTAACATCTATTCAAAATCACAACTCTATGCCTCTAATGAATCTCACCAGACTAAATGACACATGCATTGAAAGCAAAAGATATTTAATTAAAAGGAATAGCAAGGTAAATTAGAAGGAAAATTTCCCTTGGGCAAAAGGGAGACAATCAACCTCATATTCCCATGGTGCTAGTGACAAAGAAGGTATACCTCAGACAACTCATACTCCAAAGAGTGTGTCTCAGTGAAAATGCTTCTTATGGCTCTCTTAGCTCAGACTCACAGCAATCTGCTGTATGTCACTACTTCGAGCTGGCTCTCACTATTCCCCTCCTCTACCTCTGAAGCACCCCCTTCTTCTTTCCTGGTTGAACTGCTACTAACACACGTTAGTGAGCTACTCCTCATATTGATAAGGGGACTCTTCTTTGACTAAAGGGCCTTCTTCCTCAAAAGGGAGATACTATTGTTCGTTTGAGAAACCGCTCATACCTAGGGTTTTGTTGCCTCTTAAGCAGGCCCATAGCCATACCCAGACCATACAAGAGGAAAAAGCCTTTAAGTAAAAGCCCTTCTTTTCTTTCTCTCTACTTTTCCACTTCTTTTTCTCTTCTTTTCTTTTTTAACAAATTTTGTTTTATTCAGAGAAAACTCCTGCAGATCTATTTGACATTTAGATCATGGGGCATAAATTGGTTCTAGCTCCCATCCTGCCCTTGGCAGGTGGTACTGTGGCTATGTAAGTCAGCCCAGAGTTTCACTTAGTAATCCTGGAGAGATGGAATGGGACTGTGGAGCCTATTACATCTTTTGACCTTCATTCCTTACGTAATAAAAATGGAAATGATTGATTATTGTATTGACATCGCTATTCAGTTCCTATTAGTGCTCAGATAAATATGGTGGATGAAAGACCATGAAAATTTTTAGTCCCAAGATTTTTTTAACTTTAGTGAAGAATGATTTAAATGAAATGATTCTCAGAGAATGGAAAATAAATAGGATCATAGCACCACGTATTTCAAGCTGGAAGAGAACTTAAATGTCATTTAGCCAATGCTCTTATGAAGTATATATTATGGGTTGTATTTCTATGCATCTACAGATCTCCATCTGCAGATACTTCATTCCTACTTCTGATCTACTGCCTTTGTCTTTAGTATTGGGTAGACATTGAACCCTTTGACTGCTTCAGCATTGTGATGACTCAAGGCTAAAAGTACTTGGTGGTTTGCAATGAGAAGCCTCTTGGTCAATTTGGACAACTGTAGGGGAAAGAGTGCTAGTTGCATAATTTAAAGGAAGAGAAAGCTTCAAGCTCAGTGTCTTGCTTTGATTTATCTTTACAAGTAGTGCTCTGCCTCAAGGCAGAGCCTGGTGATCTCTTAAGTTCCCATGAATTCAATTACTGTCCTCTACTTATGATTCCCAGATCTATTTATCCGTCCATAGCCTCTCTCCTGATTTTCAGGCTTGCATCTCCAACTGCCTAATGACTACCTTGAACTAAATTTCCAATAGACATCTTAAACTCAACATGTCTGAATGGAATTGCTTTCTCTTCCTTGCCCTTATACTCTGCCCTCTTTGTAATTTCTCTATTATTATCAAGAAAACCACCATCTTCTCTGTCACCCAGGCTTGCAACCTAGGTGTCATCCTCAAATCCTCATTCATCCTTCATATCCAATCTGTTGCCAAGTCCCGCTGAGGTTTTCATAGCAGTCCTCATGTTACTCCCTCTTCTCTCCATTCAACTACCACCTTGTGGTAGGCCCTTATCATTTCATGGCTGGACTATTGCAGTAGCCTTCTGGTTCATCTCTCTACCTTAACTCTCTTCTCTCCAGTCCATTCTCTACTCTGCTATCAAAGTGATCTTCCTAAAGCACAGGTCTGACCATGTCACCTACTTATTCTGTAAACTCTGCTAGCTCCCTCTTATTTCCAGGATCAAATATCAAGTCTTATTTATTTTTTTGTTCTTAAAGCCATTCATAATCTGGTATCCTTTTACCTTTCCAGTCTTCTTAAACCTTACTCACTCCTACATACTCTGCAAGCCACCGACACTGGTCTCATTGCTCTTTCTCTCACAAGACACTGTATCAGCAGACTCTAGACATTTCACTGCCTGTCTACCAGATCTAGGGTTCTTTGTTTCCTCTATCTCCACCTCTTGGCTGCCTACACATGTCAGCTAAGTCACTTTCTATAAGAAGCCTTTCCCAATTCCCCTTTGCTCTAGTGACTTCCCTTGATTATTTCCAATTTATCTTGCATAGAGTTTGTTTGTACATAATTGTTTTCATGTTGTCTCTCCCATTAGATTGTGAGCTTCTTGAGAGAATGTAGTGTCTTTTGCCTTTCTTTATATTCCCAGGACTAGGTAACACATCCAGTGTGTGTAATATTTTACACTTGAACACAGATCTTCTTGTCTCTAAGGCAAGTCTTCTACCCATTATACTACACTGACTTTTTCTCATTTTCTTATGATCATGTAATGAGAATTTACTGAATGCTAACCTTTTAAATTTTACTAGACACTTGTCACTCTCAGAAGAATAGGAAGACATATCTCCATCCTCAAAAAAGTTACAATATAAATAGATGACACAAAATAAATATTTGTGATACAACTTGAAAAATATTGTAAAATATCAATAAACATATACAGAGAATATATAACATGTATTTTAAATTACATTTTACTTTTTAATCAGCAAAAATTCATTTTTTCCCCTCCCTCTCAACACTCTCCACTTTGAGAACAAAACAAAAACAAAGCCTTGGTAACAAACATGTATAGTCAAGCAAAACAAATTTCCATATTGGAAAAAAATATGTCCAAAAAATATATATGTCTCATTCTACATGCTGAGTCCTTCACTCCTCTATCAGGAGGTGAGTAGCACGTTTCTTCATTAGTCCTCTGGAATTATGGTTGGTCATTACACTGATCAGAGTTGTTAATTCTTTCAAAGTTTTTGTCTTTACCATATTATCGACTTTGTACAAATTGTTCTCCTGATTTTGTTCACTTTACTCTGAATCAGTTCACATAAGTCTTCTCAGATTTTTCTGAAACCATCCCCTTATAGTTTCTTATAGCACAATAGTATTCCATCACATTTATCTACCATAACTTGTTCAGCCATTCCCCACTTTATGAGTATCCCCTACTATTCCTTTATTTTGTTACCTCGAAAAGAGCTATACATATTTCATACATCCTTAGATTTTGTTTTTCTTTGAATGAATCTTTCCCATAATCTATGTTCCTTCTAATCCTCCCTTCTTTTTTTCTCTCCTGTTTTCCCTTTGGGTGAAATGTATTTTGTACCCAACTCTCTCTGTCTGTCTCTCTGTCTCTCTCTGTCTCGCTGTCTCTCTGTCTGTCTGTCTGTCTGTCTGTCTCTCTCTCTCTCCCTCTCTTTCTCTCTGTCTCTCTCTGTCTCTCTCTCTCTGCATTCTTCAAGAGTGAGGTCCAAGTTTCAGTCACCCCTCCCTAACTCAATTTGTTATTTTTGATTTTTCTTTTTAATGTTTATTTATTTTAACATTAATTTTTTTAAATTTTGAGTTCCAAATTTCCTTTTTTCCTACTCATTCTTCTAGTTTACTTTCTAACTTTGCACTTTACTTTTGGGCCAGGCTTTGTACACTTCTATAGGGAAGATCTGAGCTGTTCCTATTGCTGCTTTCTTGGGGGTCCTGAGTGTTACGTTATTCCATAATTTCAGAGACAGCTCAAGCTCAAGACCTTCAAACTTTTACTGCTCTTAAAGTGACCTGACCTAGAACAAAGTCTAATTGCTTCCTCCTCCTGGTCTCAGCTCTCTAAATTCCTGATGGGTTCAGACCGAGCAATGGCAGACTACTGCTGGACTCAGCTACTATCATCTAACTGGAAAACTCTGCTGGCTCAGAATGACAGAATTCTAGATCCCTGTTTGATCTGGGAATGCTCCCCTGGTTATTCCTCTGCAGGCTTCAGAATGATTTGGAGGCTGGAACTGATAGACCCACCCTACCCCCTTCTTCTGGAATCTGAGCTGTAGCACTGCTGCTTTACTTATAAACTTGATCTTCTCTTTTGCACTGCCTACAAGCCATGATTGCTAGGGGTGAGGGGTGGAGAACCTTGCTGCCCACCATGGATCTATAACTCAGAAGTGGGCAGTGGGCAACAAAGATGTCAGTTAGTGTCTGTCCCAGGAGGGGTCTGGGCCCCTCCTTGCCGGTCACAGCCTCTCCTTAAGTACTGGTGTACTCTGCTCACTATGTACTCCATGTCCATGTGGTTAGTGCTCTGCCCCAGGCCTACTCTCCAGTCTTAGCAGATCTATCTGTCTACCTCTCTATGCATACCTGGACTGGATAAATGACCTACTGTGACAGTTTCTTGGATTTTACCATCAGGATTAGTTCTGATGCATTTTCCAGATCTATTTAGAGGAGTTAAGAATGAAGGGAAGAGATTCTTAGTGCATTGCTTTCTGCCGCTCTACCATCTTGGGTCTGCTGTGACTGTTAAAGAGATGATAAATAAAGGGCTTGGTTGAGTAGGGATTGAATTAATTAGGGAATATTTCTTGAATTGAGTTTTTACTTCCATTAAGATGGAAGAAGAAAGCAGCATATTACAATGGAAAGCACATGGGATCTTCAACTAGAACATCTGGGTTGGCATCATGACTCTGTTACTGTTATACCTGTTTCCCCCTGTACAACTAATTTATTGTTTCTAGATCTCAGTTTCTTCATCTGTGATGAAATAGAGTGAAAGCCAGTTGCAAAATGAAGTTGGTTTGGTATGGGAATCAAGAGAACCAATTAGATTTTATCTCATGAACACTGACTCCATATCGTGCTGCCACATGGATTCTCTTCCATCTTGTAAAATAAAAGGATTGGATCAGATTATCTCTAATGTTCCTTCTAACTCTAGATCCTACAAATATGATAAGCATGGGTTAATAAAGCATTCCAAATTTGGCAGCTCTGAGCTACAACAGAATTTCTTCAAATGATCTTATCTAAAGCTCAGTTGATCTTAATTTACTTAGGAAAGTTCCTTATGAATATAGTAACTAGGCATCATGCCTTGTAATGCAACTTTTCAGCAATTTTTTTAGTCTCATAATTTTCCTCTGGCCCTGGTTGTAAGATATTTATGCTCCACTGTGTTCATTGTTTTTTGTGAACTTATAAAAATTGCTTTTTTATTAGTCTATAAAAGCCATGTTTGGAGACAGTCTAAAATAAAAATTAATGCATCTTATCACCCCACAGCATGGAACGAGCGACTCTTCCCTTCACTTATTTAAGCACCACAAATGCATGTGCTTCTAATAAAACTCATTCCCTGCCCCATCAACCTTACCCAGTGAACAGTAAGCAGACATCTGTGGCTGACCAGGGCCTGAGGGAAAGGCAGTGAAGAAGGTGGGGGTGGAGGCCCAGAGAAGAGGCATCATATTGTTGGGGCATAAAGTTTGCTGACATCAGATACCCAGCTCAGCAGAAGAAGCCCACTGTAGAGACAATTTTTATCACTTCATAAACACACTCTCATCTCCATCACTCTGGCTTTTTATAGACCAGAACTATTTTTTTTTTTTTTATGAAATAGGCCTCACTTTGGTTTTGATAGCTGTCTTTGTACAGAAAGCAAAGATGAGTTATATCTCTGGAGTCTAAAAAAAAGACCAGAGATTTGCTTAGATTAATCTATGCTCTGTGTAGTTAAGTGGATATCTAGCTTACTATGTCCCTGAAGACATTTAGAATGAGATGGAAAAGAAGCAAAAAGAAGCCCATTTGATCAAGAAATGCAATAAAGAAAAATATAACCTACAATACTTTTTGTGTGAATATTTTTCAGAAAGTTACTTGACCCTTATTGTTTTGTTGCTCAATAGGGTCTGACTCTCCATTTGGGGTTTTCTTGTCAAAGATACTAAAGTGGTTTGTCTTTTCCTTCTCCAGCTCATTTTGTAGATGAAGAAACTGAGGCAAAAAAGGCTTAAGTAATTTACCCATAGTTAATAAGTGTCTAAAGCTAGATTTGAACTTATGATGATAAACCTTCCAGATTCTGAGCCCAGTGCTCTATCTACTGCACCACCTGGCTGCCCACTTAACTACTAGTTGGCTGCCTTGCCACTTGATCCTCGCAGGTGTAGCAATGACGCTACTTGCTGCTTCTGTGGCTGTGTAAGGCCAATAACACCAGCATGTAGGAGGGCTATTAGCACAGGTTCTTTGATCTGCTTTTCTAAGGAAAGCAACTTTAAGGGGTTAACAATTTTACTTCAATTAAACATACATATGTCATTCACTTAGTTTAGGGGAAAAAGTTAGCACCCTGAGTTTCAGAGAAAATAAGAAAGGAAATTACAAGCAGAAATTATATAAACAGAGCAAAATAATACAAATCAATAGACAAGCTTCTAGCCATCTGCTCAAGACATTACATACATAGTTATCAGAGAGAGAAGCACCAGCATCTGGGTTTTTCAAAGTTGGGGGGCTCCTTAACGGCTACCTAGAGTCTCATCTGGTCAAGTCACACCACACTTTTCCAGTCAGTGAGCCTCCACACAAAATACTAAACTCAGAGTATATATACACTTCTTCAGGGTGAGATGGCATCACAACCATGTGACTTAAGTCTTCCTGTGACTCAAGCAGGTCATCAAAGACTCCCAATTCAATCAAAGACTCTTGATTGAAACAAAGGCAAGACTCAAAGGCACTTGATTGCCTTAGTGCTGAGAAGCACTCCAAAACAAAAGACAACAAAAAGTCCCACTTTAATTGCCATTACAACAGTTTACTTATGACCAGGACATCCTAACAGTGATACTGGGCATCCTAACAGAGTCTCCTCTCTTAGTGGTCTGGGAATCAGTTCTCCAGCATAGAGCAGTAGAACAACACAAAAGTAGAGTTCTCACCAGTTTTATTTTCTTGCTTTCATAAAATAATAACTGCTAATTAAATTGTGTTATAAGGTTTGAAAAGAGTGTCATATATGTGTAAGGTTAAGCAAAGGGGGATTTTTTTTTACCGTTTTCTCTTTTGGAGCACTTATGTAATCAAGTGCCTTTGATGAGTCTGGCCTTTGTTTCTTTGGTTAAATCAGGAGTCTTTGATGACCTGCTTTTCCATGGGAAAGCCTAGTTTACATGGGTTTGAGTTTCATGGTTGTGATGCCCTTTGACCCTGAACAGGGTATATAAACTCAGAGGTTACCATTTTGTTTAGGGGTCTCACTTTAAGAGTGTGTGTCGTAAGGCAAAATGGGCTCCTTAGCACTTCAGGAGTTTTGGCTTTTGTTTACTTTGAGTGAAAGTACTTTCAGCTCTTAAGTGCTAAGCCCCAGGCCCAAAGCCCTATCAGATGTGAAACCTGTGTGGGTGTAGATTAATGACTTAAGAGGGGGCAACTTGGGAACCGATGGTCTCTGGTCGTTGAGGTGGGGTTTGAGAACGCCAGAGGCTTGGCTGTGAGGAGAGGCGAGCTAAGAGAGACTACAGCTGAAGCTGGAAAAAGCCGAGGCAGGAGCTGCGGAAGCAGAGCCAAACCCAGGAGTGTGAGCAAGGACTTGAGGCCAGTAAATATGGATTGGCTAAATACCATCTTGTTTTTATGTGGCCTCCTGGTTACTCTTGTGAGGCGGGCCTACTGGGCCTGGGGTTTTTTGGTCAAGATGTCGGAATTAGGAGGCTGGTTTGCTAATTTGTTGCTGTAGGGCCTGAATAAATGTTTTGATGCTTTCTACTTAGAGAATCCCTCATACCTTGCGATTTCGAACCATTCAAACATATACGTGATTATATTTGAGATTATAAATTTGGCCTTCCTACTACAGAGTGTTGGTGTGGAGACTCTGGGTAGGCGCTGGAACCCCCTGGCTTTGAAGAAACCCAGATGTTGATGCTTCCCTGGTAACTAAGTAATGCTATGGATAGACTGGTTTGTGTTGTTTGTTCTTTTGATATTGTCTCTGTTTGTAATTTCTATTTGCATTTGCTCTGAAGTTCAGGGAACTGCCTTTTCCCTCTGAACTAAGTGAATGATATATGTATGTTTGATTAAAGTGAGATTGTTAACCCCTTAAAGTTGCTTTCTTTAGAAAAGCAGATCAAAGAACCTGTGCTGGCAGCTCTTGTTGGGTCTTACACCTCAGCAGCAACTGCTAGCAACATTGTTATTACAATATGTTATTTTATTTGTTCCTCAATCTAATCAGTACTTCTGATATTTTTATAATCCTTATTTTAATGATGAAGAAATTGTCCCCATTTTAGAGATGAGATTAAATTATTTGCCCAAGATTCTCACACAAGTCAAGACATCATGCTCATGATGTTGTTGGTCCTCTTCAAGAATGAAGGATAAGCAGCAATATAAGTTTCTGAGGCAAGATTTGAATCTATGTCTTCTGGACTCTGGGTTGAGCACTCTGTATTGACTGTCCTCCCTAGCCTTCTCTCATTTCTTTGTTCCTTTTAGCCTATGCCTCTGGCTACCTTGCCATGTGTTCAGATCTTTGTCTGGATGGACTCCCCTAACCCCCAACTTCTGACTTCAACAAAAACAGATGCAGGACCATGTGAAGAAGCTGAGAGAATTTAATCCAATCACATATTTCTTCATGTGTTATCTAGATTTTTGGACTTGTTTTACTACTATTGTAGTATAAGAGTAGTTCATTGGAACTGGATTTAGAGAAACTAGTTTTAAGTGTCTCCTCTGGTTGCTTATCATCTGTGTGACCTCGGATAGGTCACTTAACATTCTTAGGCTTCAGTTTCCTCAGCTATAAAATATAAGTAATTGATGCTATGACTTCTGAAGCCCCTCCACTTCTAGATCAATAATCTTCCTATCAGGATCCTCCCAAATTGCTCTGTTTTGATTGAACCCAGCAAAACAGAAGATGTATCTGGTCAAGTCCTTACCAGAAGCATGCAGGCCCATGGTCCCTCCTAAATGTGATAAGTAGCCAGTAAAAATGATCAGGGTGTTAAAACAACCACAGTGGAAGAATTTTAGCTAAATGGATACCATCTGTCCCTCAATGCAGGCTCATCTCGTTTAGCCTTTCGCTGACCATCTCTGAGCCATCACTTTTGCGGTTCAGGCCATGTGTGCACTGCCTGGGGTTCCCAGGACCCAGACAAATCGGTTGTGCAATGAAGACTTTATGAGAACATTTTTTTTTTCTAAAGGGCCTGAAATTTGTAATCCAAAAAGCATTTTATCCTAATATAGACAAAAATCAAGCAGCAGCTGCCTCATCACATCAGCCTAGATGCTGCAGAGGGAAAGAAAGAAGGGCTCTCCCAGTCAGAAGCCAAGACTAAATCATTAGCAGAGTGTTTGTGGTGAAATTGCATTTTTCTCGTAGATAATGAAACTATTATCATGATGCTGAGGACAGTTAGTCTAAAGCAACTTCGCTCCAGCCTCTCCCACATGAAGAGTGCACTCCATGTCTCCAAGGGAGAAGAAATGAGGAGCAAGAGAATTCTGAGAAGGAAGATGTTGAAAAAAACTGGTTAAATTGGAGAGAGGAGAATGTGGAGCATAAAAAATAGTTCTAGCATTGTAAGGAGACTCAAAGCACAGCTAATCTAAGCCCTTCCTCACCTCATTTTGCAAATAAGAAAACTGAAGTCCCTAGAGAATGTGACCTGGCCAAGTTCACACAGGAAATAAACATAAGACAGGATCTGAAACCAGTTCCTCTGACCAGTGTTCTTTTCTTTATCACATACTTTCTTTTTGTATAAGATAGCTTATTTCCCTCTTGAACTTGTTGTTGTTCAGTCCTGTCTAACTCTTTGTGACCCCATTTGGGGCTTTTCTGCCAAAGATATTAGAGTAATTTGCCATTTCCTTCTGCAGTTCATTTTACAGATGAGGAAACTGAGGCAAACAGGGTTAAGAGATTTGCCCAGGGTTACACAGCTAGCAAATGCCTGAGGCCAGATTTGAACACAGGAAGATGAGTTTTCCTGACTCATTAAACTCTTGGTATATTTTATTACTTTATTCTTTCATTCTTTCCCTCCCTCTTTCCTTCTTCATTTCCTGCCATCCTTCCTTTCTTCTTTTATTCCATCCTTCCATCTTTCTCTCTTTCACTCCTTCCTCCTATCCCTTCTTCCTTCCTTCATTCTTCCTTCTTTTTTTCTCTCCATCTTTCCTTCCAACTTTCTCTCTCTCACCCCTCTCCCTCTTTTTTTCCTTTCTTCCTTCCCTCCCCCTTTCCTTCCTTCCCTCCTTCTTTCCTTCCTATCTTCCTTTCTTTCTTCTTTCTGACTTCCTTCTTTCCCTAGTCATGAAAACCATTCCTCTCTTAGTGAAGCCTATGATGGCATTGGCTTGGCCTTTGCTTCCCCTATATTATGTTTATGAAGTTTACATTTTTAATCAAATGTATGGCTTCACATTTATCTCAATGAAAATCCATCTTATTCAGTTTGGCTCAGTATTTTAACCTGTCAAGATCTTATTGGATTCTGACTCTGTTATCCAATGTGTTTTCTATCCCCCCTAGCTTTTTCCTCCCTTAAGCGATAGTATTAATTTTTTTTTCAGTTATACCAATCTGTTTTCTCGCTATCTCCCTATTTCCCTACTGAAAAAAAGAAAATGAAAAACAAAACTGTTTTGAGAAATATGTAAGCCAAGCAAAATAAATTTCCACATTGGCCATAGTTATATGTGCGTATATACACAAATATATGTGTATGTGTGTTTGTATATGTCACAGTCTGTACCCCAAGCCCAACATCTCTTTGTCAGAGTATGGACACCTTGCTTCCTTATTAATGTGCTAGAATTGCCATTGCTCATTGTGTAAATCAAAGTTCTTAATTATTTCAACATTCTTTTTTGCAATGTTGTTGTTATATAAATTGTTCTCCTGATAATCCTAACCTTATTCTGCATCAATTCTACAATTCTCCCCAGGTTTCCCTATAACAGTTCCTTTCATCCTTTCTTATAACACAATAGCATTCTACAATATTCAGATAACATAATTCATTCAGTCATTCCTTAACTGATGTGCACTCTCTTAGGTTCTGGTTCTTTGCCACAACAGAAATAGCAGCTATAAATATTTTTGTACATATGAATCTTTTTCCTTTTTCTTTGATATCTTTGGGGTATAGGCCCAGGGTTGGTATTTCTAAGTTAAAGAGCATGTGCAGCTCAGTAACTTTAGGGATATATTTTGCTTTCCAGAATGGCTGAAGCAATTCACAGCTCTACCAAGAGTGCATTAATGTGCCTGTTTTCCCATAGCCCTTCCAATATTTGTCATTTTCCCTTTTTCTCAACTTTGCCAATCTCATAGCTATGAAGTGGAACATCGGAGTTTGCTTTACATTTATATTTCCCTAAATATTAATTCTCCCAGCTTTTGTCATCTGTAAATTTTGTAAGTGTGACATCTGTGCTTTTATCTATAGTCTGATAAAAATGGTAAACAGTACAGTGGAAGGCACAGGTCTGTGGGACCCTTTACTAAAGATCTCTTTCCAAATTGAATTTCAACTACTTACTGACTATTCTCTGGGTCTGGTTATTCACCCAGTACTGAATCCATCAAACTGTGCTATCTTCTGGCTCACACCTCTCCTTTTATTCTACAGAATAGAGTACAATACTTTGCCCAATGTTTGACTAAAATCTAGGAAAATTATGTCTACAGTGTGCCCTTATTATGCCAGTCTAATGAGTCTGTGAAAAAACAAAATGTGACTAGTTTGGTATAACTTATTCTTGATGAATCTATGCTGGCTCTTTGTAATCACTGAAATTTCCTTTACCAGATGTTCTCTAAGCATTGACATCATCAAAAATCAACCACAGTCATTTATTAAATGCTTACTATCGGCTTATTACTGTTCTGATCACTGGGAATAAAAAGAAAGGTAAAGACTCCCTGCCGTCATGGAGCTTATGTTCTAATGAGGAAAACCACATATAAATAAATACATGCATACACGATACATACAGAATAGATAAGCAAAAGTCTTTGCTTAATTATATTTAGGATGGGGTAAGGAGAGGCAGGTAGGTGATGCAGCAAATAGGAGTCAGGAAGACTCATCTTCCTGAGTTCAAATCTGGCCTCAGACTCTTACTAATTGGATGACCCTGGGCAAATCAATTATCCCTGGTTGCCTCAGTTCCTCAACTCTAGAAATGAGCTGGAGGAAGAAATGCAAACCACTCTAGTATCTGCCAAGAAAACCTCAAATGGGGTCACGGAAAGTTGGAATGACTGAAAAAAAAAGTGAGTGAACTGAATTTAAAATGGAATCAAAGTCAGGCTCACTGGCCTATAGTTGGTAGAAAACAAAGGTATGTTTTCCTTTTTTGAAAATCTCTATTTTAATGGCAGTGACCCAGCAATCACATATGAAGGTTCTTTCATGATTCTGTGATAGGGTTCTATGGATCTGGTGTCTTGAAACTCACCAATTCCCATGACAAACATTAGTGTTTTCAGTTCTCGGAAGGAAAGTGGTAAAGCTATTTGCCTAAGGTTATCCGTTGAATGGTACACGTATATGAGTTTAGAACTCCTGAAGCATGATGGTTGAGTCTCTTTCTTAGACCAAAGAGCTGTGCATCTTTTCTTGAAGTAATGCTTTCTTCTATAGATCCTTTCTGAAAAGCCTCCATTTTCAATTGGCAATTTTAACTTAGCAGATCTTCACTTTGTCTAATTTTAAGCAAGAAATCTTGTTTTCAGAAGAAATAGATTTCAACAGAGCTTTTCCACATTGATAAGGCCCTCTCTTAGAATGGGTTCCCACCTCACTCTCAATGTATGGGGCAACCAGGGCTACAAAACTGTGAAGTAAGTCAATCTTGACTTCTATCAAACTGTCCCATTTCCTCTTCTTTGTGCCTCTTTTCTTTCTTTTTGTTTCTTTTGTTTACTCTGGTGGTCAATACCCTCATGCTATCTACTGGTTGCTCAAGGGTACTTGGACCTACTTTCTCCAGGCAATGTCTCCAGTAGCAAAACTTTTCCTTTATCTTTGCCTCTATCTAATCATATCTATCCCTCTCTGCTACCTTTTTATCACAGACTGCTAGGTGAATAAATCTTACCTTCCCTTTAAAAATAAAAACATTTGCCCTTATCCAGTCCTACAACATGTTTCCTCTTCTTAAGGATTTTTCAATCATTACTAACAGTAGCTCAACAATTACATTTGCCAAGTCTTTCTGTAACCTAGAATACGTTTTCTCTGAGCCTGGTAATTTGAACTTGAGGGAAGCTAGATCCTTTTTCACTCTCCTCTCTTTTATTATCTTGAGTATCATCCCTAACTATGAGGAAACACTACCTCAAAGAACTACAGTCACAATCAGTCAAAAATTCTTATTGACATAAATACAGAAGGTGATAGGGAAGGCTGATCAATTTCAAGTCATAACTACTGTAGAAACTTCTGTGCATCTTTCATGAGGCCAGGGAAGATTCTAAGAAGAATCTTCTAATCCACCCATGCCTGACCATTCATGTCTTTCCATATATTAACACAGAGAATCTACCAAATATACTGGTTGTCTTCAAGAGGCAGTGTAGCAAAGTGAAGAGAGATATAACTCTGGCATCAGACAACCAAGGTTGAAATCTTATTTTTAACACTACTTTTGTGACTGGGCAAGTCTCTTACCCTCAGTTTTCTCATATGTAAAATGAGGGTATTGTGTTTTATGTCCTTAAAGTTCTCTTCCAACCTGATATCAAGGAGTGTAAGTGTTGAGGTGTTGAACTTTCCATGAATCTGAGGCAGGTATGTGGCACAGTCAGTGGAATGCTGGGTTTGGAATCTTGAAGACTTTAGTCCAAATATTGCCTCATATATGTACTAGCTGAATAACCCTAGGTAAGTCATTTAATTTTTCCCAACCTTGGTTTCCATGTCTGTAAAAATGTAAATAATAATACTCTCATAACCATCTCCCAGGATGGTTATGAGAGTCAAATGAGATAAAAAAAATATGGAAAGCGTTTAGCTGTATGTATGGTAGCTACTGTTATTATTTTGGTGTTGGTGGTAATGGTGATGATGATAATGATAATGATGATAGATTTTCTATGATTCAGTTTTTCTTTCCTCCTAGTGTTTCAGTAGTTGCTTCAGATTTTTTTTAATATGGCTTACTATTTCTCCTGCATCCCAACAGTCTTGAAGGTAGCCCTCTGATCGCCATATTCCACAGATCACTAGGCTGTTGTTTCACCTACTGCTGCTTGTCATAGAAATGTTGGCCTCAAAGGCACCTCCCTGCTGTGATAGAGAAGCAATATCCACAAACATCAGTTGAACCCTGATTTCACCCAAAGGTGTGTTTTTATGAATGTTCAAATACTGGTGATTAGAGGCATAGTGAGAGAGCTGGCAGAGGGCTTACCATCTGATATAACTTAGTGGGGTTCTGAGACCCTTGAGTATATCCCTTGGAGAGGGGGAAGAAAGCGACATTTCTGAAAGAATGAAATTAAAATATGTATCTTTGGTATTTAAATTTTCTCTTCATTGGCTGAGAGAGCATCTGGTTTTAAGACTTGGATTGATTTCACTGACTGTTACCTATATGTGCTAAGAAAATAATCATATGCCTTAGCCAGGAAGGGAATAAATAATGAGGAGGAAAAATCTGCTTTTAAGTCTGCAATTGACCTAGTAATCTTCAAGGGAAAATTAGTTCAAAAAATGGGAAAAATCTTCATATATCAAACTTTATTTTTTTCTTCCTCTATTTCCCCCCTTCCTTCCTTTTCTTTCATTCACTGTCCTAACCTCTTAATATCTGGAAATTGGGGAACCAGACTTTCCCTTCCTGATATCTGGAAATCAGAGAACCAGACATTCCCTTCTCACTTCCCCTCCCCCAACTAGTTAGTCATATAACTGATGGGAGCTACTTAGGAGAGGGGACTCCCTACACCCAAGCTAGGTATGAAATTGACAGGCCCTATTAGCGCTTGACAGGCGCAGGATAATGACAGAGCTGAGGACAGATAACTAGCAGTTTGGATGATTTACACTGAAGGAGATTTGCATGGTGGGATGGTTATATGCCCATTTATTTCACTCTCCATTGTAGGGAGGATGTATCTGATTTAGTCCTTTTAACCCTTTGCTGTGATTCCCCATGGATATGTTGCCTCCACCTTGCCCTTCCCCAGCCCACCTTCTACGATTCCACCCATCACACCCATTTGACTATTTGGAAGTAGCTCTTTATTCTTCACCAGGGAATGTTTATATGGTAGAAAAGCAAGAGAAATCTCTTCAAACTGAGCAAAAGGATCCAGTTTTTCATTTTCCTTTAACTTCACGCCCCAGAAGAATTCTTGTAATTAAAGCCATGTACAGAAAGACTTTTCTTTATCCTCACACTCACAGACATTTCTATTAGTATCGTGTCTGCATCTGATCTCTATCTGTAGGCCCTCTATTCACCCTGCATCCTCTATCCACACTATACGATTTCATTTAATTTTCACTGTTATCTGCAAAATTCAAGCCAGATCTGTAAGTTATTTGGATGCTTACCCATAGTCCTCTGGAAATTATAGCTACAATCTCTGAAGAGTTTTTAAAAGGTTGTTTTTTTTTAATTTGTTTGAAACACCAAAAAATAAAAAAACAACAGAATGCCAAATGTCCAATATGTCAACCAGAGATGGAGAGATTCAGGAGCAAGAAGAGAATTTTAAATATGGGCATGCATTCTCTATCATCTGTTGGATGAATAAAGATAAGAGGTATGGTGGACAGCACTGAAAATAACCCTGCGATAAAAACAAGTCACTTTGTTTCAATGACACTCACTTTGGCTGTGATTTTTATCTTGTGTTTATTTAACTCAGTGGTCCAAACCTAGCTTCCTTGTGTTCTGTCTCCCTCACCCCCAGCTGCTCCCCCAATCCTCCGCATTTCTGCAAGGTCATTGCAACCTATGGAAATTGAATTGGTCTTTTCCTACTTTGCACAATGTTACTGAATAGACAGCTGAAGAGGGGAGCAAATGTAAAGCAGTATGCCTTCTAAAAGTCAGAAATACTTGTTGCAAGACTTTTAAAAATGAATCTGATATGATTTTGATTCATTGTGCTGAGAAATTGTGTTTTCTCAATCCACTTAGGCGGGGGAGGGGGAAGGTTTAGGCACCAACATGAATTAAACAAAGCAGAGTTGCATGTGAGGGGCGATAAGCAAGAAGAAGAAGGCGTGAGTGACATCCTGAGTGCATGCAGCACTGGGTTCTTTTACTCACAGTTTTGAGACTGCCATCATTGACAGGTTAAAGGTGCTTGTCCTTAATTTCCAAATGATACTTTCCCCGGTCAATTTGACCACAGTGTCAGCTTCAGTTTGCTCTGATGCTGCACCTACCAGAAGCAATTTGGCTGCTCTTTCTGCATTCTCCCTGGGCAGGTCTCTATTCTCCTTTTCTTCTTGTTCTTTCCTTATATACACCTTGTCAAACACATAGTAGACACAGGGACACTATCACCCATAAAGCTCACCTTCAAAGTACAGAGGATTGGGGGAAAAACCCATCCAAGCCAATTAATCTGTCACCAACTGATTTGAAAGCACCAGGAGAAAAAGAGAAAGGGAGGGAGAGGCAGGAATTACTCTATACAAACTCAAACTAAAAGAAAAGAGAGCCAGGATATCATGCTGTCTGTCACTAGGTTTCCTGAACAAATTGGAGTCAGTGAACAGAATATGGGAACAAGAGTTAGATGCCCTGTTTGAAGTGGTCACTGGCCATTTTGTTTATGTCCATTGGCTTCCCCTAGATCTATTGAGCACTAGATTTAAAGACAGACAATTGAAGTTTAAATAGCGGCTCTGCCACTTACTACCTGTGTAACCTTGAGCAAGTCTTTTTCACTCTTTGAGTCTCAGTTTGGTCATCTGGAAATCTTACTGATCTTCAAAGTTTCTTAATTTAGGGTTATGAGTATTTTTATTTAATATATGGTTGCCCATCAATTGGGCATGGCTGGGAATAGGTGAACAAGTTGTGGTATATGATTGTGATGGAATACAATGATGAGCTCAATGATCTTGGAAAAACATGGAAAAATTTGAATGGAATAATGAAGAGTGAAATGAGCAAAACCAAAGAACATTGTGTGCAGTAACAGCAATACTGTTTTAAGAACAACTTTGAGCGAATAAGCAATTCTGACTATAATAAATACCTAAATTAACTATGAACAACATATGAAGAAAGATACCATCTGCATCCAGAGAAAGAACTGATAAATAGATGTATAGAATGATTTTACACACACGCACAACACACACACACGCACACACGCACACCTATTTGTGTCTAAAAGTAGGCATCTCTAAGGCAGGGATGGAAGGCTAGGGAAGAAAAAAAGAAAAAGAAAGAAATTTACATGATAACTTTTTATATCTTTAAAAGGAATAGCAAGTTGTACATAGTAGATTTGCAGTTTCATGTGCAATCATCTTTTTTATTATACCATATTGTAGAAATGCTTGTTTTATTCGATAAAATAAAAATAAAATTAATTTTAAAAATAAAAGCTCCACATAAGTAAAAATTAAATTATATATCTATATAGCTGTATTTCAATGTAATTTCTTTCCTTTATATAATCCTATATATTTTATTTTATATATTTAAAAAACATTTAAAGTAAATAGGATTCCCCAGACTTCCAAAGGAATCTATGACACAGAAAAGAATCCAGCGTCAAGATGATCTCTGAAGTCCCTTTAAGATCTAAATCTGTAATCTTATTTTCTGTTGTGGATTCATTTGGTGAGATGCTAGAAAAAACATTGGCCTTGACAGTGTAAGGCTTGGATTTGAGCCTACTAGATTCTACCAAGGGTTTCTATAAAAAAAGGACTTAGCAAACCAAATAGTTCTAACCTGAGCTGTTAGCATTATTGTTACAATTATGGGGAGATGTGGATGTTGTCATGTCAAATTCTTTGCAAATTATTTCTTTTCCAGAGTCATCCTTCTCTAATCCAGAAGCAAATGAAGTTTCTGGGAGGGTACAAATTGATATCTACTTAACCAAGAGGACTTTTTTTTTTTTTAAGAAACAGTCTGGTGCTAAGCCAATTAAAGCACAATTTCTAAGGATCTTGGTAGCCAGCATCTGCATTTTAAAACCTCTCCTTAACCACAAAATTCACTCTCATAACTGGTTTGGAATTCTCAGTCATTCTCAGGATTGGCAGGTTATTAGTTTTCCATTTATCCTTGATTTGCATTTTTATAACCAGCCTCAATGGAAGAATCATGCCACCAATTCGACTTCATTTACTAACAAAGTAATTTTCTCCTCCTCCCTAAGAGTCCACAGCTGATTCTATCTTGTCATCAGCTTGTTTTCTAGGCAGAAGTCCATCCTTTTCAAACCAGCCCTATCCAGAGAGCTAGAATGCTTTTTCATATACATCTCCAGCCACATGCATTATTCCTCAGTTTTGTTCTTCTTATTTCTTTCCCTGTGCCTTTGCTCACAACATCCCTCATGCCTAGAATAGATGCCTCATTCTCCCTTCCTTTCCACTTATCAAGTCCTCGCCTTTCTTCAGGCTCAATTTAGGTAATCCTCTTTGAAATATTTCCTGATATACTCCTTTGGATGACTGCCTCACCTTTTTCAAAGCACACAATCTTATCATAGTTTAAAGTACCTTTAAATTGATCAATCTATCAATCAACATGCATTTATTAAGCATCTACACTGTGCCCAACACTGTGGGCATACAAAAAAAAAAGCAAAAATATTGTACTGCCCTTAAGAAGCATGCATACTGATGGAGGAGACAGAATACAGATGTATGAGTTTATGAAAGATACAAAAAGTCTTCTGCAGAAGTGGATATTTGAGCTGAGTCTTTATAGAAGCTAGGAGTTAGGAGAGGAGGGGAGGGGAGAGATGGGGAGGGGAGAGGAGGGAGGGGAGGAGGCATTCTAGGCATGGGAAGGTCAATTTAGAATCACAAAGGTGGGAAATAGGTAGGCATATGTGAGGAGCAATAGACCAGTATGACTGGATTGTAGAGTTTGAATTAATATGTAAGAATATTGGAAAGATATGAGTAGGCCAAGTTGTGAAGAATATAAATGTTAGAAAGAGAAATTCATATTTGATTTTAAGGCAGTAATGAACTACTGAAGTATATTTAAGTACGGGAAGAGTTTAGCAGCTTTGTGAATGGCAGTCAGGAGACACTTGAGGCAGGAAAACCAATTAGGAAGTTATCGTATTAGTCTAGGTGAGAGCAAAGGGACTGAACTAGAATGGTGGCCGTGTGAATGGAGAAACGACAATGTTGTGGACATAGACAACAAAAATTTACTACTAATTAGGCAATGGGAAGAGTGAGAGAGAGGAGTCAAAAATGACTCAACATTGTGAACCTGGGTGACTGAAAGGATGGTGATATCTTCAGTATTAACAGAGACACTTAGAAGACAGATGGCTTTGTCGGGGGAAGATAATGTGTGGGTCATGTTGAGTTTGAGAAGTCCATGGTACATTCAATTTAAAATGTCCAAGAAGCAACTGGGGATATGAGAGAGAGACTAGGGCTGAACATATAATAGGAATCATATGCACAGAAATGATAAACCCATGTGAAATGATGTCGCCAAGTGAGAGACTAGAAAGAAAAGAGAGGAGGGCCAAGAAAGAAACTAATTTTCAAAGAGGCAGCATAGTGCAGCATAACTAGGGCTGAAGGTAGAGTCTGAGGTTCTCGTTTCAAAGCCTGGATCTACCATCAACTACACTAACTCACTTTGGAACAGTCACTTGCCCATGCCTCACCTTTCCCATATGTAAATTGAGGGGGTATAATTAGATGACCTCAAAAGTCACTTCAAACTCTAATTCTTTTCCTCCCTAAGCTATTTGGTAGCAGGGACTACATTTTGCCCCCATCTTTTTATCTCCAGAGCCTTAGGTGTGGTAGCTTTCAAAATATTTGTTGAACTGAAATGAATTAATTCATCCAATAGAATATAAGCACTCTGAGGGCAGTCTGAGGTTTTTTTATTCCTTTGAATTGAGAGCATAAGAATGCATAGAGTGTAACCCTGTGTGCCAGCACATCCTGGAGGAACATTTCCATCAGCCCATCCTTAATGATAGCTAATGAGAACACTTCCAGAGCTCTGCACCCCTAAGACTGGGAGAGTGTCTTGCTTATGGTAGGCCTTAAAAGTGTTACTTAGAATGAATTGAGTAGTGAGGCAGGGAATAAATTCACTAAGTCCTTCTCTGCCTCTGCATCATCACAAGGCCTCAGGTAAATGTCTTCTTTTTTATGAGTCTCATAATCTATACTTATATGTTCAAACCCAAATACCACTAGCTTCCCAAAAGCTGTGAATATGCCAGAGAGAAATTAAGGAAAATATATCCAATATAATCATTTGAGAGGAACTGAGATATAGTATATCAATATAAAATATATAGAAGTAAGCTTTTGGAAAGGAATGATATAGTATATCTATTTATAAATGTATCTCTCCATGTAAGCTTTGAGAAGAGACTGGGAAATAGTATATTAATATATAATATAAGCATTTATATGCAAGTAGGATTTATTATATCTATCTCTCTATATCAAAGCAAGCATTTAGAAGGAAGAACATAGCAAGTTCTGTTACATAACATTTTAGAGTCGTGTGGAAACTTGGGGGTCATCTTGTCGAAGGATCATAAATTTAGAATTGGATAGGATCTTAGATAGAGACTGTCTAGTCCAACCCCCCATTTAATTTTTTTTTTTTAATTAACAAGCCTTTGGTTTTTTTTCCACTCTCACTTTTGCACCTCCATCTGAGAAAGAACAGAGCCCTTGAAGAATTTTGCAGATGAGAAAGCTAAAGCCTAGAGAGATTAAGTGACTTGCCCAGGGCTCGACTTTTTCATTTTATGGATGACGCAACTGAGGCAGCAAAAAGTGAAATGTTCTGCCGAAGCTGTATAGCAAGTTAGTGAGAAAATCTACCCAAGAATTCTTGATTCTCAGGCCGCTGACTAATAGGCCACATTGTCCTTGTGCTACTAGAATTTTGTATTAAAGATATTAATACATTTTGTTCATATTTAGTGAAGTATTTCTGGTAATGGAGGGGGGTGGATTTGTTCATATGATAAAAATAACTCCGCTGTAACACAAGGAGACAAAGAGGAGCCTCAGCAGAAATTTTCCCTGCAGTCATTATGGTCTTTGGCTGGAAAAAAGGTCTCTAGACTCCTCTTTGAGCCTGATCCAGAATGTGTTATAATACCCTAGGACATATTCCCCTGGGGCCCTAAGTGGAGTCAGGCCATCATTAACCAAATGTCCAGAAATAAATCCAGTGGAGTGGCTAAAAGACAGTACACTGTGTCCCCATGGCAATGTAAACCTACCTTTCTTTATCAGAAAATGGAGAGGGCAAATGGATGACTCATTAATTGTGTAGCCCCTAAAAGTTATAAAAACCATCAAATGACTTCAAGTTTATGGAATGATACCTCCAGGATGGAGGATCCATCTGTAAAATGAGGGGTTTGACTGAAAAGGGCTGCAAGGTGTCTTCTAATTCTAAATCTATGATACTATCAACTTCTCAAAGCCATCTGTAGTTTTAAGTAGTTTAGGGGAAAGTACTGGCAAGATGCCCGAAATGGTACAGTCACAACTCTACTGAAGTATAGCCATTCACCCCCTAATTTTCTTCATAGATAGAGCTAAAGCACCGGTAGGGGTGGGGGAGGGGACTGTAACCCATGAGTTGTCTTTTGGTTTGGTTTTTAAATGAAGTTGTTATTTTAGTTCATAGAAATGATTCCACATGTACACATTAGCATAGTCTAAAGCTGTCACTGAGTGGGGTCAAGCCCTGTCTTATCTGTGGTGCTAAGATTTGGGGCACCCAGAAGGCTTTCTGTTCCAAACACCCTGGGGCCATCGCCAGTCATCCTAACTTTTGTCTTGCCACTGGATTTTGATGACTCAAGAAAAGAGAGTGAGGCTGAGGCCTTGCGAACTCTGCCTCATTTAAATCCAATTCACACTCAAGTCAGGACATCACCCGTGATGGCACTGGTCCTCTTTGAAAATGAAGGACCAAGAACAGCAACAGCTACAGCAACAACAACTCCAAATAAGATCGGAAGTTCTGTTTTTCCAAGGCTATGCAATGCAGTAAAATACATTTGAGTTGGGCTTTAATGTATCACTAGGAATTCAAGTTAAAGGCAGTAAGGAAGGAAAAGCTGTCAAGTAATAGGGAACTGCTTGACCCAAGTCAAGATGTGGGAGAGTACAGTATATGATCAAGGTGGAAAGGGTCACCTAGCTCAGCTAGACTACAGAATGCATGGAACAAACAGAGTAATGTTACAGAATCTGAGGGATGGTGTTAGGCTCTGAGGTTTTCTAGTGCAACCTATATTCAAACAAGGAATCCTCTTTACAATAAGCCCAAAAGATCATCCAGAATCCATTTGAAAACCTCCAATGAAGAAGGGACGTACTATCTACTGGGGCAGCTGATTTCATACTTAGGCAATTCTCATTCTTAGGTAGATTCAAGAGATATTACAAAAGTGGAGCCTAAATCTGCAACTGTAGTACTGTCAATTGTTGCTACAGTTAAGATGGAAATGTACTCTGAACTTTTTTTTTTGGCAGTAGGAGTAGTCTGGGAGTGTATGCACGCCACCCTGAAACACCACTGCATTCAAGAAGCATGAGGCCATGGAATTTGACTTCTGCTAATGTGCTGAGCCCCTAATGACCCATTTATCTATTTTCTGTCTTTCTCTAGTAGTTGGCATTTATAGAGTACCAACTATGTGCCAGGCCTTGCACTAAGAACTTTACAAATATTGTCTTATTATTCTATTACCTTCAAGACCCGCAACAACCATGGGAGGTAGGTGCTATGATTATGTCCATTTTACAATTGGGAAAAATGAGGCAGAAAGAGGTTTAAAAAAGGCTGGCTTTGAACTCAGATCTTCCTGACACCAGGCCCTAACATTCTATATGCTATACCACCAACTATCTTTCCCTTACCCTCTCTCTAATTCTTTCCTCCTTTCTTCCCCCATCCAACCCAGGCCATTCTTATTCTCGCTTCACTGAAGTACCCTAAATAAGAAATCAAATCCTTTGTCTTGTTTTCATAGCTCAAACTGAAAAGGAAGAAAGAAAAACATCAAGAAAAGCCCTAAATATGTAAATATTTTGCAAATATTTTCTAGTAATCAATAAAATTTATTTTTGATAAAAAAGCTGATATCTACATCATATAGCTGACATTTTGATCAAATAAACACACAGATATACATGTCTATTTTATCAAAATATCAATATGTATAGACATATACATACATGTATACAGATATGGAAACAGAGTAGCTTTAAAAGTGAAGCTTTGAGGTCCACCAACTGATATTAAATAAACATAAATATGTTTATGTGTACATGTATGTGTATATATTAATATACACATATATATGTATGTATATACACATGTATATATTAGTCTTGTCACTCCTTTTAGATCAAGGGCTCTTTAATGGGAAATGAATTTAACTTGGAATAACTTATTTGTGGTGTTTTATTGATTTCAACAAGTTCTAGATCTCTCAACTGAAAGTATCAGGCCCCTCCCTCCTAATCCATTTAGACACATTTTGAACCCCTGAAAGAAGTTCTACATAGTTTCTTCAAATATACCATCAGCTCCCAGGCAAAAGGAATTGGATTCTTCTCCTTCCTCACTTTCTGTTATCACCTGATAGATGACTGCTATATGACTTTGTTTCTTCTCTAAGAAAGGGAGAAGTGGGGTGGAGCCAAGATGGGGGATAGAAGGCAGGGACTTGCTTAAGCTCTCCCCCAAATCCATCCAAATGCCTGTATAAAATGGCTCTGAACAAATTCTAGAGCTGCTAAACCCACGAAATAGCAGAGGGAAGCAGGTCTCTGGCCCAGGACGGCCTGGGTGGTGACTGCGAAGGGTCTATTGCACAGTGCTGGGAGCAGAGTGCAGCCCAGTGTGG
>CM053622.1:166617083-166648136 GCA_028646595.1 Phalanger gymnotis | reverse complement strand
TGTTAAGAGATCAAAGGGCTTGTAATATGATATTCCAGCAGTCAAAGGAGCTAGGATTAAAACCAAGAATCATCTACCTAGAAAACTGTGTGTAATGCTCCAAGGCAAAATATGGATTTTCAATAAAATAGAGGACTTTCAAGCTTTCTCAATGAAAAGACCAGAGTTGAATAGAAAATTTGACTTTGAAACACAACAATCAAGAGAAGCATGAAAAGGTAAACAAGAAAGAGAAATCATAAGGGACTTACTAAAGTGGAACTGTTTTGTTTATATTCCTATAAGGAAAGATGATGTTTATAATTCATGAGACCTTTCTCAGTATTAGGGTAGTTGAAGGGAATATACATATATATAGACAGAAGGCATAGGGTGAGTTGAATATGAAGGGATGATATCTAAAAAATAAAATTAAATTAAGGGGTGAGGGAGGAATATATTGAGAGAAGAAGAAAGGGAGAGATAGAATGGAGTAAATTATCTCACATGAAAGTGTCAAGAAAAGGCAATTCTGTAGGAAGGGAAGAGGGGGCAGCTGAGGGGGAATGAGTGAATCAGATTTGACTTGAGGAGGGAATAACATACACACTCAATTGGGTATCTTACCCCACATGAAAGTAGGGGGAAGTGGACAAGAAAGAGGGGACGATAGAAGGGAGGGCAGATCAGGGGAAGAAGTAATCAAAAGCAAACACTTCTGAAAAGGGACAGGGTCAAGGAAAAAAACTGAATAAAGGGGGACAGTATAGGATGGAGGGAAATATAATTGGTTTTTCACAATATGACTATTGTGGAAGTGTTTTGCATATTGATACATGTGTGACCTATGTTGAATTGCTTGCCTTCTTAAGGAGGGTGGGTGGGGAGGGAAGAGGGAAGAGAATTTGGAATTCAAAGTTTTAAAAGATGCTCAAAAAAAGTTGTTTTTGCATGCAACAGGGAAATAAGATATATATGCAATGGGGTATAGAAATATATCTTGCCCTACAAGAAAGTAAGGGGAAGGGGGATTGGTGGGGGAGGTGGGGTGACAGAAGGGAGGACTGACTGGGGAATGGGGCAATCAGAATATATGCCATCTTGGAGTGGGAAGGAGGGTAGAAATGAAAGAAAATGTATAGTTCAAGATCTTGTGGAAATCAATGTTGAAAACTAAAAATATTGAATAAATTATTAAAATAAAAAAAGAAAGGGAGAAGTAAGGGGCAGGGGCAGAAATGGGAGAATAGGGTGAATATAAGGACCAGATTCAAATGTCTCTTCTTTTTTGAATTCTTACAGTCAAAGTCCTACATGGGCCCTCATAATGATGTAATAACTACAGGAGAAGGGGTGGGGGGAGATTCCAACTTTGAGTGAAGCTCTGAAGTATGTGGACCAGTTTTAAACAGCCCTTCTTTTATGTGAGGTCATTGTAGAGAGAAGGGCACTAGATCTGGATTTTGAGGTCATTAGTAGTGTGATGGAATGTGATGGAATGTGCTATAATTGAAGTAGACTTAAATCTGGGGTCAAACTCTCCTCACCTCTGCTTTCTGGCTTCTCTACCTTCCTTAAAGACTCGAATGCCACCTTCCACAAGAGGCCTTTTACTCCCCCCAAGCTAAAGGCTCGTGCCTTCCCCCTTCCATTTTCTCTCTGAATCTCAGTTTCTACATCTGTAAAATAAGGATGATAATCATCTTTGTTTTGATGACCTCATAATCTTTTTGTGATGTAATATATAGATTTATAAATATATATATATATATATATATAAAGTGTATTGTTTTGCAAACTTTAATGCACTTTATAAATATCAGTGTTTCAGCTGTATAAAAGTATAGGATAGTACAAAGTATGATCTCTTCTCCCCCCACCCACCGCCCAGGACTATATACTCTTATAGAGATGGATCTACATAGAAGTTTTCTAAAACATACAGGCAGCTAGGTGGTGCTAGAGTGGCAAATCTGGCATCAGTAAGACTCCTTTCAGAGTTCAGATTTGATCTTAGACCCCTACTAGCTCTGCGACCCCAGGCAAATCACTTCACCTTGTTTGCCTCACTTTTCTCATCCTTAAAATGAGCTGGAGAAGGAAATGTTGAACCACTCGAGCATCTCTGCAAAGAAAACTCCAAATTGGGTCACTAAGAGTTCAACACCACCAAAAATGACTGAACAACAACAAAAATATGCACCAAAATGCTCTACTGCAGGTATTATAAATGTATTCTACTTTACCTCAGATCTGTAAACTCTGGGGCATTAACAAGGAACAATCATCTCACATACCAGTTTCTCAGTGAAGGTCTCAGATTTAGCAGAAGCTGTTGAATTGATGTATAAAGCCAAATACATGACAGTGGTAAGGGAGAACACAACAAAGATGCAATGATCCAATAGAAGGCAGGCTAAACTGTGTTAAGATTATCTTGAAATTTCATCTCTTCTTCAAACCTCTCTACTGGAGATATAGGTCTCCTTGAATGAAGTCTCTGGCGTAAAATAGGTATTTCTCCAGCAAATTTTCTGATTTTACACTGCTGCCTAAGCTGCTGACTGGTCAGTAGGAGGTAAGAGTGAAATTCCACACCATGGAAAGAGAATAAAGGACAAATACGAGATTCAAATGTTTCTCTCCTCGGCAATTTTCATGGTGACTCATGAAAGAAAAAAAAATTCCCAGAATGAATGGCTAATAGAGTCACAGTCAATTCTACCTGACACCTCATATAGAGATTATTTGACAAGCTGAAAAATATGCGTGTTAGGATAGATGGATTTATAGTGGAGACCCCTTTACCAGGTAAGGAAATGTTGACATTGATGAGAAATACTGAATGTAATGGTATAGGGACAATGGGACAGAGCCTCTGCATGCTCATGATTCTAAAACATTGAACAGGACACAGAATAAACCATTATGCAAATCAGGGTTAGATAACTCTAATGACTAGGGAGGTAAGAGCTGGACAAGGCAATTAATTAAATGGCGTCCCAAGGATATAGTGCTGGGGGAATTCCTGCCACAATGAAGTTGTTTGGCCCTTTTAAAACCCACAATGCAGAATTTGCATTTTTAAAAGCAACTTGTTTTGTCCAAGTGTGACTTACTAGAAATTAAAAATGTACTTTTGAGCAAAAGCTATCAATGGATTATTCCACTGGCCAGTTACATTGGAAAGTGTAAAAAACACACTTTTAAAAATAAGGCTGGATTCTATGTTTTAGCTTCACTTCCTTTGGGAACATTAGATCTCAGATTCCCCCTGGTGTCAGGGTCATTTCAGGTCAAGGAAAAGAGGGAACAGGAGTCTTCTTAGCTGACTGGGGGTGGAGGGGTGAAGAGAGTTTAAGCTCTGGGCCCCCACTGGTGAGTGTCACCTCAGGTCAAGCACTCACTGAATGCATGTGACCTTGCTGTGGGTAGGGATCTTGGAGTTGATGGGAGAATAGGGAAGCGTAAAAATACATATAAATAAGTTCATTTTTTTTACTAGTTATTCAAACTTGGCAGAAAAATGATCTTCTTTATAGCATATTTGCTCCCAAAGGCAAACTAAAAATGCACATCAGTTTCACTGACCAATTAAAAAGTGTGCATTATTTATAAGACGCACATTTTGAGAGAGTAATACTGTATAAGAATGTGAGGGACATTAGGACCAAAGGAGGTGCTATTAATAGATGCCAATGCTTTAAAACAATCAATTTGAAGCTGGAAGGGACTTCACGTGTCATCCAGTCCAATTCCCTCATTTTACATGCGAAAAAATTGAAACCCAGAGTAAGTGACTTAGCCAGGGTCACATGGATAGTAAATGTCAGAGGCTGGGGTCCTCTGAATCCAAAGCCAGTGCTTTTTCCACTGACTCTTTTGCTCCAGGTTTTCTCTTCCAGAGCTAAAGGGAATTGAGGTTGCATTTTAAAGGAGATGTAAACCCAAGCACAGAAATTCATAATTCTATTATTAACAAGGTAACAAGATTGAGTGTTTACTTTACCTCTAGTCAATTAATTCACAGCATATTTAAGTACAAAGCTAGTGTAGCAATTATCTCTGAATATCATCTCTTACACAGCTACATTGTGTCCTGACAAAATGGGAGGACTATTGCCAAGGAACCATTGGTGCCTGGTAAAAATGATTTTGGCAAAAAGTGCAAAAGTATTTTCTCCATTGGCAACCAGGCAAATCCAGGTTTACAAATGTGCCACCCTTGGTTAATTAGTGACAGGGTTGGCTTTTAATTTAATTTGAGGCAACATGAAAAAAAATCAGAAAAAAAATGTGGATAAACAAGCCCAATAGTCTCTCTGCTGGAGAAACGAACCTACAGAAGCATGAATGATTCAGTCCTAGGAAGAGTTTGACGGATGTGGTTACTTCTATAGCTCGAGAACATCTGGTTACATTGAATAGCTGGGTGAAAAGAAAGGTCCAAATTCACAGACAGATTTCTTTCTGGAAGACCCTGCAAACAGATGGCCCTTGTTCCAAGGAAAGCCCTACAATGTTGCAAAGAAGTTTAAGAAATCCCCTAAGAACTTGTTTTCCCCTTTGTTCTTTCTAGTCCCAAATGCTTTGTCATCAAATTGTATGTGCTCAGGAATTAGTGGATGGAGTATTGGACTACCTAGCTAGGAAGACTTGAATTTAAATCCTACCTGTGACATTTACTAGCTAGCTGTGTGTCCCTGGACAAGACAAACCATCTCTCCATCTCAGTTTTATTAATTAGTAAAATGGGGACAATATTACTGACATCATAGGGCTGTTGTAAGGATCAAAATGGACAACATGCATAAAGCATTTTGTAAACCTTAAAAACTACATAAATGTTAATATGATTAAAAAATGCTTGGTGTGTTGATTAGCTGTTTCCATAACTATCACCAACAAATGTATTACTTTTGTTGACACCATCCACATTATCTAGAGAAGGCCAGAACGATAGATAGGACCCAAGGCTAAGGGAAAGGAGAAGATATGAGAGACTGTGTACATTTTATGAAATTTTTTCCAAAAGAAAAAGAGATGAGGTAGTTTAGTGGGGTCCTGCATTTGGCCTGGCTCTGGTTATCTTTAATGCTGTAATTGTAATCCCTGGGGTGAAAAGATAGTATGGTAGAGTGTATAGAGTACGGGCCTTGGAATCAGGAAGACCTGGCTAGGTTCTAATCCCACCTCAGATACTAACTGTGTAATTGCAGGCTGTGACACTTTAACCTGTCTCAATCCCAATTTCCACATTTGTAAAATGGGTATAATAACATCTATAGTACTTAACCTCACATGGCTATTTTATAATTAAGGATCAAAATAATAATAGCTAACATTTACATACTACTTTCCACGTATTTCTGTAAATACACAGTGCTTTAAATATTTTCTTTCATTTGAGGCTCCAACAACTCAGCAAGAAAGGTACTATTATTCTCTCTCATTGACATGATGAGAAAACTGAGAATGAAAAGGGTCGAGAGATCCAGGATCACACAGCTAGTAAACTTCTGGGGCAGGATTTCCATTCAGATCTTCCTGACCCCAGGTCTAATACTATCCCTTCTCACCTAGTCAATCAGATGAAATAATTTTTGAAAACATTTCCTCAGTTACATGAACTAATACATTTAAAGAATATAAAGTAATACCTAGGTGTCAGCTATTATAAACCTGATAATCTAAAGGATGTCTCTTAACCTTTTTGTGTGCCATGGACTCCTTTGGAATTGCAGAGAAATCTATGAAACCCTTCTCTGAATAAGTTTTTTAAATGCAGAAATAAAATATGTAGGCTTACTAAGGAAACTCATTATATTGAAATACAGTTATAAAAATAGTTTTAAAAACCAAGTTCATGGGTCCTGGATTAGAATCTCATAACAAGGGGAGGTAAAGTCCAAATAAAATGCCACCTCCTCTGATCACTTTCCTTCTTGGCTCTTAAACAGCAGTTTTGTTTGTACCCCTCTACAACATTTTTCATGCATAATCTACATTTATCTGTGTTTGTATTGTCCCTTCACTAGGCTACAAGCTCCAAATTTTACAGGAACTATGTCATAAATACATTTCACCTACCTCACTAGGAGCTCTGGCATTGATGAAATCACAGGTCCAAGGGGTGATTCAGGCCTATTCATGCTGGAGGATTAACAGGTCCTCAAATGTGAAATGATGGACCTGAGTGTCTATGCATGGGACCAAGAAGAAATAAAGTAAAATGGAGGTCTAATTGGTACTAATGGGAAGGAAATGACCTACTTTCTCACAGACAGACATACACATTTAGACTGATACATATATGTGCCATCATGTAGGACTAAAAATCAAGCACAGTGCAAATCAGAGTCAGAAATATAAAAGGACACAAAACAAAAAGAAATACCTGAAACAAAACCATACCAGTTTTCCAATCAGACAAGGTCCTGACACCTGGTAATGATGAAAAAGAAAAAAACAAAACAAAACCAAAGCGGCTGCCAAGGCATCATGTAATGACTTTAATGCTCTAATGCTTTCATCATCAAAAGAAAGTCAGCAAGCAACACCATTAGCAGAAGGCTTCAAAACCCAGAGGAGAGCTGTCCTGATTCTGAGTTTTTCAAAGACAGAGGCCAGTGGTCTGAACTTATAATGGATTCTATTTGTCAAGAAATCACTTTCTGGTGTCCTGACTTTGGAAGTGATGAAGAAGCTAACAACATGAATAGACCAATTTACAGAATATCCACAACCATTTAATCCACTAGATTAAAAACAATCCATAGCATCCATTAGATAATATTGTTGTGACTGCCAACAACCCCATGTTTAAAAAGTCACCACCAAATACAGAATGCAATGTCAGAATTAAATCATTTTTTCATGATTTATGAGATCATGGGTTAGGATGGCGTGGTGGAACTATGCTGGGGGTTGCAAGGTTACTTTAGATGGCCCTGAAGGTAAGTTGCCCGTGCTTATCTGAAAGCTCATGGTACAAATTTGTATGGGGTCTAGAAATTTTTTTAAAAGTATTATCAGGTATGACTAGCTGTTATTTTGAATTTTTATTAAAATGTTTTATTAAATGTTTTAAAACATTTAAGCATTTATAAAACACTTACTAAAACATTTTAAATGGTGATCCAAAAGACAGACACTTTGATACTTTAAAGGAGTTGTAATCTCATTCTTCCACTAATGCAGACTTCAACCTATCTATACTTTCCAAATCTATTTGGCAATTTTTTTGAAAGAAAAATAATTTTTTTTATTGTGAACACCATCATAAACAAACATAAATATCCCATTACACAAAAAAAGAACAAGCAAACAAGATTACATAAAAAACTATGAAATTCTGGTGCACAGTTTATTTTTTTAAGAATATGTAGGTGTATACAACATACACACATGTCTGTTTATTGTTCAGTCATTTCAGTGGCATTTGACTCTTCATGACTGCATTTGGGATTTTCATGGCAAAGACACTAGAGAGCTTTGCTATGTCCTTCTCCAGCTCGCTTTACAGATGAGCAGCTAAAGTAATCAAAGGTAAGGGACTTGCTTAGGGTCACACAGGTAGTTAGTGTCTGTGGCCAGATTTGACCTCACAAAGATGAGTCTTCCTGACTTCAGGCCCAATACTCTATCCACTATGCCACCTATACACACACACACACACACACACACACACACACACACATATTTGTATTAAACTCAATAAGGTCATAATACAAGCTCTCTGTGTTTTCTGCATTTTTCTTCAATGAATTTTGAAAAATGATTTATTAAAGCTCATCCCCCTCCAAATCCATCAATATCCACTAACTTACCATGCCCCACCATCTAATAGAAGCCTTTCCTTGTAACCAATTTATGTAGTCCAACAAAAGAAATCAACACACTTTCTAAGACTTAGAATTCATATCTAAGTTGCATCCATGATCCACTACCTTCCAGTCAAGTAGAACAACATCAACTGAATGCTTCAAAATTATAACAACCAAGCTTGGCCACAAATAAAAGATGAGAAGACAGCTCCCCTCACTTCTTTGCAGAGGTGAATGACACTGGATGTGGAATACTGTGTCTAAGACTTTTTTGATAAATTGGTTAGTTTTGTTGAATTTTTTTTCTTTCCCTACATCCATCCACACAACATATATACACATATATTTACATATATACGTAGAATAGAGATGAGTTTTTCTCTGGGAGGGAGAGTAGAAATGTAGGTGGAATGAAAATAAAAGATAAAACTTTCAATAAAGTGATTTTTGGTTGACATTTTTCTCTACTTTGATGAGAGTTCTAAGGTCACTCAAAGTTGTTTTCTTTCATATTATTGTTGCTTTCATAACATCAATTGTTCTGATTGTACTAATTTTACTTTTCATCAGTTTGTATGAGCTGTCACATTTAAAAAGCTATTCAACATATTGGAGGACTTCTTCTGGTTTTGAAACTATTTGGAAGGCACCAGGGTAGCAGTTGGGCTGTCCATAGGTTGCCTCTTCTTTTTTTTTTAATTGTATTTGTCTTTGATGTGATCTTGGGCAAGTAACTTGATTTCTCTAGACACCAGACTATGAAAATATAAAATGAGGGAATTAGACTGTATGGCCTTCTAAGGTGCCTTCCAACTTCAAATTTATAATCTTGTGATCTTGCATCCTTTATTCTACTTCTCACATATAAATCATATTTAGCAACATTCTTCAGACTGCTTATGCCCTTCGTGTGTTCCCATTACCCTCAAAGTCTCCTTAACTTTTGCTTCTTCTGAGATGGCGGTGTTCCATTAATCCTAGTGACATAGCATACCTAGGAGAGCATTCCTGTTAACAATATGGTCAGGCAAATAGAAATTTCAAGGAAGTGGATTTTGACTCAATATGGGGAGAAAATTAGCCTGGCTAAAACTTAGAGATGGTTAAAAATAGAGTGGGCTACCATGGAGAGTAAAGTTTCCCAGCAGTGACTAGAAATTCAAATGGTAGGTGGATGAGCTCCTTAGGACTGGTAAAGAGGGGATTAATGCCTCTAATATCACCTCACATAGGTAAAGAGCACTTCATATGAAGCTGGAGCACCTTGGTACAAATTCTGGCTCTTCCACTAACAAGCTCCATGACCACTGAGCAAATCATTTAGCTTCTTGAGCTCCAGATACTTCATTTGTAAAATAAAGTGGTTCAACTAAATGACTTCCAAAGTCCTTTCAAGTTCTGAATCTATGATTCCCATAATTGTAAGCCTGACAACTTATTTCAGCCTGAGGTGCTATTCATAATAATAATGGGGTTCACTGGTAAATGGGTCCATGTGAATAAAAGACTCTTAAAGTAACATGGAGATACCACTTGCTTCACAATCTCATGACCTTGGCACAAGAAAAATATCTGTTGATATATCCTGGTTTTTTATATCAGGAAATAAATGAGTAGCACTAAAAGCCACGCCTCCCCACCCCCATTCCTCCAATTCCTCACAGTGAAGAGAAAGAAGAATTGAGGGTCATGGGATTATAGATTTCTATGTAGAAGGGACCAAGATCAAGAAATAGGATAAGTAACTTGTCCAAGGTTATAGACATAATAAGGGCAAAGGGAGAATGAGTCCTAAGAGAAGGGAAAGGGATCTGAGACTAATTTAACCAAAGATCATAAGACAATGAGATGGCAAAATGGAACTCAATACATTGCCACCTGCTTACAGGCTTGGAAGAGGAAAATCTCCAGGGGAGAGAGAGACATCTTCCCTCTCCCAACCCTAATACCAGAGAGGCGATCAAGACCTAAGCACTTGGAAACTTGTCACATTTTGATTCACTCCGATCTTGTTTTCAACAATATAAGTCAGCTCATGCTTTGTGGATATTTTTGTTTTGTTTTCCCACTCCTGGTTGTTATAAGTGCTTGGCTTTTTTTATTTTGTTTTTTGTTTAGTTTTTTAAATAAAGAACATTTCCCTATTAAAAGCATTTACTGCCTTGCTGTCTCAGGCTGTCTTTAAAATGCTTTTTTACACAGATGTGAAGGCAGAATTACTAAATCTCCACACTCAAATGGCCATTTCTTGATTGTAAATTATCACTTTTTATGATGAACCCAGTGCTTATGTTCCCACACCTCGCTTTAAAAAATTAGTATCTGAATGAACCTAAGACTGGCTCGTAGGGCAAAATCAGGTTAAAAACCCATGTATTCTCTCCCTCCTATACTTCTTCCTCCTTGTCCCCCAATCTGTGCTTTTTTTTTCTTGCCCCTATGCTAAAATACATTCAGCAGATCAGGATCATAGCCCGAAGGCCAGTAAGGCCCATAAATGCCATCTAGCCTCATTTGAAAAAGAGTAAACTGAAACCCAGAGGGATGAAGTCATTTGGCTAAGTCACAGGTAGCAAGTAATAGAGCTAGGAATGAAAAACAGGGTCCATTTAACTCTAAATGTAGGGCTCTTTGTACTGCACCATGCTGATCAGTGATCTCATTAATGAGGATATTCCCTCCAAAAATGTGGATTGTGACCCATCCTTATCCACCCACACTTGATCTTGTCTTCCTAAAAGTTCACTGCAGAGGATCTTCCCAAATATGGCTAGGGGCCCCTCTTCCTGTTTTCTTGATATCTTGAAGATATCAGTGGAAGAAATGGGCTCCCATTAGATATCCCTTGCCTTCAACCATAACCAGTCCATCTTTTTTTTTATTCCATCCTTTACTATTTAATTTTTTTTACTTTTCAGTGTTGATTTCCACGAGATTTTGAGTTACAAATTTTCACCCCATTTCTACCATCCCCCCCCAAGATGGTATATATTCTGATTGCCCCGTTCCCCAGTCAGCCTTCCCTTCTGTCATCCCACTCCCCCTTGCCCCCATCCCTTTTCCCTTTACTTTCTTGTAGGACAGGATAGATTTCTATGCCCTATTGCCTGTATATCTTATTTCCCAGTTGCATGCAAAAAACAACCCAACTTTTTTTTGAGCATCTTCTCTTAAAACTTTGAATTCCAAATTCTGTCCCCTCTTCCCTCCCCACTCACTCTCCCTAAGAAGGCAAGCAATTCCACATAGGCCACACATGTACCATTATGCAAAACACACCCATAAATAGTCGTGTTGTGAAAGACTAACTATATTTCCCTCCATCCTATCCTATGCCCCCATTATTCAATTTTCTTCCTTAACCCTGTCCTTTTTCAAAAGTGTTTGCTTTTGATTACTTCTTCCCCTGATCTGCCCTCCCTTCTATCAGCTCCCCTTTCTTATCCACTTCCCCCTACTTTCATGGGGGGCAAGATACCCAATTGAGTGTGTATGTTATTCCCTCCTCAAGTCAAATCTGATGAGGGCAAGATGCACTCATTCCCCCTCACCTGCCTCCTCTTCCCTTGTTACAGAACTGCTTTATACATATATATATATATATATATATATATATATATGTATATATCTGTATATTCTCTTCAACTACCCTAATACTGAGAAAGGTCTCACTGAGAAAGGTCTCATCAATTACACACAACATCTTTCCATGTAGGAATGTAAGCAAAACAGTTCCACTTTAGTAAGTCCCTTATGATTTCTCTTTCTTGTTTACCTTTTCATGCTTCTCTTAATTGTTGCATTTCAAAGTCAAATTTTCTATTCAGCTCTGGTCTTTTCATTGAGAAAGCTTGAAAGTCCTCTATTTTATTGAAAATCCATATTTTGCCTTGGAGCATTACACACAGTTTTCTAGGTAGATGATTCTTGGTTTTAATCCTAGCTCCTTTGACTGCTGGAATATCATATTACAAGCCCTTTGATCTCTTAACGTAGAAGCTGCTAGATCCTGTATTATCCTAATTGTGTTTCCACAATACTCAAATTGTTTCTTTCTGGCTGTTTGCTGTATTTTCTCCTTTACGTGGGAACTCAGGAATTTGGTGACAATATTCCTAGGAGTTTTCTTTTTGGGACCTTTTTCAAGAGGTGATCTGTGGATACTTTCAATTTCTATTTTGCCTTCCGGCTCTAGAATATCAGGACAATTTTCCTTGATAATTTCTTGAAAGATGATATCTGAGCTCTTTTTTTTTGATCATGGCTTTCAGGTAGTCCAATAATTTTTAAATTGTCTCCCCTGGACCTATTTTCTAGGTCAGTGGTTTTTCAATGAGATATTTCACATTGTCTTCCATTTTTCATTCCTTTGGTTCTGTTTTATAATATCTTAATTTCTCATAAAGTCACTAGCTTCTACTTGCTCCAATTTCATTTTTAAGATAGTATGTTCTTCAGTGGTCTTTTGGACCCCCTTTTCCATTTGGCTAATTCTGCCTTTCAAGGTATTCTTCTACTCATTGGCTTTTTGGAGCTCTTTTGTCATTTGGGTTAGTCTATTTTTTAAGGTGTTATTTTCTTCGGTGTTTCTTTGGGTCTCCTTTAGCAAGTCATTGGCTCGTTTTTCATGATTTTCTTGCATCAGTCTCATTTCTCCTCCCAATTTTTCCTCTACTTCTCTTATTTGCTTTTCCAAATCCTTTTCAAGTTCTTCCATGGCCTGAGACCAATTCTTATTTTTTTCTTGGAGGCTTTTGATGTAGGCTCTTTGACTTTGTTGACTTCTTCAGGCTGTGTGTTTGGATCTTCTTTGTCACCAAAAGAAAGATTCCAAAGTCTGAGTCTGAATATGAGTCTGTTTTTTCTGCCTGTTCATGTTCCCAGCCAACTACTTGACCCTTGAGCCTTTTGTCAGCCTATTACTGCTTGTAGAGTAGAGAGTACCTTGTCCCAAGCTTAAGAGGCTGTGCTGCTGTTTTCAGAGCTACTTCTACACAGCAAGCTCTGCCACACCAGCACTTCTCCTCCCCCAAGAACCACCAACCTGGACCATGACCCAGATCCAAGCAGGCTCTGCACTCTAACTCTGATCCATGGCTTAATTCCTCCCACCAGGTGGGCTTGGGGCTGGAAGCAACCACAGCTGGAGGTCCACCACTGCTGCACCCCTGTGGCTAGGGCAGACCATGCACTCCTTTCACTCTAGCAGTTTTTCCACTAACCTTCTCTGATGTCTTTGGCATTTGTGGGTTGAGAAGTCTGGTAACTGTCACAGGTTATTGATTCAGGGCCCTAGGGCCTGTTCTGCCTGACTCCTGGTCTGGTTGGTCCTGGCGCAGCCCATGCTGGGCTGTGCTCCACTCTGCTCCCAGCTCTGTGAGATAGACCCTTCCCAGCAACCACCTGGGCTGTCCTGGGCTGGAGCCCTGCTTCCCTCTGCTATTTTGTTGGTTCTGCAACTCTAGAATTTGTTCAGAGTCATTTTTTACACACATTTGGAGAGATTTGGGGGAGAGCTTAAGCAAGTTCCTGCTTTCCAGCTGCCATCTTGGCCCTGCCCCCTTAACTAGTCCATCTTTTTCAGACCTACCTTTCTTGAACAACAACACCCTTTGCATTTCAGCCCTCACAGGCCCCATCATCATGATCCTCTCCATTTACTAAACCTGTGTGACCTTGAATATGTTATAACCTCTCTCTGTGTGTCTCTCTGTCTCTGTCTCTCTCTCTTTCTCTGTATCTGTTTATTTTTTCTCTCTCTCTCTGTTTTCAGTCATTTCAGCCATGTCTAACTCTGTGATCTGATTTTGGGGTTTTCTTGGCAGAGATACTAGAATAGTTTGCCTGTTTTATTTTCTCCAGCTCATTTTACAGATGAGGAATAGAGGCTAACAAAGTTAAGTGACTTGCCCAGGGTCAAAATATCTGAGACTGGGTTTGAATTTAAGATGAGTCTTCCTTATTCCAGGTCCAGTGCCCTATACACTACCCCACCTAGCTGCCCTTCTCACAATTACTCATTTGTAAAACAGTTTGAAATAGATGGCCTCTAAGACCCAAATCTACAATCTATTCATTATTCAATTCTCACATTGCAGTTACAGAATTACTCTTAAACACAACTTAAATGGTATCACAAGAATAAAAAATATGTATTCTTTCAGAGTTCCCCCTACCCCCGTCCCCCACACAAACAAAAAACTCAGTTCAGGAAAGATATATTTCCTAGTTCTATTTTTTTATTGGAAAGATATATTTCCTAATCCTGTGTTGTTGTTGTTTTTTTTAATTGGAAATATATCCTAGATCTGAAGTCCATCAAAGTATCTTCCTGGATTCAGGATCCACATATAATCCCAGCATTTTTTAATCTGTATTTGAAGAAACTTTTTTCCAGGTGGATTTGTTTTGTTAATTTTCTGAAATGAATTTCCTTATTTGATGAAAGAGATATGCTATTTTTTCTTTTTTTTTAAATTTACTAAAGCAATGAACTCTTGCGTGTTTCCTGCAGGTACTGAGTTCCTTATGACTAACTTCCTGAATTAGCTGGCTCAGGAAGAAGAGTCCCCTGGTGTTGGCGACCTTCATGGCCACTGGCAAAATTGTTTCCCTATGTCTTTTAGAGGTGATAAGCAGCACAGCTGTGGCAGCTTCATGAGGAGGAGAACGTTTGTTCACTGGTCACTTCTGAACTCTGCCACAGAATGGCTCCACTTCCTACAGCCATAGATTCTATATGACTCAGACAACATAGAATTACAGAGCCAGAATCTTTAACCTGGGAGGGATGGAGAGAGATCATCCAGTGTAGGAATTTTCAACCTGTGATCCATTTCCACAGATCCATTATCCTAGATGGGAGAAAAATAACATCTTTCCTTTTACTGACTTATTTGAACATTTCTTTCAATGATGAATTTTACAAAAAAGCATCATTCTGAGAAGAGGTTTCATAGGTTTCATCAGATTCCAAATTGGGCCCATGACATACACACACACACACACACACACACACACACACACACACACACACACACACACACACACACACACAAATACAAGGAAGAGGATTAAACCACTTTATCCCAACTTAAGTCTGATTGAGAATGTGTCAAATGATCAATCAATACAAAGACCTTAGATCAAAGGTGTGTCAACTGAGTCAAGAAAGGTTTTTTTGTGTTTTTATAATAATACTTCAGAATAATTGGTTTTCTTTATAATCCTATGTACTTTATTTTATGCATTTAAAAACTTTTTTTGATCTATCAACTTCACCAGATTGCCAGAGAGGTCCAAGACACACAAAAAAATGCAAACAATCCCTACCTTATACTGAATGGTCTTCAAACTAAAATGAAATTACATAAAAGCTTGTAATGGTCATCAGGGTGGGACTTTTGCGGTTTTCTCTTTCAGAATGCTAAGGTAATCAAGTACCTTTGGTGAGTCTTGCCTTTCAAATGTAATGGCAAGCAAAGTAAGACTTTTTGCTGTTTTTTGTTCAAGTGCTTCTCAACACTGAGGTAATCAAGTGCCTTTTTTTTCAATTGGGAGTCTTTGATGGAATCAAGAGTCTTTGATGACCTTCTTAAGAAACAAGAAAGCCGCAGGCCCCAGGCCCCACATTTTTTTGCTAAGTAGGTTCTGAGCCCTCAGGGCCTTGAACAGTGTATAAGAGCTGTGAGACTGGCCATTTTGCTTTTGAGGGCACACTCATTGAAAGAGTATTGGTGACAAGACTCTGGGTAGCCGCTGAAACAGCCCCCCAGCTTTAAAAAACCCAGATGTTGTTGCTGCTCTCTCTCAAAACTATGTATATATTGCTATGGGTAGACTGGTTTGTGTTATTTGCTCTGTTTATGTAATTTCTGCTTGTAATTTCTGTTTGTATTCTCTCTGAAGTTCAAGGTGCTGGCTTTTCCCCATGAACGAAGTGAATGGATTGTATAGGTTCAATTAAAGTAAGATTGTTAACCCCTTAAAGTTGCTTTCCTTAGAAAAGCAGATCAGAGAATCTGTGCTAGCAGCCCTTCTGTGTGCTCTTCTTGTTGGTCTTTCGCCTCCACAGCAGCTGCTCGCAACATTGTTGTTACAAAGCTACATATTTTTTTTCCCGAAAGGCTGAGGAAACTTGACCATGTTCCAAGGATCATCTATACATTATCAAGTGAATTGAGAAAGGGAACCAATTCCAGAAATTATAATGTGTGATTTTCTAGCACTGCTGTGACTAGGAACCATGTAAGGAGGAGAGGCCTTGTCTTTGGTCTCCTTCCCATCTCCCTTTGATCAGAGAAGACTTTGACAGTTCTATAGACTGGGGAAAACATTGGACCTCCCCTGGCACCATAGCAGCTCTCATCTTCCCATCGGTATCCTAAATGGCATCACTGAATCAGATCTCAGGAATGTCTACAATCAGGGGTGGGGAACTTGCAGAAGGTTCCCTACCCCTGGTCTACATCATTGGGAGCCAAGAATAGATTAGATTCCTAGCTCTACAAGGAGCTTGGCAAACAAACTATGTCATTCCTAAGGGAAACTTCTTGAGCACCCTGCAAATGTGACAAAAGGACTTCTAAGAAACTGTAAGTTATTTCTTAACTACATATATTGTCTAAACTTAGTCCCACTTTCCTCTGGATTCTGTACGTACTGGTAAGAAAATGTGTTATAAACTTTGGGGATATATGTGTTTTGTACCAATTATTGTTATAGTAGCATCTTAGTAAACACTCTTTTCTGTAAGTTATTTAAGGGTAACTGACCAGATGATTTACAAGTGATAATCATAGGAGGAAGCATACTAGTAGGCATGTAGGCATTAAAGAATCACATGCGATACTTCAGTCCCTAGAATCTGAAGGGAAGAAGTAAACAAATTCTAGGGACCTGACTCCTGTCTCTACCAACATTTCTTCCTCCATAGCTTTATAAGAGAGGCTTCTTTATACTTTGTCCCCAATGCTGGATGATACTTTGAAAATAAATATTCTTATTAACCTTTCTTGGTCTCAGTTACTTATTTGTAAAATGATCCAAAGTCGCATATATATCCACATACGTGGGGGAATTATTTTTGTATTTTATATGTACATACATACATAAAAGACAAAAAAAATCATTCTCCAGCATATATGTATATTTGTATGGATACATATATGTACAGTTCATATATAATGTAATATGAATGCAATGAAGATATATTCTATATGCTATATATGTATGTGTATATGTGTGCATGTATGTGCACATGTCTATTCATCGATCAATCAGTCAATATTTATTAAGTGACTATTTATGACAGGTACTGTGCTAAGTGCTGGGATACAAAAAAAGGCAAAATATAGTGTATCTTCTCAAGGAACTTAAAAATAGAATGTGGGAGAAAATATGTGACTAAATATATACAAAGAAAGCTATATACTGGATAAGTAGGGAATAATTAACAGAGCAAAGGCACTGGAATTAAGAGGAGTTGGAAAAGGCTTCCTAAAGAAGGTAAGATTTTAGGTGGGACTTAAAGAAAGCCATGGAAGTCAGTAGTTGAAGTGAAGGAGGGAGAGCATTCCAGGCATTGGGGATAGCCAGAAAAAAAGTGCCAGGAACTGAGAGATGGAGTGTCTTGTTCATGGAACAACCAGGAGGCCAATATCAGTAGATCAAAGCCTACTGGTGAGGGAGTAGAGTGTAAAAGACTGGAAAGGAATAAGGGGACTAGGTTATAAAGGGCTTTGCAAAACAGAGTAGTTTTCATTTGCTGCTAAAGGCAATAAGAAGTCAATGGAATTTATTGAGTTTGAGAGGTGATGGATCAGACCTACTTTTTAGAAAAATCACTTTAGTGGATGAATGGAGAATAGATTAGATGGGGAGAGGCTCGAGGCAAGCAGATACACCCATAGATTATTGCAATATTTCAAATGGGAGGTGATGAAAGCCTGCACTAGAGCGGTGGCAGTGTCAGAAGAGACAACGGGGAATATTAGAGCAATGTTGGAAAGATGAAATTGACAGATCTTGAGAAAAGATTAGAAATTGGGGTGGGGGAGGAGGGAAAGATAGTGAGGAATCCAGAATGATTCTTAGGTTGTGGGCCTGAGGGAATGGGAGGATGTCATATACAGGAATAAGGAAGGGAGGAGGGTTTTAGGAGGAAAGATAATGAGTTCTCTTTTGGACCTAGTGAGTTTAAGATGTCTACTGGAAATCTAATTTGTGATGTCTGAAGGGCAGCAGATATGTGAGATTGGAGGTCAGCAGGATGGGTAGATTTAAGAATCATCAGCATAGAGATGATGATTAAACCCATGGGTACTGATGAGATTGCCAAGTGAAACAGGATAGAGGAAAAGGAGAAGATGGACATAGACAAAACCTTGAGGGACATTTTTGTTTAAAGGGCATGATCTAGAACAGGGTATAAAAGGGAAACAGAGAAGGAAAGCTCAGAAAGGTAAGAGGAAAACTAGGAGAGAATGTTGTCCCAAACATCTAGAGAGAGGAGAGTATCAGGCAGCAAAGAATGATTGACTGTGTCTGAAGGCTACAGAGAAGTCAAAGAGAATGAGCATTGGAAAAGACCATAGGACTTGGTAATTAAGAGAACACTAATAACTTTGGAGAGAGCAGTTTTGGAGGAATGATAAGATCAGAAGCCAGATAGTAGGAGATTAAGAATATTATGAAAGTAGAGAAATTGGAGGCCTAGGTATTGTAGGCAGAAAGGTAGAAGAGACATAGGACAATATAGGGTGGTAGTTACCAGGGATGGAAGGATCGAGCAAAGGTTTTTCAGGCTAAGGGAGACATAGGCATATTTACAGGCAGTAGAAAATGAGGCAGTAGACAGGGAGAGAGTGAAAATAAGTGAAAGAGTGGGGATGACAGAGGGAGCAATCTGTTGTAGAAGATGAAATGGAACAGGATTGTTTGAACATGTAGTCTTGACAAAGAGTCAAGCCGCTTCATCATATGAAACCAGATGAAGGAGGAGATTGTGGCAGAAGACCCCTGAGCAATAGGAGACACGGAAGAGGGGAGAATAGGAAGTTCAGAGCAAATAGCCTTAATTTTTTTTCTGTAATGTATGAGGCAAAGTTCTCAGCTGAGAAAGTGGGAGGAAAGGGAGCCATGAGAGATGTGAGGAGAGATGAAAAGGTTGGAAGAACTGCTATGAAGAAAAGGATAGTGAGATGGATAAGGTTAGTATAGTAGGATTGCTTAGCCACAGCAAGGGCCCAGTTGAGATTGTGTAACATAAATTTGAATGGACCTAGTTGCACAGTTGCATAGTTTTTAATATTTCTTCATTCAACAGCATGTGTGTAGGAGTGAAAATAACAAATGGTGGGAGTGATCCAAGGCTGAGGGTTATCTAAACATAATCAGAAAAATGGTAAGGGAGTCAAGGATTCTAGGCAGGAGGACAATGTAGAGTTGAATCTGTTTGGGAAAAGAGGGGAGAGTAGCTAGAGCAGGAACGGTGGTCTGGGAGAGAATTGAAAGGCCAACACATTGGAGGTCACAGTGCAGATGAACAGTAGGGTTTTGTAAGGGAAAGAAGATAGGTGAAAAGCCAATAGATTATGGTTAGATAATGGGATTTGGGGATTCGTGGACAAAAAGGTGGTACATGTGTGGATAATGGCAAAATCAAGGGGACGTCTATCTTTGTGTGTGGCTGAGAAGGGGTGAAAAAGTAGATCCATGGGAATTAAGTAGGTTGAGGAACGAAGGGGTTAGGGCATTTGAGGGAGAGTTAATGTATATGTCAAAGCCCCCAAGTATGAGGGCAGGAGGTGAAGAGAAGAGAGCAATTGTGAGCCAGATATCAAGCTCATTGAGGAAGAAGGAGAGTGACCTGGGGTCTGTAGACAATCCCCACCAGAATTTTGATTGGGTGCTAGATACGAATAGCATGAACCTTAGAGGAATAATGGCTAACATTTATATTTTACTTACTATGTGCCAAACACTTTACAATGATTATTTTATTTGATCTTTACAACAACCATGGGAGGTAGGTGCTATTATGTCCCCATTTTACAGATGAGGAAACTGAGATATATAGAGGTTCACGCAGCTAAGAAGTATTTGAGGCCAGGTTTAAACTCATGTCTTCCTGATCCCAGGCCTGGTGCTCTATCTACTGTGCAACCTAACTAGCAAAGTGATGAAGAGGGAGAACCTAGCAGTGTCAATAGAGAGCAAAGAGTATTCCAACTCCCCCACCTTGATCAATGAGGCAGTGATAATGGGAAAAAGTGCAGCCTGTACTGGAAAGGATAGACAGGAAGGCTATGTCATTGGGGGAGTCAGGTTTCAGTAAGAGCTAGCAGCTGGAAGGAATGAGAAACGAAAAGATTTAGGGTGAAGGGAAGTTTGATGTAACATACATACATACGTGTATGTATACACACATATATACATACATGCATGCACATATATACATACATACATATATTCACATAACCAAAAGCCATTCCCCAATAGATAATTGGTCAGCAGATGTGAAGAATATGAACAAACTGCTTTGAAAAGAAGCATTCCAAACTATTAACAACAATATGAAAGGATGTTCGAATTGTCAAATGCAAATCAAAATATATCTAATATATCTAATTTTACCTCATACTCTGCAAACTGGTAAAGGTGACAAAAAATGGGAATTACCTATGTTGGATGGTTAGTGGGAAGGTAGACACACCAGTGCATTGTTCATGCAGCTTTGGAAAGCAATTTGGAATTATGCAAATAAAGCGACTAAATTGACTATACCCGTTTGACCCAGAGATTCAATTACTTACCTTATACCTCAAGGAGGCAATTGATAATGAGAAAATCCCCATATATGCCAAAATATTACAGCAGCACTTTTTGTGCTAGCAAAAAATTTGAAACAAAGGAGATTCTCATCGATTAGGGAACAGCTCAACAAATTGTGGTACATGAGTGTAATGGAATTTAGCTATTCATGATTATGATGAATGCAACAAATACAGAGAAGCATGGAAAGATCTACATGAATTGTAAAGAAAATAATATATAAAATGAGTACAAAAATGCAAATGGTACCACATACCAAAAAAAAAAAAACAACAAAATTTAAAGAGCAAGCATAGAAGGAAAGAGAAAAACTCTTCCCTACCTTATTGTAGAGGTGGGAAGTCCACAAGTGTCATATATTTAATATGCTTTTAGACTTTTTCAATGTATAAATCAAATGTGCTAATTTTTTCCTCTTCTTTTACTTTTTTTGGAGGAGGTCTTTAAAAATATATCTATTATGCAGGGTCACTCTCTTGGAGGAAGAAGGAAAATGATACTTGGGAAAATTATGGTAATGTAAAAAAACCATCAATAAAAATATTTAAAAATAAAAAAAGATTAGGAGTCTCAGCACCTATGTATAATCCAATGTACAGTGGTGTACTATGTACAGTACAGTGGTGTACAATCCTAAGACTCTTCACTGGAAATGAATGAGTAGGAACTTGTCCTTTTCTCAGGACTCAACAATCACTGTCTCCTTGAGTTGCCAAGATTTCTTTCTGTTCAGCATTATACTGCTTACATCAATCACATATCACTTTATTCGTGAATGCCCTTTATGTTAGTCCTTTGTCTTATCATTAAGCAATGCTATCCAATCTTGTTTTCTGGCCTATTTTTCTCATTTGAGATAAAAGCCATATTTGGGGATGAGTAGAGTTGGGAGACATTTCCTTGTCCTCCAGACCTTGATGGGTTAGTATATACCTCCAAAAGATGTTATTATCCATGCTTCCTTTAGCGTCACTTTTCCCAGAGCTATGGAAGGCCATGTATCTGAAATTAGGTTTTAGAAAGAATAATTCATGGCAGACCCTTCTATGGGTTTCTTTCTCTCTTTTCCCTTGCTTTCCCAGTGGCTTTTTTGAAAGTGAAACAGATGCCACAGATCAGAATAAATAGAAAATCACCTGGAAAAAAAATTGGAAATGAATGAGAATGCAAACTTCAAATAAGCAAAAGTAGTGTGTTTAAGGCAGGGTTGCCAGAGGAGCCCATACAATTGCAGATATGACTATACCAAGCCCATCCCAGATAACAGTGCTTCTGACTCCCAGCCCCAGCATAAAGCTAGACTTTGAATGACATGCTATCTGAAAACGGTTGGCAGGAAACAATGGCCTGTTGCCTCTTTTCTTCAGTAGCTAGGGTTCTGAAACAACTCCAGGATGGACCCTTTTCATTACTAGGTGAAGCTAAATATACGAGACATAAAGAAAGGCGCCTGTTTAGAATGATTCTGAATGTAATGCAAAGATATTTTATGATGCCAGCCCTTCTATTTCCTCACCTTTGCTATAGAGCTCACCTTGGAGGAGAAAGGGCAAAATAACATTTTTCTTTCCTTACTTTAAAAGAAATTCCTGGTGTTAGGGGGTGGAGGGGTAGGGAAGAAACTGGGGAGGGGGGTTTTCCCAGCCCTATTGTTTCTCATTTCACCTTGAAAGACTATGAGTTTGTTCACAAGTGTGGGTGGGCTCATAGACTGTTTTCCATCCTGTAGCTGATAGGCTACCAATATAGGAATTTCTAGGCTGATGACAAGGGAACCCTTACCGCATGTATTGCTCTGTTCCATTCTTTCCTGGGCAAAGGCCTGTCCTTGATCTCCCAATAGGCAAATGGGGCTGCATAGCTGAGTGGTGACAAGACTTTCTGGTGTCTAATATTTTAAAAAATGAGAAAAGAAAAATGCAAAGAAAAGATATCATGACATGTTAAAGATCCTCAACCAACCAAATATTTGTCTGATGTTGGGACCAAAGGAAAAAAGAAGGAAGAATGAAAATACATTTTTCTCTCCATACAGGTGCTAAGTATACATTGTTCCAATTAGAAAAATCCCCTTTATATATTTAGTAGTGTTTGAAGTAGACTGAAAAGGAAAGAATGCAGACAGCTTCAGGCTAAAGCAGTTTCTTCAAACCAGCTTTTGTTGCATCAATGTGAATCACTTAATAATTCATATTTCAGAATACATTAATGCAAATGATAATTTTAGCCTGACTTTGGAGGTTTAAACATTCAACACAAGCAATTTATATTTCTATTCATTTTCTCAGGTAAAATTGTTTGGATATATCTAACATGCTGGCTTTACTCGATATAGAACATCCATATTTTGCCAATTTTTAGTAATGTGGAATGAAGAAAATTGCTCACATTTTGCTTAATATCAATAGAATGTTTTTGTAAAATAAAAATCCACATGGGATAACTGTTTAATTTGGAAAGTTTAAGAGATGACTTGTTTAGATTTCCCGAATATGTAGATGCATAGGGAAAAAAAAATTTTTGAAATACTATGACGTATCAGGAACATATCCTATTGTTTTTAAGATGAACATATTCAGAAAGGAGTTATTCCCTTCTGGAGGCAGCATCTTTGAAGTAGTTAATTCTGCTTGAAGAAGAGCGAAATTAGAAAAGAGTTCTGGACAACAATTAACAGCTTGTGTAAAACCGCCCTGGGTTATTTTTCAACATTTAGTGTATGACAGTAGCCTTCCTCTGATTCTTTCCAAATAAGAGATCAACATAATTTTGGAGAGCTTTCAAGTTACAAGTATTTCCTGTGTTTCAGACACTGGACTTATGAATGTCCCATACATAATAACATAGAGAATTGCACAGCTCGTGCCTCTCCCTTGCCCCATCACATAACTATCTGAGAGTGACTCTGTGCCACCTTAAAAGAAGAGCCAGATTGTATTGGACCAATGATGGTCCAAAGTCTTTCTCCCAAGCCTGCAAATCCTCTTCTCCAATATCCCTTTCCTACCTCAACTCCCACCAATATCTTTGTCACCTACCATATAGACCTCCAAATCCTTCCCAGGCTATGATATGGTACAGTGGATAAAGTACTGGACCCGTAGTCAGGAAAATCTGAGTTCAAATGTGACCCTAGACATTTACTATCTCTGTGACCCTGGGCAAATCATTTAACACATTTCTGCCTCAGTTTCCTCAACTGTAAATGGGGAAAATAATAACACCTACTTCTCAGCCTGTGGTGAGGATTAAATGAGAAAAAATTTGTAAAGTACCTGGCACATAGTAGGCATTAAATGTTCTTCCACGCTCCCTCTTCCTTCTGCATTCTAGTTTAACTTTCACAATTATATTAAGGAAAATCCTTCCTCCTCCTCTTCCTCACTTTGTTTTTCCTTTTTTGTGTTTTCACTTTCAGTTCAATTGATGTATTTTGTTTCCACATTATGCACATTTATATTACTCCCACTTTATGAGAGATCTCTTACAACAAAATTCAAGTTAACGAAAACTAACAGTATGGTGACCTCCTCTGAAAGTTTCTGCAACGTTTCATATTTGTAGTTTGTAGCAAGCCCCTCCCCACCTCTCTCTTGAAAACAAACAAAAAAATAATTTTTTTCTCCCTCCTACCCCTTTAATGTTCTCAGAAGCTTCCTTCAGAAACTCCACAATAGTCTTTACTGAGTTCATCATCTTGTAACTAAATCAGATTTTCTTTCCTGAAGTGTTGAAGTTTCCTCAAGTATTCAAGATAAAATCCCACATCAAGTTATGTTTCTCATTGAATTACCAATATTAAAGCTATACTGCTCTCTCTATTTTCATCTAAAATGCATAATCTTTCAGGAAGGGGTCCACAATACAAAGAACATTAGATTTAGAGATACAAGCTGGAATATCAGGCCCGTAAACCTTTGGAAAATTGCTGAATAACTCTGAGCCTCAATTTTCCTTCTTCACAAAAATATAGGGATAAAAAACATTTGTACTATTATATCATTAAGGCAGAATTCATGATTTCAAAGAAAATCATGAATACGCCTGAATGGTCCAGAATTGCAGGATATAAGGAATTCTTTAAGTAGAAGGCAGAAGAATTAAAGCATTTATTCAAGCTCCAAAGTAGCAGACTCATGGACGAGTGTCCCCAATTCGATATCCTGGCAAGAACCTTCCAAAACCAATATGCCCATCTCACAATAGTGACCAGGAGGTTACAGAAAAATATTATGGCAACAAGCCAAGCCATACTGGTGCTCCCCACCCCACCCCACCCCCGTGATGCTTGGGCCCTCCAGTAAGAAGATTACCCACTAGCCTCAAATCCTTGCTCCGCACTCCGGTCTGTACGAGGGTCAGTCCTGCTTTCAGTAGTGCCTGCTGCCACTGCCGCTTCCACTGCTGCCACCGCAGCTGCTACCACTGCTGCTGCCACCACCACTTCTCCTTCTCCTGCCTCCACCATGTCTCAGTCTCCAAGCTGTGTTCTCTCCTTTTATATAGTCACCAGACATCATCCTGTCGACCAGAACATCATCTGAGCAACCAGAACTCAGGCGCCTACCATTGGTTCTGGTCTTAGTCACTCCCCCTAGGACCCTGAGAGCCCCTCCCCTCCACTCCCCTCGCCGAAGCATATTCAAATAGGTGGGAAAGATCTTCACATTTACTGATTGCCTTCACAACTACTAATATCATCTGGGCAGATAGTTGGCACAGTGGATAGAGCACTAGACCTGGAGTCAGGAAGACCCGAGTTCAAAACCAGCTCAGACACTTACTAGTCGTATGACCCTGGATGAGTCACTTAACCTTGCCTGCCTCAATTTCCTCATCTGCAAATAATGAGCTGGACAATCTATAAGGGAGTAAAAAAAAGATGGACAGCTCTGAATACAACATGTAGCATTTATTATACTGGCTTTCTTGAAATGGAAATTTATTGTTTTGTATTTTGAATCCTTTTTAATGTTCTGCTGTGCACTAGGCAATGTTTATTTTTTTTCTTGTTTTGTATTTAAGTTTTTTTTCTTTTTTCTTTTCTTATTTTACATATAAATTTAACATAAAAAATTTAAAATAAAAAAAAATGAGCTAGAGAAAGAAATGGCAAATCCCTCTAGTATCTTTGCCAAGAAAATTCCAAGTGGCATCATGAAGAGTCAGACACAACTGAAAATGATTGAACAACAACAAAGCCACTTTGTAAGCCATCAAGTCCTACGTAAATGTCAAACCTTAGCCCCTTTGTTGTCAAAGGTAGGTGTGCAGCACAATGAATAGAATGTTAAACCTGGAAGCAGGAAAACCACAGCACAAATCTGGCCTCAGATACTTACTAGATGTGTGACTCTTAGCAAGGGTCCCTTACACCTTATGCCTGTTTCCTTCTCTGTAAAGTGAGAATAATAGCACCTGCCTCCCAGCGTTGAAGACAATGAGATACTCTTTGTAAAGTACTTTGTAACCCTTAAAGTGCCATATAAATGTTAGCTATTACTATCACTATCATCATTTAAGTATGGCATAGTGGACACAGTGCTAAATTTGAACTTGGGAAGAATTGGGTTCAAATCCTGTCTCAGACACTTACTAGCTATGTGACCTATGGCAAATCAGGGAAATTTTCTGTGCCTCAATTCCCTCATTTGTGAAATGAAGTGGTTGTACCAAATGGCTTCTAAGGTTTCATCAAATGCTTATATATATATGAGCCTACCAGCAGCTTGTTGTCATTATCATCTCCATCAATGGCAGCAGCTTTTGGGGATGGGGCTAGCAACAAAATTCTATTTATCCTAGAATTTTGTATCTTAATTATTATATTTTCAAACACCCAGAGAAACATCTTAGAAATGTTTAGAACACAATCTATTTGCAAGTTAGAAACTGCCTAGATATGTCTTGCTCAATTCCTAGAGGAGTTCATATTCATTCAAAGACCGAGAGAGATCAGCCATACTTCCTGAAAATAGAATTACAGGAGCATCGTCTCATTGTTTACCCATTCCTGGGGCTCCCCAGCTAGGTGTACTCTCTCTTATCATAGGGTAGACACATCTGTGCACCCTCCTATGCATACTTTAGGAACAACTTAAAATGAATTGTGATTTTCATCCTATAAGAAATAAATGTTTTTCCATTCATTCATTCATTCTGTGTAAGCCATCGTCAGGAAAATGTAGAGAGTAATATAGATTTAATACTTATAATTCAATGAGAAATACTGCTGGAGCTGAGTTCTCTCCAGCTCTTTGGCTGAATATGGGGGAGAATCCAAAGCATGTACCTCTATTCTCCATAATCAGGCACCATGGGCTTCCCTGGCATGGTGGGGAGAATTGGCCTCATCTTTCGTATTCATGAGGTTTATATGGACTGCACCCTTTTCTGTTTGGCCGTAAACATAATTAATCTACTTCCTTAAATACTTTTATATTAAGACAAGTAATCTTTCAGGTGCTTTGCAACTTAAGAATTCAAAATGATACTATCATAATCAAAGATAAATTCCCAAATTAGGGTTAAGGGTAGGCAATTTAAGCAGCTACTCAGGGCACAAGACTCAGAGAGAGCAATTAAGGATACTTTTTAATATTAATATTTGCTAATATACATATATTAAGGACAGAAAATTCTACTTTTCATGACATCTAGATAATGATTTGGAGATAAGTAAAATCAAATGGGTGATAAAAAGCTGAAAGCTACAGGTGGAGAGCAACACTAGGGTGGAAAGGTAGGAAAGCACAAATTTCAAATTCACAGACAGACCTTGTCTACCGTGAGTGAGTGTCTGGTCTGGGCTCTGCTGCAGATGCTGGGCTACAAGGGAGAGAAGCTGGTGGCCCTCAGCTACAGAATACAGAATGCCCACCAACACAGATATCCTGAAGGCCTTATTCACAAACGTGAATCAGAGTGGTTCCCAAAAGACAAGCATTTCTTCCCTTCTACGCCACCCCCATACCAACCAAGTTTAACAAAATGCATGGCTCTTTAAGAAATAAAAGAGAATGAAAATGAGTAAAAATAATTTGTTACAAATGAATATTACAACCTAGGGCTATAAATATGGTAGATTATTGGAATTCATTTTCCCTCTTTAAACCTCTACATAAAGCATAAAACTCCCCATGACATGCTGTATTGGTCAATGCGTCTCTGTAAGAAGGTGTTTTGTATCTCAGAGGTAGCATAAGAGCCATTAGATGTGGGTGTTGCTATGGAAACTGCTCTTTTTTAATTGAATAGCATAGTAAGTAGTCTTGTAAAACCCACCAACCCGGAACTTGGTAGTGCCCCAAGGCAGCTTTAACTTAAGCACCTTCTCTTTGTCTTTTTTTTTAACCTCTTTTGGGGGATGTTCAGGTATCTGAATGTTCTCTACCTGCTGAAGGAGGCTGATGCACTTTGTGACCGAAATTCTTAGATTGCTGACCATAGACATTTTTTGAGTAAGGCTTCAGTGTGATAGGAAAAAATGAGGCTAGGACAATCAGCACCTACTTGCAGGAAGAATAAATCTTTACTTTTAACTGAGGACTAGCCAACATGACTGAAGATGTCTAAGACCAAACCCCAGGATTTGATTATCTCAATTCATCTGTGTTTTTCTATAGCAGAGCTACTAGGAGCTGATCTAGTAACACTAAGTTTAACAGTTTAGCATGAAAATAAACCCAGAGCAATTGGCCAATCAATTTTGAAGTATCCATATGAATGATCCTAAATTTATGTTTGACTATGATATTTAATGTTCCTGCCACAGTCTTTATTTCTGGTCATGACATAGCACCTAGCTACCTCACCTTTCAATTGTCCCTACAGAAAAGTAACCCTAGGTTCAAGGTCCTTTGTAGGTTTGTGTCCACTGGAGACCATGGCTCATAAGCACCTACCATTGTGTTTATCTTTACTTATCAGCCATAAGATGACATAAGTTTGTGGGAACCCTGAAATGCAAGGGCAAAAGGTGTGGGTCTGCCTCGAAAGAATTTGACTGTTCAAGCCTTCTTTCGGTCCAAGTAGTTTATTAAAACACCAGGGTGGGTGAGATTCCTAGTGAGTCTGCCCATTTGGTAGGGACAAGACTGACTTATTTTTGATAGAGCAAAAGACTGTGGGAAGATTTGGATGGAATGAATGAGTAGCACATAGCCTGGGGTGGTCTGTAGGTAACAGAAAATGGAGGGTTGGCCTGGGTTGGGGCCACAATGAAAAGACAGTTGAAAGGATTATTGATTATCTAGGTGGGGATGTATGAGAAAGTTCAAGAACTGGGTTGTGATTTTTGGGGTCCAGGTTCCATACCTGGTCAAGTTGAAAGCAAAGTCATTTAATTAGATATTGTATAGAAAAGTGGCAATGGAACATCCCTTATAACCTTGGGGACATACTTTCCCATATATACATGTATTATTAAAGGGAAGAATGGTCACATATAGAAAGTCATGTATTGGGGCATATACAGAGGGAATACACATGGTCAGGACATTTATATGGTACAGTAACTCATGCCTCCAACAATTCAAGATTGTTGATGTCTTCTGATCATCCACTTACTCTCATGGACCTACTTTCTGCTGTGCATTGTCTTATTTCTCTGCTATTTCTTATTTCTCTCTCTGCACTATTCTTGCTGCTGCCATCTAGCAGACCACACTTCCACTCTTAGCTAAGGTGCTTTCTGTTCCTCATAAGCTAAGGGTTCTTAAAAACTTTTGTGTTTCATGGATTCTTTTTGCAATCAGATAAAGCTTATGGATCCTTACATATATATATATATATATATATATATATATATATACACACAAACTTATTATTTAAGGAAATACTAAATTTCAGTTAGAGGTTAATAAAAATAAAGATGAATTTCTTTTTCCATCCAAGGTCATGCACTTCCTGAAATCCTTCCACATTTGTGTATCCCATTTTAAGAACCCTAAAAGGAGTTGACTCTGCCATCTCCCTAAATCTTATTTTTTAAGCTTATAGTAAGATACCTGAGTTTCAGCTCCTTTAGTAAGAAATCAGGCCCTCACATACCATTATGGCTTCCCCTACATAAAAAAGAAAAGAATGTCAGGTTCCAGAGTCTTGGACCCAGCAGTAAAGCTATTTTGAAACACAGATTAGCCAGCTAGCTAATATAATGTCACAGTCTTTTAGTCTGTATTTTGGAATACATTTCCTCCTAATATATCCTATCTCATTTAGGATCAAAAAGTCCCCTTTTAGCTACAGTGAGTTCCCGATTGTCAACCTTTATTCCCGCACCTCCAAACACTTGGGAAAAGCCAAATTTAAAGAAACTACAAAGGTACCTTGGATTCCCTCAAAACTCCATATCTGGTTTTCCTATTTAAAGGTAGGGGTGGGGGAAAGGCAAGGACTAAAAGTCTAGATAAAATTGCTGGGAGCTTCCTTTTAAATTTTTGCCTTCCACATGCAAATGTGGAAACAAACAAACAAACAAACAAAAAAAAAACTTCCCAGGATTTGAGCTGTCCTATACTGAGACAAAGATTGAGTGTTATTAACATCAAGAGAAGCCTCTGTAACTTAATGACTGATTCTATAATAATGGGATGACAAGAATTCTTTTTTTTTATTATTTTCCCATATGTTTGTTAATTTGCAGGAAAAAAAAATGTTGGAAACTGGATGGGTGGGAGGACTAAAGAATGGTGATGTTTGGAAACTGAAGAAGAGTTATTTTATGCCAGTAAATGGAATTTTAAAAATTTCCCAGCCTGGGGCCATGATGAGGTTGATGAAAACATATCATGCTGGAATTACTAACTAACATTGCCATAAAAATTTCTCACTGCTGAGCAGCACCCCACTTGTCAACGTACCTCAGGCACAGGGATAATTAAGGAGGCTTGATGGTAAATTTAGCACTGGGCTGTCAACATGGGGCACAAATATCATAGAATCTTAAAGGTGGAAGAGATTGTTACAGTCATCTAGTCATTTAGTCCATCCTTTCACAGAATGCACAAGTCTCTACTACAACAGCATTCAAGACAGAAGAGATTTCCTAAACAGTCATTCTAATTATTAAGTGGCTAACAAACCTATTCAATAATTCTTTTAAAAACTATTTTATCATGAATTTATCTAATATCAACATTTATATTTCAATATAGAAAGAAAACAGTAGGGTTGTATATGAAATGTGAACTTCAGGTCTGTACAGTTTGTTTATATATATATATATATATATATATAAAATTTAACCAGTAGTAATAAAATTACTCTGCTTTGGTCCCATTTTGAACTTCTTTTTGCTGTCTGCTCTGCATTTTCAAAGGTTTTATTAATGGTCTTTTTGTCTTCTTTCCTTCCTTCCTTCCTTCCTTCCTTCCTTCCTTCCTTCCTTCCTTCCTTCCTTCCTTCCTTCCTT
>CM053622.1:166594737-166616583 GCA_028646595.1 Phalanger gymnotis | reverse complement strand
ACATCCAGAGAAAGAACTACGAAATATGAATGCAAATCGAGGCACACTTCATTCTTGCCATTTTTCCTCTCCACTTTTTTTTTTCTTCTCTCTATTGCATTTGTTGTTGGGTTGTGGTTTTTTTTTTTCGGTTCTGTTTCGCCTTTCTCATGAGACATGAGAAAATTTATAAATTAATTCAATGCCTAAAAAAAAAAAAAAATTTATAGGAATACAAGTCATTCCCCAATTGAGAAATGGTCAAAGGATATGAACAGGCAGTTTTCAGAGGAAGAAATTAAAGATATCTATAGTCCTATGAAAAAATGCTCTAAATCACTACTGATTAGAGAAATGCAAATCAAAACAACTCTAAAGTACCACATCTCTCCTGTCAGATTGGCCATGACAAAACAGGAAAATCATAAATGCTGGAGAGGACGTGGGAAAATTGGAACACTGTTACATTGTTGGTGGAGCTGTGAACTGATCCAGCCATTCTGGAGAGCAATTTGGAACTATGCCCAAAGGGCTATAAAAATGTGCATACCCTTTGACCCAGCAATATCACTTCTAGGGCTGTATCCCAAAGAGATCACACAAGTGAGAAAGGGACCCATATGTATGAAAATACTTACAGCAGCTCGTTTTGTGATGGCAAAGAATTGGAAATCAAGGGGCTGCTCATCAATTGGGGAGTGGCTAGACAAGTTGTAATATATGAATGTAATGGCATACTATTGTTCTATAAGAAACGGGGAGCATACAGACTTCATAATAAACTGAAAAGACTTAATGTGATCTGATGCTGAGTGAGGGGAGCAGAACCAGGAGAACATTGTACACAATTACAGACACACGGTATCTGTAAGGGCTAACGTTGACAGACTTGGCTCTTCCTAGCAATACAACATTCAAAGACAGCTCCAAAAGACTCATGATGGAAAAAGCTATCCACATCCAGAGAAAGAATTATGGATCTGAATGCAGATTGAGGCAAACAATTTGCTCTCTTTTTTCCTCTCTTCTTTTTTGCTTTTGTTTCTTCTTTCTCATGATTCATTCCATTGGTTATAATTCTTTCTTACAACTTGACTATTGTGTAAATAAGTTTAATGCGAAGGTATGTGTAGAACCTATATCAGATTACATGCTATCTTGAGAGGGAGGAGAAAGGAGGGAGGAGAAGGAGGGGGAGAAAATTTGGAACTCAAAAACTTGTGGAACTGGTTGTAAACTAAAAATATAAATTTAAAAAAGAATTAATTTCAATAATAATAATGATCATATAATAATTCATTGTTGTTGAGTCATTTCAGTCATGTCTGACTCTTCACCACCCCATTTGCAATTTTCTTGGCAAAAATAGCAGAGTGATTTTTGCCATTTCCTTCTCATTTACAGATGAGGAATTGAGACAAAGAGGCTTGAGTGACTTGCGTAGGTTTACGCAGCTAGTAGGTGTCTGAGGCTGGATTTGAAATGAGGTATTTCTGACTACAGGGCCAGTGCTCTATTCATTATGCCACCTAACTGGCTTATCAATATAGTAGAAATATATAAAATTGACCTTGATATAATAAAATGATAGCTGATGATTTGATTCATACTTGGAAAATGGTTCTGTATTTGAAACACTGCACTAACACAATAATGTCAAGAATCATTGATGTAAAACATGGCATCTTTCATCAGAGAGATAACTCAAGTACCTTCTGGTTCTTCCCAGGCTTAAACCTATTATCATCTCTCCTAAATAGAACCGAGGCTCTCTAAGCAAAAGGGAATTCTACCAAAACATCATATTAATCTGTTGGTGTACATGGATGACCTCATATCATGTGGCCTCTCTGAAAAATACATCAAAAACATTAAAAACTTGTTCTTCTCATGAAAGGTTTCTCCACTGATATAAAATATTATCTGGGCTTGATAAATGTATAATTATTAATGTATGCCCAAGAAAAATGCAACAAAATAGATGAGCCATGTGAATTTGTTTACAGAAACAGAATAGTTTGTGATAGCTATAGAAGGTTTCCTTATTGATACCAAAAGTTTCAGAGAGGTCATCTTTAAGAAGCCCAGGGTTATTGTTCAATACATGCTTTGCAATGAAATGATTGAAACCATGCCTGTCACCTAGGTTTGAGTCAAAACCAGGAGTTCAAAAAAAAAAAACCCCAAAACAACCAACAACAATAACCCAAACTGCTGGAAAGGGAGTAATGAACTAGGTCTGAGAGCAAAAAGATTCAAAGTCAGAGGAAAGATCTTCATGAACCAAGGTCAGAAAATACCAGGACAGTGGAGATAACTTGAAGTATCAGTGACCGAAAATATGTCATCACCAAATCAGTTTGCAAAAATATAACACCTATATTTGCCCATGTATTTCCATTTGGCCATTAAATAGATATATGAAGTGACTAAGGATGAAATTGTGAGCCTGGGTGTTGGAGAAGGTGGTGATGCACTCAGCAATAACAGAGAAATTCAGAGGACAAATGAGTTTAGAAGGAAAGATAATGGCTTCCATTTTGAACTTGTTGAGTTTGAGATACATATGCAAAGTGAAATTCTAAGTGTCCAAAAGGCAATTAGACATGCAAAAGTAATTTAGGAAAGAGAATAGAACTTGATATATAGATCAAGAAGTCATCTGCATAGAGATGTTAATCAAACTCATAGGAACTGATGAGATCACCAAGTGAAAGTATAAAGAAAAAGGAGAAGAGGCCTAATAACAGAGCCTTGGGGGAAATCCATGATTAGTGGGCATGTTGTTGAAGATGAGTCAACAAAGGAGAATGAAGAGGGTTCAGACAGGTAAGAAGAGAACCAGAAGAGAGTAATATAAAGACTCAGAAGGGAGAGAGTATCCAGGAGAGAAGGGTGGTTAACAGTTTCAAATGTTGCAGAGAGGTCAAGAAGCATATATACAGAGCAAGAAAAGGCCATTCGATTCAGCAATTAAGATTTCTTTAGTTAGCCAGACATTTAGGATACCTATGGGAACAGGGTAAGTCTGACATCCTCCCCCACCCCCACCCAGACTCTTTGAAGCTGGAAGTTCCTCTTCCAGTTAAAGGGAGTGGGTGGGGGTGGGTGGGCAGAAGACCTGCTCAAGGTACAGTCTAAAGCTTCTCCTCCCTCCTCCTTCCCAGGCAGTTCCTTCTCAGAGGTGTGCTGAAAAGCCATATGATACACATTCTGGAAAAATTTCCCATTCCAGTCATCTCAATGCTTTTATAGGGAACAGAGAGTGGAACAAAAATCTCACAGCCAATTGTAATAAGTCCCTTTGTCTGGGTCACTTCACTTCCACAAATGGCTTTCAAAGGCTTTTTCCTTTTTCATTTTTGCACTTAGTCTAAGGTCTTTTGATGGATTGAGATGTGTTTTCATCTAGTTAAGGTATGAGGTTAAAATTAAAGTAGGAATGTTTTTGATTCCACTATTACAGTAGGGTTTAGTGAAGGTGTTTTTTTTTAAGCATAGCGGAGATTTGAAGTTGTTTGTATATGGCAGGGAAGGAACTAGTAGATATGAGAACTAAAATTAATATAAGGGGATGATTGTGGGGACAATTTACTGGAGAAGACAAAAATGAATTGGTAGTCTGAGAAAGGAAAAATGCCACCTTTTCGTTAGAGACTTGAAGAATAAAGAAAGAAATAGTGGAGGATTATGTCAAAGAAGATGAGAGGGGGGAGGAAGGAGAAATTGGGATCTCTTAGGTAATAATCTCAATTTTTTTGAAGTATGAAGTGAGTTGGTCAGCTGAGAGGATGGGATGGTTGAGGAGACAAAAGGTTGGGAACTGTTAGTTTGGTGAATGTAATAGAAAATTGATTATGAGGAGTAGAAGGATTGACTCACTTCAGTAAGGGTCCTATTATAATTAGATGTAAGCCAGTTCAAAGTTCATTTGCATAGGCCTCTCCTCATCAGTGGTGATTAATTGGCTAGAGCTTGAAAGAAGAGAAATATTGGTCTTCTGGATTCTAGTCTCAAGAGAGAAAATACTTGCTTCCAGATTCTCTTCAAGGAGAAGTCCCCCTAAAGGGAGGGATAGACTGGGAAGAAGGTAACATGTAGAGGGGCTGCACCTTGATCAATATCCCCATCTTGTCACACTAGAGACTTTGGGGAAATCCTTGTGGGGTGAGATTTGGTACTCTCTCTTGGTGAAGCTGAAATATCAAGCTTCCAGCAGGAGAGCTCATTCACTCTGTGCATTAACTGATATATTCTTATCTGTGTACCTCCTCTACATTGTATTTGCTATATCTTGAATAAATGGGTTTATTTGTTATTTTTTTATGTGTACTCTGGAATGTGGTAGGGGAGGAATCAGGCACTGCAGATGTAAATTGGAGCACTCCTTCCCAAAAGGAGATATCAACCAAGAGGTCATCCTAAACCTAAAATTATGTCCCATAAGTTAACAACTTTTATGGAGGCAGATAGATATAAATCTAGACAGGTATGCCACCTCTCTGAGAGCAGAGAGCGCAGCTTCTGACACCAATCTTTTGCCTGCCCTCCTGGCAGGGATCAAAATCTTCTTTGGAGAAAGGCAGGCAGAAGATACTTTAGAGATATCTGATTATGCTTCACTGCAAGCCACATCTAGACAGACCTAGGTGAATACACATAGCTTGTATGAGCAACGTGCATCTACCCCACCTTACAGAGAAAATACAAATGTACAGTGGATCCAGTCAACATGGTAGCTTGACTATATCTAGCTCCATTAAGCAACATGTTAGTAGGAATGAAGGAGAAAGATAGTGGGAGTTACCCAGAGTTTGAGTTTGGATAAGTGTGATTGGCTATAGGACAAGGGAGGAATGGAAGTTTCCTTGCAGAAACCAAAAACAGACCTAGAGCCTGATTCTAAAATTCTCAGGAATTGGCCCTCCTCTGCCTCCCAGGGAACACCACCCAGAAACATGAGTACTGTGAACAGCTTGTGGTTTGTAACCACAATGTCAAAACAGCTGCTAATGCTCACTAATTACCCAGTGCTTTTCATCAGAGGGTTCAAATCCTTGTAGGAGGCCAGAATCCTTATCATTACCATTTACAGCTGTTAAAAAGGAACAGCATTGAAACCTAATTATCCTGACCCCCCTGAGTTTAAGTTTTTGCAACTACAATGAAGTACAGTTGAAGTGTCAGAAAAGGGGAAAGAATATCACCCATGTGACTTGGACTGGTTTCCTTCATGATAAATCCTGGGCCTGTGTTACTGGGATAATGATCTCTTCTTTTGGGCTTCTTTGAGTTTAACACATTTATGGTGTTACCTTGGGCAAGTCACTTAATTCCTATGAATCTTAGTCTCTTCATTTTAAAACATGTCACCATAGTTACCTCACAAGGTTATTAGGAGATCAATGAAATAATGTTAAAAAAATCATTTGTAAAGTATAAAATGTGGTGGTAATGTAAGCTCTTTTTTCATTTCTTTCTATCTCCTTTCCTTCCTTTCCTTTCTCTTCTTTCCTTCCTCCTTTCCTTATTATACCATCCTTTCCTTTCCTTTCTTTTCCTTTCTTTTCCTTTCCTTTCCTTTCCTTTCCTTTCCTTTCCTTTCCTTTCCTTTCCTTTCCTTTCCTTTCCTTTCCTTTCCTTTCCTTTCCTTTCCTTTCCTTCTTGCTCTCCTGGTTTCTTTCTTCTCTTCATCTTTTTTCTTCTTGTATTTCTCATTCTCCCTGTCCTCATCCTCTTCTTCTTCTCCTCCCTCTCACCCTCCCCTTCTTCTTTCCATGTCCTCTTTTTCTTCCTCCTCCTCCTGCTCTTCCTTCTCTTCCTCCTTCTCCTCTTCCTCCTCTTCTTCTTTCTTCATCAAAGAAGTCTATTGACCGGATTACTTAGAGTATAAAAAGACTCATCACCACAACCTTGCCAACTAGTTAATGCATTTTTTCTTTCTTTTTTTTGCTATAATCACTTGTGAAATAGGTAAAAATAAAAAATGACCTGTTTTCAAAGAGATGATGACTGAGTGCTAGAAAAGAAGGATAAACACCACAAAAATAATGTAGTTCTTGAACCAATGGTAAATATTATTTTAATTGTTGATATTTTCATTGTGTGATGTCTAATAACCTACTAGTTGATACATTATTGTGGGACCTGAGCAATAGTCATGTTAATCCTTATTTTAAATGAAACCAAAAGATATTTAGAAGTTGTATTTAAATAGAATGGTTCAAAGGTCCTCTCAGAGAAGTAAATAAAAGAGTTGGAGAAGTTACTTTTATACTATACCTAAAATAACACCATTTCATGAGATGGTTGGTTATCTTGCTTTAAACATAAAAACATGACATAAATGTGGTATTTATAGCTGCTTTTAAAACGTACCCCTTATAACAAAGATAAATCAATCACTCAGTGTGCAATTTATTAATCACTCTTTATAGTTACTGTACTAAAGACTGGGCATACAAAGAAAGAAAAGACAGTTCCTTCTCTCAAGGAGCTTACATTCAATTACTAAAGAATGAAAGAGGAAAAAACAGTTTATGAAAACCAACTAACACTTACCTCATGTCTGACAGTTTAAAGAGTACTCTATATCCACAACCACTAGCCTCTGCAAAGAGACACTGAAAGGCCATTTGCTCAACTCCTCCTAAACCATCATTAAAATCATGAGCCTGCTGATCATTTTCAGACATCTATACAGTGAATTGAAGAGTGTTTGGGGCTAGATGTAATTTAGGACGATGTTATCTGAAAAAAGGAACATTTAAAGAGTCCCCCAATACGTGAGACATACTATTTGTACTCAGTGGAAGGTAGCTTCCATGATACTGGAAAAAACCTTAAGTGGGTATGTGTCTCTGTTTTATGTTTTGCTTGATATGGCTACTCAATAGACACCTGGAGGGGGAAAAAACTCTGTGGTTGCATTTGCTATAAAATCTTTATGATATATCAAATATCCCATTTGAGAAGAGACTTTAAGGCAGTATTTTGTTTTACTTCTTTAAACATTTTTTTTAAATCAATAGCAACAAGAACAAAAAGAAAAAGTGAATAATATACTCTCTACAACTGTCAGGTAATATGATAATGAACGTGTTCTGCTATAGAAAACTGTGAAGGCCCCCTGTCTTCTGCTTTCTCTTGAAAATACTACAAAAGTGTACACAGACCTTCTAGCCTGGATTCAAGAAGATTCATTTTTCTGAGTTGAAATCTGGCCTCAGGCACTTACTAGCTGTGTGAGCCTGGGAAAGTCACTTAACCCTGTTTGCCTCAGTTTTCTTGTCTGTAAAATGAGCTGGAGAAAGAAATGACAAAACACTCCATTACTTTGCCAAGAAAACTGTAAATGTAGTCATTAAGAGTTGGACACAACTGAATAACAACAACAACAAACACCTCTGCTGACCTTCATTCTCATGTTTCCAGTTCCCTATTGGACACCTTGACCTGGATGCCTATAAACATCTTAAACTCCACAGGTCCAAAATTGAACTAATTATCTTTCACCTCAAAGCCTCACTGCTTCCTAACTTCCTATTACTGTCAAGAATGATCCTCCTAGTTACCCAGGTTCAAAGCCTAGGTGTCGTTTTCAACTCTTCACTCTCTCTCCTTCCTCCCACCCATATCTAATCTGTTGCCAAGTCCAGTAAATGTTGCCTTTGTAACATCTCTTGTATATGCTTCTTTCTTTCCTCTGTCACTGCCACCATCTTGGTACAGGTACTTATCAACTCATGCCTGAACTATTGCAAAAGCCTGCTGGTTGGCAGGCTGTTACAAGTCTCTTCCCACTGCCATCCCTCCTCCACTCAGCTGTCAAAGTGATCTTTCTAAGCACACGTCTGACCATGTTACCCTGATATTCAACAAAATCCAGTGGCTCCCTTTCATTTCCAGGTTCAAATACAAATCCTGTTTGACTTTAAAGCCCTTCATAACCTGGCTCCTCTCATCTCCAGTCTTCTTATACCTGAGCTCTCTCCAAGTATTCTTCAATTCAGTGACCCTGTTCCTTGAACAAGACACTCCATCTCCTTACTTCTTACTCCATTTTCAATGGCCGTATCCTATACCTGGAATGCTCTCCCTCCTCATCTCTGTCTCTTGGCTTCCCTGGCTTCATTCAAGTTTCAGATAGAATCTGTCTTCTTAGAGGAATCCTTTTCTGATCTCTCTTCATTCTAGTGCCTCCTCTCCATTGATTATTTCCAATTTTTCCTGCATATAACTTCTTTACACATAGTAATTCGCATGTTGTCTCTTCCACAGATGGTGAACTACTTGAGAACAAGGACTATTTATTGTCTTTCTTGAATCTCCTGGGCAAATCATAGAGCCTGGCACATAGTAGGCAATTAGCAAGTGTTTGTTGACCAACTGACTGATTATACTCAGGGAAACCAGCCTATCAAGTCACATGAGTGAAATTCCTTCCCCTTTTTCGACACTTCAACTGTATTTCACTTCAGTCTCAAAAATTAAATTCAGGAGGCAAGATAATTAGGTTTCAATGCTCCTCCTATTTTCTAGCTGTAAAATGGTAATGATAAGAATGCTGGCCTCCTACAAGGGTTTGAACCCTCTGATGAAAAGCATTAGGTAATTAGTGAGCATTAGCAGCTGTTTTGACATTGTGGTTACAAACCACAAGCTGTTCACAGTACTCATGTTTCTGGGTGGTGTTCCCTGGTAGGCAGAGGAGGCCTGATTCCTGTGGTTTCTAGGATTGGGCTCTAGGTCTGTTTTTGGTTTCTATAAGGAAACTATTCCATGCATGAGGCCAATCCAGGCAATATCACTGTTCTTCCACATCTGTGAGCAACTAGAAAGCGGGCATGCTTTTAAAGATCTTAGCTTGATACAAAACAAGTGACATATTTCAGTTGTTCCTGATAACTTTAAATCCATGCAAAGCTGAATGAGAATGCATTAGTTTTTCTTCCTCAACTCATGGACAAGAGGAAAAGATGCCAAACCTGAAGACCACAAGGGAGATGACTTGGGTAACCTTTTAGATTGTGAAATATCTCATTCCTGAAGCAGTCAGAAGGACCCATGTAACTCTTGGCTCCTAGATTGACTTGAAGGCAAGACCCAAACATTAGCTTTTCAGAAATATTCACTTTAATCATTATTTTACAGGGGAATAATGCCTGGAATTTGGAGGGGATAGAGAGTTCTAGGATCCCCTTTTCAATGAATTAACAATTTAAGCTTCCTTTCTGTAGTACTCATTGTATCATGGATTGTAGAACTAGCAGAATAATCTAAAAGATTCCACTTCCCTGCAGAACTGGGTACTTTTGCTATAAGAAGAATCATTTCCCCTTGACGAGGTGTCTGGTGTCTGGTCAAATGGGTAGCAAGGAATCCAGGAAGGCTTCCAGCCTAAGTGTGAAATCAGGGTAGTGTACGCACCCAGGTAGCCGTTGATGTCCACTGCAAAGGAAATATGAGAATGAGCTGGAGTGGATGAGGAAAGCTTAGGACAACAACAAAAAAGATGTTTATTTGTTTGTTTCCTTTTAACTATAAAATTTTAGTTTCAATAGGGAAACATGAGGATTCAAGAAGGATGGGTTCACTGCATAGGGCATATCTATAATAACTGATGACAGAAGAAAGACAAAGCTATTGAACTCTAATTTTCCTGCTGTTTTCTCTGTCAGGGAGAAAGATCTTGGGACTGGAAAGCATAGAATTTTTAAAATGGCTAATAGGTAGTTGATATCTAAGATAAGTAAGGAGATAGTAAGACAGTGCCTAGCTTCTCTACATGAGAGAAAGTCAACAAGCCCATATGAATTATATTCTTGGCTACTGAAAGTACTGACAGATGTCATTATTGTATACCTGTTAGTCATCTATGAAAGCTCTTAAAGAATGGAATAGATGCCTCAGTATTGAAAAATGGCAAATGTTATACTTTTTTAATAAAAGAGAAAGAGGTCTACAAATTCTAAGACAATAAGCTTGACTTTCATTCCTAGAAATATTCTGAAATATATCTTAAAGAGATCTTAGTAAATGTTTACGATGCAGCTAGGTGGTAAAGTAGATAGAGTGCTGGGCCTGGAATCAGGAATACTCATCTTCCAGAGTTCAAATCCGGCCTCAGACACTTACTAGCCACATGACCCTGGGCAAGTCACTTAACCCATTTGCCTGAGTTTTCTCATTTGCAAAATGAGCTGGAGAAGGAAATGGCAAACCACTCCAGCATCTTTACCAAGAAAACCCCAAATAGGGTCATGAAGAATCAGACATGACTGAAAAATGACTGATCAGGTTTTCAAAGGGTCAACATGGCTCCAGTGTAACCAGACCATATTACTCTTATGTCATCTCCTTTGCTGACCCAGCTTCTAGACTGGTAGATTAGGGCAATGCTGTTAATATAGTTTACCTAGGTTTTATCCCATCATCTGACAGTTACTTTCACACTGTCCATGGAGACAAGGTGAGACCACATGGGATAGAAGGTTCCAGCTAGGTGTATTAAGAAGTAGTTGAAATTCCTTATCCAAACAGTAGTTATTAATAGCACAATGTCAATCTGGAAAGAGTTTTCCAGTGGAGTACTCTAAGGATTTATCCTTTTCCCTGGGTTATTTGATGTTATTACTATTATTAACATTTGATCATTGACTTGGATGAAAAAATTACCCATTTTTTGTTTATTTGTTTTACAAGTTGTACAATGTTAGAAGGGACAAAGAATTAATTGATAGAGTTAGGTTCCAAAAATGTTACAGGAGGAGAACAGAGGAATAAATCTGAGAAGATGAAAAAGATAAATGTGAAGCATTATTTTAAGTTAAAAAAATCTTCCTAAATTTGTGATGTCACAGTCATGGCTGAACAGCAGTTTGTCTTAAAAAGATCAGGAAATTTTAATGGAATGAAAGCTTAACTTTAAAAAATAATAATTAAATTATTTTTAGTTTTTGACATTCACTTCCATAAGATTTTGAGTTCCAGATTTTCTCCCCTCTCTCCTTTCCCCTACCCCAAGACAGAGTGCAATCTGATGTAGGCTGTATGTATGCATTCCTATTAAACATATTTTCACATTAGTCATGTTACAAAGAAGAATTAGAACCCATGGGAGGAACCACAAAAAAGAAGAAACAAAAAAGAGTGAGAGAGAACAAATAGTATGCTTGGATTTGTATTCAGACTCTGTAGTTCTTTTTCTGCATGTGGAGAGCATTTAACATCATGAGTCTTTTAGAGTTGTCTTAGATCCTTTCATTGCTGAGAAGGGATAAGTCTATCAAAGTTAGTCATAGCACAATGTTGCTGTTACTGTGTACAATGTTCTCCTGGTTCTGCTCACTTCACTGAGTATCTGCTCATGTAAGTCTTTCCAGGTTTTTCTAAAGTGAACCTGCTCATTTCTCATGAAACAATAGTATTTCATTACATTCATATACGACAATTTGCCCAGCTATTCCCCAATTGATGGGCATCCCCTCAATGTCCAATTCTTGACCACCACAAAAAGAGGAGCTATAACTATTTTTGTACATGTGCATCATTTTTCCATTTTTATGATCTATCCGGAATACAGACCTAGAAATGATATTGCTGGATCAAAGGATATGTATAACTTTATGGCCCTTTGGGCATAGTTCCAAACTGCTCTCCAGAATGGTTGGATCAGTTCACAACTCCACCGATGATGAATTGGGCATTCCAATTTTCCCACATCTTCTCCAACATTTATCATTTTCCTGTTTTGTCATATTATCCAATCTGATGGGTGTGATGTGGTACCTCAGAATTGTCTTGATTTGGATTTTTCTAATCAATAGTGATTTACAGCATTTCTGAAAGTTTAGCATTAATCAGAGATGTGACTTCCCCCCCCCCCCAAAAGCAAATGCAATGTCTGCTTTCATTCAAGGAAACCAAGTGTTAATGACAAGGGAAGATGGAGTTCTGCTGTACTTTACTTTGGGCAGACTACACCTAGAGTAGTATCTTAAATTCTATGCATCATCTTTTAGGAGATTCATTAGTAATCTAGAAAGTGCCCAAGAATTAATTACTAGTCAAGATTGTGAAGATCATGAGGACTGGTTGAAGGAGTTAATAATGTTTAGCCTGGAGAAAGAAGAGATGGAGGGGCACAGGTGAGAGTATGATTCCTGTGTTAATGTATGTGAAAGGCCAACAAATGGAAGAAGTATTAAACTTACTCTGTTTGGCCCACTAGGATAGGACTAGGAGAAATGTATAAAAGTTGAAGAGGGGCAGATTTAGGGTTAAAATTGAGGGGAGGGGGGGAAATCCTATCAATTACAGCTATGCTAAAGTAGAGTGGGATGCCTTGGGAGCTGGTGTGTTCCAGTGCTTAACACGATACCTGACCCATAGTAAGTACCTAATAAATGCTTGTTGATTAACTGACTTTGCTAGAGATCTTCAAACAAAGATTGAATGACCAGTTCTCGGATATGTTGTGCATCAGATTTTTGTTTAAATACAGGTTGGATTAGATGTCCTCTGAGAGTGCTTTTAATTCTTAAGTTCTGTGTAATTCTGTAATAGAGAATAAATATTCATAAGACACTTTGAAAATCCTCCTAGCACTAAATCTATGATCCCAAGAATCTATTATCCTTAAACCTCTACCTAAATGTCAGTTGTGGAGTTTTTTGAGTTAATTTGTTTCTTTTTGTTATTTTCTTTTTCATCTTAGATGGAATTCAAATAGAAATGGTCTTAGAACAAGTCACTATCCTACAATTATTCTTTTATGTTTAATATTTAGTAGACACGATGATTTTTTAAAAATGAATAAATGTTAGAATTGAAGCTCAACTTCTGTAGCATGTTTGGAACAACTCCAATAATAGGCAAAATGCGATGTTATCATAGGGCATGACATTTCCTGCCTCCTGACTAGGCATCTGGATGCCTTCTGGGTATGGCACTACCATCTCTCAAGCCTGGGAAGTTAATAGCTGAGGCCAGGGGTAGCTCTTGAACCTTTTAATAACTTGTCACCACCAGAGGATCATCACCAAAGGACCTCACTATATACTCTAATTTGATTTATTATTGAAGAATCAGGATACTCTACTCTACTCAACCCTCTTATTTTCTCCATCCCAGTGATACTGAGCCTCCTGAATGCCTCCCCCCAAAAAAACCATTTTTTAACTCCAGCTGTCTATAGCTCATTCTATCTACGCTTCGCCTAACAATATCTGACTCTAGGTCTCCCAGCAACTTCCACTATACTGTTTTGAACTCCTACTCTATAACTAACAAACTGCCTTTCATTTTGGACTTCTTGAGAGTTTGGAATATGATATTCTAAGAGGCAAGAGAGAAAAGTTTTCAACTAACTATAACCTATCCAGTAAAACTAAATATAATTTCACGAGGTCAAAAGGGCAACTGGCTGGCACAGTGGATAGAACACAGGCCTGAAGTCAAGAAGACCTGAGTTCAGTTCTGGCCTCAGACCCTTACTAGCTGTGTGACCCTGAGCAAGTCACTTAACCCTGTGTGCCTTATTTTCTTCATCTGTAAAATGAATTGTAGAAGAAAATAGCAAAGTACTCTACTATCTTTGTCAAGAAAACCCCAAATGGAGTCACAAAGAGTTGGATACAATTGAAATACCTGAATAACAACAAGGTCAAAAATGAATGTTTAGTAGAATAGAAGATTTCTGGTTATTACTAATGAAAAAGCCAGAACTGAGTAGTATTTTGAAATGAAAATATTAGTACCAAAAGTCACAGAAAGATTCACGTGTTTAGTTGAAAAGGTAAAATATGGGAGAAATTGTTTATATGTTAATGTGTGGATAAGAAAAAGTATTTTCTCAGAACCCTAATATCTATAGAGTCATGGAAGTTAAAATGATAGAGGGTCTTGTGGTGTATTTTCCTTTTTTATTATTGATTTTAGGGAAAATAAAAGAACCATAGTGGGGAGAAAAGGAGAAAGGAAAGGGAAATCATTATTGTATGCTAAAGGTACATAAAATGAAGAATATATAGTTATGGAGGAAAGGATGAAGGGAATAGACATTCACCTCAAACTCATCTGAATTAGATAAAGGAAGATTGATTAAACACAATTGTACACAACCACTACCACCACCATCATTCCTTCACACATAGAAATTTTGGGATAGAAGTACATTAAACTCAAAAGGGAAATAAGAAGAGATATTGACAAGAAAGGGGGTAGAGAGAGGTCTAAGAAGGAAAGTGAAATAAGTTAGGAAATAGTCATAAGCAAAACCAATTCAAATGTTAGCAGGAGGAATGTGAACAGAGTAATAAAAGGACAGGACAAAAGTAAAAATCTGGTACCAGGGGAAAGTTAGGGTCAAGAGAAGAATTGCAATAGAGAAGAAGCAGCCTGTTTCACTTATAAGGTGGCAAGTTTCAGTCAAACTTCCTCTTTTCTACCACCTTCTTATTTGTGAAGAGGGAGTTGAGAGCAAAGAGAAGAAAAAGTAAAAGAAGACAGGCTAGAGGGAAATACACAATTAATAATCACAACTGTGAGTGTGTATGAGATGAACTCACCTATAAAATTAAAGAGGATAGTAAAAGGGATAAGAAAGCAGACACTGACAGTGTATTGTTTACAACAAACACACAGAATCATATTGAATTAAAATGAGGGGCTAGATAAAAATCTACCATGCTTCAGCTGAACTGGAAAAAAAAAGTCAGGATAGCAGTCATGATTTCAGATAAGACTACAATAAACACAGACATAATGAAGAGATAAGCAAGGGAATTACACTATACCTAGAGGTACCATATACAACAAGTCAATATCAATACTTATGGATTCATCTAATAGTATAATATCTAAATAGTTAAAGGAAAAGTTAATCAAATTGAAAGAAGAAATAAAGAGTAAAACTATGATAGCAGGAAAACTTAATATACCCCCTTTCAGATCTAGACAAATCTATTGAAAAGATAAATAAGAAAGAACTTTAGAATCTAAACAAAACTTCAGAAAAATTAGAGATGACAGATCTCAGGTGATTGAATGGAACTAGAAAGAATTTATATACAACTCAGTTATATTTGACACCTCTACAAAAATTGGCCATGTATTGGGGTATTAAGACCTTCCCCCAAAATGCTAAACAGTAGAAAAACTAAACACATCTAAGAGTAAAGGAAGGTTATCTGAAAGAGAGAAGGCAGCAGGATAGGGGAGGATCTGGAAAGGCCTCGTGAAAAGGGTATGTTTTGAACTGATTCTTCAAGGAAGTAATGGAAGTTGATCAGTCAAGAAGCATTTTTTATGAACCTATTATATGCCAGGTACTGTACTAGGTGCTAAGGGTATAAAGAAAGACAAAAATAATTAAAGGAGGAGGAGTTGGAAAGGGATTGCATTCCAGTTATGGAAGTTAAACAGTAGAGTGTCATGTTTGTGGAGGGGAGAAAGGTGTTCAATTCTCTCATCACAACCTTGTGAGACAGATAATACAAATATCATTATTCCTTTGGCTTTTTTTTTTTTGTAGATCAGGAAAATTAGCCTAAGAAACTTCCTCGAGGTCATTCAACTTGTATTTCAGCCCAAATAGAAGAACTACTTATCATTGTTTGCACATACTATGCATAAGATATTGTTTTAAGTGCTGAGGATCAATATAAGGAACTCCCAATGAGGAAATTCCCTCTACAATGCAGATCAGCAGCAGTTCTGCAACTTATGGTCATAGTGAGTTTCCTGGTTCACCAAAAGGCTAACTGACTTGTCCATCCAGCCAGTATATGTTAGAAGTAGGATTTAAACCCATGTCTTCCTAAATTTAAGACTAGCTCTCTATCTGTCTCTTCAGGGAGCTGAGGACAGAAAAAGAAGATGCAAAAAAAAAAATTATATCTTCTAAATGCCTTGTATTCTTCTGACTGTAAAGAACAGAGCTGGATTTGAACTCATATCTTTTGAAATCTCAGTGTCATATGGAAAAAAATGTGTGATTTCTTGCATATAGAAAAAGATTTACCTCAAAATTATTTTGGCAGGAAAATCTAGTTGTGCAATTTTAGGGTGCATATGTAAGAGGAATAACAGTACAGAGATAAAGCAGACTAGAGAGGATAATCTTGACTTAAAGTTTTCTTGAAGGTATCTCTCATATCTTACCTCTTCATCTCCTCCTCAATGAGAGGGAGTCTAACAGAGATGTCTCTGTGGCATGATTTGAGGGTCACTTACCCACAACTGTCTCCCCTTGCCCTGTCTTGCCCATCGCATCATTAGAAATTCATTCTTTTGGCTTATAAAGGCTTTTTGGTTTTCCAGAATTCCTTACTGAAATGTGAATAAGGAAATGACTTAGAAAGAAGGTGCATGGTAATACCCCTTAGAATCATCATCAGTGAATATTTTAGCAGTGATAAGTGGCTGGCTACCCTAGAGGAATAGTCTTAGAAAGAAAAGATGGCTTCAGAAGGGGATGAGAAGGAATGATAGAAAAGGTGAGATGAAAGCAGGAGAATAATAGGGGTCCCATAAGGGGAGTAAGCCATCTAAATGACAAATGAGAAATGTGTCAAGTTCACAATTTTGTCAAAACTTTGCCGCAAGTTTCCTATTCATGAGCATTTAGGCCAATGAGTTGAAGACCAGGAAAGATCCTTGAAAGGGTTTCCTGTCTTGTGTATGAATCACCTGTATAAGAAACATGAGCAAAGGGGAGAAGTCACTTTCTTTGAAGGGTATTATAAGGTTTGGAACATGCTACATGTATTCCTGGAACTCAGAAGATCAGGAGGATTTTGAGGACAGCCTCTCTTTCTCCTCACTGACATTGAACTCTGGAATCTTCCCCTCACCCCTAAGATTCTCCTGAAGGCCCATGATCTTAGCTTGTGACTACAGATAGATGCATTTATAAACTCTAGAGACAAGTTTCCACCAGTGACCTTTAAGACAGTTTCTAAAGTGACTGAATCTAGGCAACACAGTTGAGAATGTTGTATCCCTCTCCCCATCCTACATACAAACACACACACACACACACACACACACACACACACACACACGCACACATGCACACACACAGCACAGCACATGGTTCATATTCTTTTGTGAAAGTTAGCATCCACTGCGACATTAACCATGTGGCAGCTATAGGAATTGTCAATGGCTTCCCCAAAACTCTGTTCTCAATGACATGGACTGATACTCCTCAACACAAATGGAGTATTTAGTCATGCAGTTGTCCAATTCATGAGTACGAATGAGAGAGTCTGAGTTTTAAAACTTTGCATGAGCTATTTGGCAAATGTAGACCCAGGGACAATTAGAAAATTTGGCTCAGGAAGCTAAGCATTCATGGTAGTTTGCATGATGTTACTGCTTATGTTATAGAGTTTCAACGCCTAATGTTAACAGTTACCATTTTAGGAATTTGCAGATGAATCAAGTCATATTCTATATATGGAAAGATTTCCCCTTCAGCGTCTCAGTGACTTTGGGCTGAATTCATTATTTGCCCCTTTACCCGATTCTGCCACTTCTCATTGTTTCTGTGTTACAAATTGTTTTTTCTGTTCATCTTGACAAAAATTTTCAAGGTCCCCTTGGTATACAGTATCTATAGAACTTTTGTTCAACTTTTTGTTGACTAATTTTCAGTCACGTCTGACTCTTCGTGACCCTTTTGGGGTTTTCTTAGCAAAGATACTAGAGTGGTTTGCCATTTCCTTCTCCAGCTCATTTTACAGATGAGGAAACTGAGGCAAACAGGCTTAAGTGCCATGCCCAGGGTCACACAGGTAGTAAGTGTTTAAGGCCCAATCTGAATCCAGATCTTCCTGACTCTAGCCCAGCTCTTTATCCACTGTGCCACCCAGCTGCCAGAACACAGAATGCTTAAGCTAGAAGGAATTCTGGAGGGTATCCAGCACCAGTTGTGCCCCTATGGTCTTCAGTTTCTTGCCTAAGACTGTCATCTTTAGCAATATTTTCTATATTCTTTATGGAAGCACCACTTGTAGCCATTCAAATCACCAGAATAGGGTAGTGGTCACTTCTTAGCCTTGGGAGGTTCTCTATCCCATCTTGGATACATGCCATGCCCTCAGAAGACAACAGAGATCAGTATTGTTCTTATGTGTCTCCATGGTGTTTCCTTAGTACCCCTCATCAAAGAGTCATGAGCCACATTGTCTTATCTCTTCTTCCTCTCAACTTTACTACGTTCTATGAGGAGAGCAAGACTCCTTTTCTTTTCCAGAATGTCCAGTTTTCCCCTCTAAGAAGAGCCTCATGTTTGTTTCTCACCTCCAAGGAATCACTAGAAGGTGAACCTTCTTCTTACTATAACATGCTTCTACTACCCAATCGATTTTCAAAGATCTCAATTTTTCCCTACCTTTAAAGACCTTTTTTACTTCATTGTCATACTGAAACCCTTTTGTGTTTTGTTTGTTTTGTTTTTAACTTGGTGTCTCCTGAATAATTTTATTTTTTTTCTCTTTTAAATAGTATTTTCTCCAGTTACATGTGAAGATAATTTGAGTCCCAAATTTTCTCCCTCCCTCGCCTCGTCCCTCCCTAAGATGGTAAGCAATTTTATATAGGTTATATACGTGCAATCACATAGAACATATTTCCATATTAATCATGTTGTGAAAGAAGAAACAGAAGGAAAGAAATGTTTTGTTTTGTTTTATTTTTAAGGACAATTTCTCTCACTTTGATAAACTCTGAAGGGCAGTGGTTAAATTGCTCTACTTGCAGTGAGGAAGAACTGCGTTCTAATCTACTGTAGTCAGTTGATAGCGATATGACCCTGGGCAAGACACTTAACCTCTGCCTGCCTCAGTTTGCTCATCTGTAAAATGGGGTTATTAATAGCACCTAAATACCAGGGTCATTGTGAGGATCAAATGGGATAATGTTTGTAAAATGCTTTGCAACCCTTAAAATGCTGTATAAATACTCGCTATTATTATTGCTTTCATTTACTTTAATGAGAACAGAGGCTTTCCCTCCCCACCCCTACCCCCCACCTCACCCTGATTACAACTTCTTTTCTATAAGGGAAGCTAAAGTGCTACAAAATCAAGGAAGTGAGACAGATGTTTCCATCAAGGACTCTTTATTCCCTTGGTATACAAAGAAGCACCAGGCTAAAATCAGTTTGTTTTCAGAGCTTACCCGAATGACCTCTAAGGATGAAAAAAGTATGGAATTACAGAGGTTCGTATATCAAAGAGAGCTCAAATATCATCTAGACCCACCATCTAGCCCCATTATATCCTTGAGGAAACTGAGGTAGTAAGGATATGAAATAATTTTCCAAGGTCATAGAGGGTATTTAGTATCAGAGCCAGGACTAGAATGTGCTGGGTTCCCCTAACCCCACTCCCACCCCCCATCACCCCAAGGATCATTAACAGCACAGCTGGAGGTGTTCTTTAAGTGATGTAAAAAACCAGACACGATCAAAATGTAATCCATTGCACAAAAGTCTTATGACACAATCCATCTTTATAAAGTGAACTTGAGCATAACAACACCGCAGAGGGTAAAAGTAAATCAGAAAACTATGGTACAGTGGCATAAGTGGGTCATTAAAGGGAGTTGGAGAGCTTATCATGGCATTCATTTTTTTCTTTTTGCTCCAATAGTCATTATGCCATATATTTTGCAAAATCAAATGAATGACAAAGTCAGAAGCAAAGTAAGAACCCAGGGCTGGAGGTCAAAATAATGTGCCCTTAATGGGAGAAAATACTTTCCTTCTCATTCCAGTGCTCATTTCCCAGGAGAAAACCAGAGCAAGCAAGCTCATTCTTAAAAGAGCAGCCACAGAATCAGCAAACAACATTTGTAACTGTATGGTACAAATGCCGTATCTCAAGGATGCCACTTCAAGCAACGCTTCACAAATAGAATCATTAGGCCAGAGGGAGCTTTAGAGATCTTTGCATCTAATGCATTATGAGTAAGGAAACTGACCTGGGAAAAATGACATGACTTTTCCAGTATCACAACAACATTCATTACTAGCACTATTTGATTGATTTAGTGTGAATTGCGTCTTCCCAAATCAAAGTAATTAAACAGTCATTAAGCACCTACTATGTTTAAAACTTTTGGCAAGATCCAATGAACTTCCAGGCAAAAAAAAAAAAAAAGAAAAGAAAAAGTTCTTGCCCTCAAGTAGTTTACATTCTATGTATATAAAATTTATGTATATATACATATATTGTATGTTCATAGAACTCTCTGTGTATAAATATGTATATGTATGTATATGTGTATATACACAATAAAATGAAATATGCCCCTATACACACTCTAATACACATGTTAATGTATTTGTACATGTATATATATGTATGTATGTATATATGTATATATATACATATATATATATAGTCATGTTCATTATTGTTCAGTCATTTCATTCCTGTCCAACTCTTTGTGACCTACTCCATTTGGGGTTTTCTTGGCAGAGGTCCTGGAAGTGGTTTGCCATTTTCTTCTCCAGCTCATTTTACAGATGAGGAACTGAGGCAAACAAGATTAAGTGATTTGCCCAGGATCACACAGCTTGTAAGTGTCGGATGTCATATTCAAACTCAGGGCTTCCTGACTCCAGACCCTGTGCTCTACCCATATGTACTACACCCATACCCACACATCATTGTAGATTTTAATTGCCGGATTAAGGAAATATATATATATATATATGCACATGCACATGTATATTAGTGTATTCATGTGTGTAAACATTTATACATATGTGTCCCATATGATATATAAATATATATCAGTGTGTATACATCTATGTATGTGTCTATGTATATAGTAAGTATTATATATATACATGTATATGTGTATATATGTATATGAATATGGATATGTGTATATATATGAATATGTATGTGTATATGTATATGCATATGCATATGTATGTACTGAGACAGCAAGTAGCCATTGAAGATTTTTGAGCACTTGAATATGGCAGAGGGAGGTGAGTGACATAGTATGATAAATGCTTTAGGAATATTAGTTGTGCAGCTATGTAGAGAGTGGATTAAAGAAAAATGAGATTGGAAATAGGCAGATCAATTTGGAGGCTCTTACTAATACAGGTGAGAAATAATGGGGGCTTAAACTCAGGTTGAAAGTGTATGAGTGGAGAGAAGAGGACAGATGTGAGAGCTGTTATAGAGAAAGAACCAACAGTGTTTGGAAACGCATTAGATATAGGACATTAGGGAGAGGGAAGGACAAGGGTTACTCCAAGGGTGTCAGTGATTCCAAGGATGGTGGTGCCATCAGCAGAAATGGGAAAGATTGGAGAAGAGGCAGTTTGGTTTGGATAGGCCTCATGAAAATCCTGTTCTAATTTTATGTAATGGAAGATATTTTATGAAAATATTTTAATATTCACACCATTAAAATAAATTACAATTTAAAATGCTTTCCCTAGATATATTCTAGAATAAGTATTATTTTCTTTAAAAGCCTGTGCTACCACCAGAAGAATGGAAATTTATGCATTAGCTTGAAATATAGTTTGATGTGAAATATATACCTTTACATACTTGTGCATATGCACAAGATTATTTTTTGTTTGAGCTGAACCTCTAACTTCATCCGTAAAAGGAACTCCCTTTTATGAAAACTCCTTTTGCCTATGCATATCTCTAACAACTTGATAACTTGGAGGCTCAGAAAGTTGTCTGGAGGCACTGAGTGGATAGGATAACTTGACCAAGGTCACACATTACTAGTTTGTGTCAGAGACTAAACTTGAACTAAGTCTTCCTGACTCCAAGGCCAGCCCTCTACTGCCTCCTGCACCCGTGTGTGTATGTGGTG
>CM053622.1:166577237-166589737 GCA_028646595.1 Phalanger gymnotis | reverse complement strand
TTCTCTCATGGGCTAGCCTTGAATAAACAAGCCCAGCTCTGTGTGATATCACTCCTTAACCAGATTCTAGCACTCCATTGGTGGCTTGCCATGGTTACTTGCATTTTAAACCAAAGGCTCTTTTTCCTTCCCCTTGGCCAAGATTCCTGTTTGCTTGGCAGTGACTCCTGCTCATTTGAACTTTAGCCCTATTTTAATCCCTACCAAATTTTAGTCGAAAAGAACCTTTCACTGACACCTTTTGTTACACTTAGGGGTTTTTTCTTTGCCTGTGAGAACCAGCTTGGGGAACTGGTCACTGGAAAGAGCTCAAGGGTCTCTCTTCCTTCCACTAAGTAGCCGGCAGCCAGCAATGACAAGCTGTTTTTTTGTTTTTTGTTTTTCTTTTTGTGGGATTCTTTTTTCTTTTCCTTTTTTCCCTTTTCCTTTAATTGAGAAAGAACAAGATGTTGGCTGTTTCCTAAAATAAGACAAAATGTTTTCTTTAAAAAGGGAGAGAACATACACATATAAACTGTAATGAATCGGCACAAGGAGATGTGGATTCACTCTGGGCTCTTCCAGAGGTTGCTTCTCTTAAATTCTTCTGAAAACAGCACACAGTCTAGAATAAAATTCACTTCTTGTTGAATCTTCAACCCTATCCTGACTGACACCACAACCACACACCAGTTAGGCCATACCTTGAAACTCCTTATCACAAGATGTTCTGCTTTCGAGATCTCTGAGTAACCACTTCTCTGTCGAATTTCTCATTCACCCATTCCCACTGAGCCTGTCCCTCACCAATAAATTTATTCAACCCTTCTTATTTCATCCAGTCCATTAGCCAAATGAGAGGCAGCTCCATTAGAAGCAGCATAGCACAATAGAAAGAACACTAGACTTGAGATTGGAAGACCCAGGTTCAAATTCCAGCTTCATGTCCTACTCAATACAGCTGGAGGAAGTCACAATTCTGTGATGATTGGATCCACTGTAAATTTATACTGTACAACCCTCACTACAGCAATGCTATCCTCTTACTGGTCTTAATTAATTCTTGGAGCAGCTAGGTGGAGCAGTAGATAGACCTAGAGTAAGGAATACCTGAGTTCAAACCTAGCCTTAGACACTTACTAGCTGTGTGACCAAGGGCATGTTACTTAAGCCCATTTGCCTCAATTTCTTCACCTATGAAATGAACTGGAGAAGGAAATGGCAAATCACTCCAGCATCTTTGTCAAGAAAACCCAAAGTGGAATCACAAAGAGTTGCCCATGACTAAAACTACTATACAGCAACAAAATTTAATTCTTTTTCCCATTCTGGAACAGCCATTACTGTTCAAAATGTTGCCATCTGTCCTCAAGTTACCCTTCCCCCACCCTCTGAGCTGAAGATATTACCTTGTACTTTTTTGAAAGAAAATTGAGGCCATTTTCTTAGCATTCTTCCCTTTTTCCTCTTCATAGCGCATTCAGATATCTTTATCTGCAATCTTCCTCTTCATTCCTGTCTCTGATTAAGAGATTGTCTTTACCAAGGCCAACCCCGCCCCCTCCCAATTTGCATCCTTGATCCCATTCCCTCCTGTCTTCTTTATCAGATTGGGCCCCTATTTTTCTTCTAAGCCCTCTAAAACCTAGCTAACTTTATCATTCAACCAAAATTGTTCTTTCTAAAGTGGCTATCTCTTTGCCAAATCTTATGGCCTTTTCTCCATCCCAATCCTTCTTGATTTCTCTGCATCATTTGAAATTGCATAGAGATATGAGACAAAGACATTGTCACCTTTTTCCTTCCTCTTTGTTGAAAGCAAAAGCCTATTCTGACTGATTCTGGTGATAGAAAAGCATACTACACTAGGAGAGTCATTGTTATAAAGTGACTTAGTTTACTGTCCCCCCAACCCCCCAGTTAGCAAGGTCCTATTTCTTTGGAAGCAATGAGAAAGGTTAGCTTTTAGAAGTGGATTTAGTTAAAGAGATTTGTTCACCATAAAACTTACTAATCTCCCAAGCTCCTCAATGAGCTCATCTATCCTTCTATCTAAGGACTCTATTGTCCCAGACTGTCCTTGTCCTCAGTTTTGACCAAGTATACTGAGATCCAGGCTGAAAACAAAATACTACAGAATGTGTTTTTGACCTTCCTAGGATAACTATCTTACCTTTTATGTTATAGCTCACTAATTTTGTTTTTCAATAAGAATGAACAGCCAGCAAAGAACAGTGAGTAATGAATAATGAACAGAAGTCAGAGAGCAGGTCATGGAATCAAGAAGACTCATTTTCATGATTTCAAATCTGGCCTCAGACACTGTGTGACCCTATGAAAGTCACTTAACCCTATTTGCCCCAGGAAATGGCAAATCACTCCAGTATCTTTGCCAAGAAAACCCCAGATAGGGTCATGAAGAGTTGCATATGCCTTAAAAACAACTCACCGTTGTCAATCTTAAAGGGTATCTCAAGCATAGTACCTTGGAACTCTGCCCCAGCCTTGTTCTGTTAGAAATTTTATCAGTGTCTTGAAGAGAGGCATCAGTGGCATGCTTATTTAAAAAAAAAATTCAACTTGGAGGATTCTAGTGTCTATGATGTATTATATCCCGATATATTTTCCTAACGAATAAATGATTAGTCCAGAATAAGTCAAGGCAGAATCCAGCCTTTGGCAATAAGGAAGATTCCTGGAATGGGCCTAATATTTCCTGTGGTATAGGGGCATCATTGGTAACCTTGGAGAGAGCATTTTTAATTGAATGGTGGAGGCAGTGAACAGACTTCACAGGGCTGAGAAATGAATGGATGAGGAGGAAATGGAGGCAATGAATGTACCTCATCTTTCCAGTTCAATTGTGAAGTGGATAATGGAAATAGAATGATAGAATAAAGGAATGGCAGGGTCAAGGGGGTGGTGTTGGCCTCATCATAGAGAAGGGCCACCTCTTTTTACCCTCTCAGGAAAGGCAGAGAAAAGAGAATGGACAGTGATGAATTTAAATATTCAAAGTGCCTACTATGCTCTTCATTGAGGGTAATTTTTTAATGATAAAAGTCTAGATTTAGAATTTTAAGGAATGGTAGGAGTCATTTAATGCTACATTTAAGTATATAATAAATGTCTTCTACAACATTCTTAATGAATGGCCATCCAACCTCAGACAATCAACCAGCCCCTGCTTGGTGCTAGGCACTGTGCTAAGTGCTAGAGATACAAATAAAACAAATGAAACAAATTCTACTAACAAGGAACTGTACTTGAAGACTTCCAAGGATAGGAACCTCATTACCTTGCAAAGCATTGCCTCCCATTTTTTAACAGCTTTAAAAGTTGAGATTTTTCCCCTTATTTTTCTATTCAATGTTCCTAGTTCTTCAAAACATGTCAAAATCCCTCATCTACATAATAACCCTCAAATATTTGAAGCCTGTTACCATGTCCCTTCTAAGTCTCTTAATCTTCAGGTTTATTATCTTAATTTCATCAACCAATTTTCAAGTGGTATGGCTTATAATTCCTTCAATATCCTCGATGTTTTCTTTCAGATAAGCTCTAGCTTATGAATGTCCCCTCTAAACTATGGTACCTCTAACCTGACATAATATTCCTGATGTGGGCTACCTAGGGTACCTGAGGCAAACAGGGTTAAGTGACTTTCACAGGATCACACAGCTAGTCTGAGGCCAGGCTATCACCTCTGTCACTATGGACACTAGATTTTTTTATTGCAGCCCAAAGTCACATTAGCTGCCGCAACTCACTGATGATGAGTTTACTAAGCTTGTTGTCCATTAGAACTCTTTGATCTTTGAATTTCTTTTTAGTGAACTGTTTTCTCACCATCCCACGTATATACTTGGCCATCCTGTATTTGTGCTTTTCATTTTTGTAACCCAAGTGTAGGAGTTTTCATTTGCCTCTAATAAATTTTATCTTTTTAGCATCAGACTACCATTCCAACCTGTCTAGATGTTGTTGGATTCCAATTCTGTCATGGAATATATTAGCTATTCCTTCCAGCTTTATGTCATTTGAAATTGTATAAATATCTAAGCTATAACTTCATCCATTTCATTTATTGTTTTAATTGAACAGAACAGGGCTAAGTTTAGATCATTGTGATACTCTGCTACTGATCACCTCCCAGATTTAAAACAGCTCATTAATCAATGCTATTGGAGTCTGGTCAGTCAACATTTCTGAAACCACTTAACTGTGTCATAACAATTAACAGCATAAATGCTAAATGTGTTATGCACATGTAACCCCATTTTGTCCAAAAGGATGTCCTGAGAGACTTTGCCAATTTCCTTGCTAGAATAATATTACCCTGTCCACAACATTCTTATGAATTAACAGTATAGTAACTCATTGAAAATCCAAACAAAACAAAAGGATACAGGTCTGGAAAAACTTGTTCTTTTGGCCTACCCTTCCCCAAGTATTTGAAAAGGAATTTGCTGAAGCTTATCTTAGTATTTGTATGATACACATAAAGTAAAAGAGTACCTTGAACTTTTTACATTTGACCTACCCTCCCCCTGCCAAGATCTTCTTCCTCCTTCTTAGTTTTTCATAGAACATTTCATCTTTATTGTTTTAAATATATAAGCTCTTCCCCTGCTTCAGGAATCCACACATATAACTTGTTCATAATGAACCCATGACCTCAGTGTTTCTCCCCTAAATGTTCACAAGCTCTCACTTGAATAATCTCTTCTAAAATGCTACCATGAATAGATTCCAAACTCATTGGTCTGCAGTTTGAATTACCTCTCTTCTCCCTTTTTTTCAATATTGGGACTGCTTCTCAGTGTCATCTCTCTTGTCTGCCATGATTTCTCAAAAAGGAAACCTCTTTGTGCCTCCTTGTGGCTCAGAGGTGAAGCTTGGCAAACATGTGCCATGAAATCACAGAATCTGAAAGTTGCAAAGCACTGCAGAGTCCATCTTGTTCAATCTATGACTGAATGGAATCCTTTCTATAACAGATCTGACAAGTGCTGCTATATCCTCCACTTGAAGACCTCCAAGCAAGAGAAACCTATCATCTCAGGAAGCTCTGCATTCCACATGGGACAATTTGCATTGTTGGGAAGGTTTTTTTAATTTGTTTTCTGATATTAAGACTAAACTGGTCTCTTTGCAACCTCTACCCATTGCTCCTGGTTGTACCAAATGGAATAAATTTAACCTCTCCTACATTTTATATCCCTTCAAATATTCGAGGAAGCTAGCATGTCATTTAATCACTTCAGAAGCATTTATTAAGTGCCTCCTGTATTCTAGGCATTGTGCCAAACTCTAGCAATAATAATGAAACAAGTAGCTTACTCCCAAGTATCTTACATACTAATGGGAGGAGAGAGAAATCCAGTTTCAGACATTTACTAGTTATATGACCTTGAGTTTTCTCAACTATAAACTAGACATAATAATAGTACTTTACTCACAGGGTTGTTGTGAGGATTAAACAAGGTATTTGTATAGAATTTAGCTATATAAGTGCTAGCTACTGCTATTTAAAATATATAGTGTAAATATAAAGTTAATAAATGCAAATATATACAGATTAGCTAAATAGAAGGTAGTTTGGGAAGGGGCCTTCCTTGATATTTTCTTTTCTCCTGGCTAAACATGCAAAGTTCCTTTGACCCATTTTCATATGATATGGTCTGAATGCCCTTGACTATCTTTTTTTAAATTGTGGTACCCAGAAGTGAACATAACCCTCTAGTTGAGATCTAATATAGGTAGAATACAATAGGTAGAGTTTCCTTCTGCCCACATCAGATCTCAATTGGAGGACTGTGGATTTTCTATGTATTGTTGAAACTAAAAATTTAAATTAAAAAAAAAACAACCTACGTTTACTTAGTGACCATGCAACTGGGCTTCAGTGTCTTAACTTGAAAAAAAAAAGGTTTGTGTGTGTGTGTGGGGGGGCATTTAGATGATCTTTAAAGTCATTTCCAGCTCAAAAGTTGTGATCCTCTAAATTCCTTGCTTATAGAATTTCATAGTCTGACTGATGCTTTTTTTCCTGCCTGCTTTTTTGCATTCAACCCTCTTTCTGTCCCTTCTCTCCCCACACTGCAAATCTCAAATTCCCTCTCTACTCCACCTCCTGTCAAGTTGTCCCACTACTCAGGTACCTATGGCCCTTTCGCTTCTGTGCTAATAACAAAGGCATCTTCATTTTCTCTGGAACTCATGCAGAAGACATATTTTCAGCTCAACTAAATAATTATCCACCTACTTATATTTCCTCCCAAGGAGGGAATCCTGATTGATTGAAAAATCACTAGGTGGTTGTCATCATCCTTGACATGAAAACCTTCCTTATAATCTCCTTTCCCCAAGCTCCCTACTTCTGAATTGGTCACTGGACAGTCTGGGGGATTTATGGGATGAGTTAGCAAATGGCCTCAGAGAAGTGAAGACAGATTTTCATTATGCCTACAAGACAATGTGATGCCCTCAAGACATGACTCATGTGTCAAGGGAAACTATGGAGCTTTTAAGTGAGTGTGGTTGCTATTCAGTTTGTTGCTACTTAGGGGCAGCTAGATGGCACAGTGGATAGAGTGTTGAGCCTGGAGTTTGGAAAACCCAGTTCAAATCCATGCTCAGGCACTTACTACTGTGTGACCCTGAGCAAGTCACTTGTTCTCTGCCTCAGTCTCCTCATCTGCAAAATGAGAGGGATAATAAGTGATAATACCTTCCAAGGTTATTGTGAGGATCAAATGAGACAATAATTATAAAGTACCTAGCACAGTGCTGGCACATAGTAAATGCTATACAAACGTTAGCTGTTATTATTGCTTCTTCTGCTGCCTCTGATGGGCTTCTGGAGTCTACACTCAAAACAGACTGAAGTCTGGCCACTGATTAGGACGATGAGCAGAGAAGGTCAGCTAATTAATTAATTGTTTTTGTAAATAAGAACTTAAGGATTGTCGGTAGACTATATCCCCCAGAGGTCTAATTTGCTTTATTTGGGGAAAAGCACTATCCACCAGAGAATGATGAAAGGAGTGCTGCAGGAAAAGTGGCCTTTTCTTGCCCTTTTCCCACTGTCCAGAATAGGAAGTATAGCATTGTTCGAGGAAACTAATTGGCGCAGTGGATAGAGAGATGAACCCTGAGTTCAAATCTGGTTTGAGACACTTACTAGCTACGTGATGCTGGACAAGTCACTTGGGGATTGGTTGTTTTCCTTCGCTCTCGAAGAGGACCAAAATGACATCACTGTACTAGAGTTGAATTTCAATGTGTCTGACTGTGGCTGATCAGACCAATAAGAGATTGGAATACTCTACCACAGGTCAGGCACAAATAGTCCCTGTGAACATTTGGGGTGGATATTCTAAATTTGTGCATCCCGCATTTCCTTTGAGCTATTTCAATTCTGCTTTGCTCATAGAGTACAGCACCTTCTCTGATGCTGGCATGCCATGCTGAGAGGTCCTGTGCCAGTATCTCTCATGTCACACAATAAATTCTAAAGTTCTTGAGAGAGACCTTATATCACTTCTTCTGACCACCACGTGAATGCTTGCCTTGTGTGAGTTCTCCATAAAAATAGTCTTTTTGGCAAGTTTACATTTTGCATTCAAATAATGTGGCCAGCCCACTGGAGTTGCGCTCTCTGAAGCAGAGTTTGAATGCTTGGCAGTTTAGGTCAAGGACCTCAGTGTCTGGTACCTTATCCTGTCAGGTGATCTTCAGAATCTTCCTAAGACAATTCAAATGGAAGCGATTCAGTTTCCTGACATGGCGCTGATATACTGTCCAGGTTTCACAGGCATACAACAATGAAGTTAGCACAATGACTCTGTAGAACTTTAGTTTGGTAATCAGTCTAATACCTCTTCTCTCCCATATTTTCCTTCAGAGCCTCCCAAACACTGAGCTAGCTGCCTCCCAGGGTTGTGAAAATTGAATGAGATAGCATTTGTAAAGTGATTTGCACAATACCTGGCACACAATAGATGCTTAATAAATGCTTGTTTTCTTCTTTTCTATCATAACTATAAAGGGTAATTTCCATAATATCCAGAGAATTACATGTCTTGCAGGTGAAGGAGAAAGATTGTTTCAAATTCCTTGTTGTAAGAACACCATTGGGCTCCAATGTAAACTTTCAAATGGAATTGTGTATCTACAAAAAAGTAAGAGTCATGGCATTTATATTATAACCTTGACCATAAATTGGGATGAGTCTTGCTAATAGCTTGTGCCATGTTGCCCTCTGAAAATCTAGCTAATTTGAGTTTCATCCCATGCAGGAACATTGACCAGCTTATTGTTTAGAAATTTGCTGTTGTCCGTGGTGCTGAACTTTTTTCACTTGTGCCACCTTCACTAGCTAGATTCAGGTAGTTTTCCAGGAGCCTTTCATCTCAGTGGTTATCAATCTTAGGGCTGATCACATACCTTTGATGGAAGTATCTTATGTTTCCCTTCCAACCACAGCACACACAGACTTTCATTTGTAGGCAATGTTATTCCATGAGATGACAGGGAGGCTCACTCATTGGTTCTGATGTGGTAAATACCAGCCTGTGACCTCCTTTGTAGGTATGGTACTATCTTCCATGAGCACTCATGAGATGTCATGCCTGATCCTTATTTCTACAAGGATCCAGAGGAAATTAAAAAGGAATTTCAGGGGAGACGGAGTGTCCCAGCTTCAGAAGTCACTGATTCTCAACCTGAGATGACACATTGGTTTGAAGGAATATAAATGCCATCTGTGTTCATTCAGTAATTCCTTCTGAACACTGGAGCTCTCTGAACCACAAAGGCCACTAAATGGGTAGGAAGCACCACAGAGTGATCTTCATACTGTTGAAATACACGGAAGGAAAAGAAACATCAGTTTCTCTTTTAAAAAATGGTGCTGAACCAGTAGTCAGAGGACTGGAATTTGTATCCTGGCCCTACGACCACCACTACCGCTATCACTACTGCTGTCTGTGAGACATTGGAAAAGTTGCCTAACATCTCTGTGTCTCAGCTTCTTCGCCAATAAAATGAGGTCATTGGACTCTAGAGTCTCTTTCATCTTTAGATCTATAATCCCAGATAATGTATGAAAAGCACTTGTCAAAGTGTGAAGCACTATGCAGATGTTGCCCATTTGTTCCCCTATTCCATCAAGTTTAGGCTAGGACTTAAGCCTGCTGTGAGAAACCCTAAGTCTACAGGTACATTTGAGCCCAGAATTGCTTTTTCTGTTCCTATAGAAAACAAAGATATGGGGGGGGAAAAGGTGTTATAGCTCTGATCCTATCTCTCAACATGATCTTATTCTTCCCATAAGCCTTAGTTACAATGGCTTTCCCTGAGTAAGCATTGCTAAAATATCAAACCAGTCACTTAGAAAATAGAAAACTACTACTGTCATACAAAATCAACATGTGCCTTTTCATAACATGGGGAAATCGGATCCGAGCATTGCAACTACAGTGTTCAGAACTGGTTCAGATACTTGTCTGGGAGAATAAGTTGACTTCACTGTCCTGAGCAAAAAGTAGTTAAGCCTGCAGTTACTAATTTGCATATGATAGGTTATAGAAGTTTGGAGTGAATAAAGGACAAAATCTGACTCAAAGTTTTATGCTTCAAAGTTACATTTCCATAAAAAAAATGAAGAACTTTTCATTTATAACTGGGAAAATGTGACTACCAGAACTATTTTATGGTTCTGGGACAAATATACTCTACTCGATTTTTGTTTAGTGACAGAAGATGAGAGTTTGTTACTCAACATAAGATAAGGTGAGGTCTTCTGCAGAGAGTACCCAAGATGTGTGAAAGGTGAAACAATAGACTTCAGAGTTGTGTCAAAGAGAGGACATTGTCTGTCTGTCCCTCCTTTCATCAACTGAATAGTAGATAAGAAGATAAAAAAGAAAACGGAAGAAACTTTATGCCAACACATGACGTTTCTGAGAGATGGAGAAGATGGAGAATCCTGCCAAAGGAGCAGAGTTGAAGAGATTTCTGCCACACTTAGGAAGGCATTCAGTGCCTTTTCCTAAAAGAGTATATAGTACTCCAGGTAAAGGCATAAGACTAGTCTAAAGCTCTAAGTGATGGACACTATAGTTATTTTCAAGATGTGAGTTCATCTGAGTAGATAAACAGCAAGAAGCACTGCCCCATATTGACTCATTGAGTTGAGATGTCATTCCCAACACAGCACGGATAAGCTCAAATCAGCAATGGAAGCATTTATTAACATAGAAGCCAGGTCCATCAAGATTAAAAAAATTAATGGATTTTAATAAATTTTTAATTTTTTTAATGGAAGCAAAACAAGGTTATTGAAATATACAACTCCAAAGTTACGAATTATCCTGGCCACATGTATTTCTTAGCCATGATCCTTAAAAACCTGAGACCTTAAGTGTGTGCCCTTTCTCTCCATAGATATTGTATGTATTGGTATAAGTTTATGGGTAGAATGTTATGTAAATACTATATTTTTGCTTTGAATTTTCAGAATATGTTTTGATTAAGGTTTATTGAGTCTTCATGACTATTTTGTTAGTGGGAAAATCATTGGTAGGGGTTCATGAGTGGCCATCTCTAGTACCTTGAGAAGAATTATACTCCTGGGGAAATATTAATCTGATGGTATAGAGGCAGATTAAAAGGAAATAAACCACAGAGACAAAAAGAAACGATTGCTCCAGGGGAGAGATGGAGGTCAGACACCTACTATTTGCATTCCATTTTTGCAAACCTGAAGTCTCTGTAGAAATATCCTCATTATTCAGTTTTTCATAAGTAAAAAATGAAAATAATGGTGCTTGCCTAGAAAATCCCTATGATAACCTTCGATAAGTATGGTGTTAACTGCTAGCAAAATGTGATTACTATCAGCAATATTTTTCTTTTAAAAGGACACTAAGAGGGGAGAGTGGGGATAGGAAGGAAGAAGGGGTTTTAACCTGCCAGTAACCTCTGCCACTGAGAATGGAGGAATAATTGGTATGACACTTCTGAAAGGTTGACAACTCCTGCTTTAAACACAGAGCATCGAGGCCCTATTACTACAGGAACCAAATTGAATTAAAATATTTTATTTATCCTTCCCTCTGAAAAAGCATTTAAAAATTATAGTGAAGTAAATTCTTGGTTCAGTGTCAGAACCAGAAATACTAAAAGGAGCAAGGAAAACATGAAAGAAAATAGATTTGGAGGGGAAAAAACCACAAAAGCTAGACACAATCAATAACATGTGGGATAAAGTAAAGAGAAGAAACCTTTCAAGTGTCCAGGCTTAAATGTCAAGAGTATTAGAGCAAAACAAAAAAGGATGGCAGCAGAAGCCTGTGGAACATGAGGGGATATGGAAGATGACTAAGAATAGACTACGATTTAAGATCAGCCCAAGAATGTACCCCCTTAATTTACAAAATAACTCAGTCTGCTAACTATCCACTTTCTATTCGGTTTTAGAAGCTCCACCCATAAGGACTTTGTTTTTATTCATTTGTGGGCCATAGAACATAGCAGATGATCCAGAAGAAAGAGCTCAAGGCTAGATTCAGGAGTTCTAGTTTCTAATCCTGGCTGGTAACTATACCTCTTAATCTTTTTTAGTCACTTAACTTACTTATACCCGTTTCCCTATCTGTAAAATTCAGATAACACGTATTATAGCTGCCTCAGAGACTTTAAATCCAGCCTCAGACACTTACTAGACGTGTGATCTTAGGCAAGTCACTTAACCTCTAGGTTCCTCAGTTTCCTCAAATGTAAAATAGGGATAATAATAGCACCTACCTCCCACGGCTGTTCTAAGGATCAAATGAGATAATGTTTGTAAAAGCATTTTTGTAAACCTTGAAGTGCTTTAATAAAGATTAGCTATAATCGTCATCATCAATAAAACATTTGTTTAGTCAATCATATTTGAATCTTCCTGACTCCATTTGAAGTTTTCTTGGCAAAGATACTGGAGTGGTTTGCTATTTTCTTCTCCAACTCATTTTACAGACGAGGAACTGAAGCAAACAGGATTAAGTGACTTGCCCATGGTCACACAGCCAGTAACTACAAGCTAGGGATTGGACTTGAATCTAAGGCATCTTGGCTCAAAGTCGGTTCTCTATTCACATGCTATCTATTACAGCCTATGTAGGGGAGAAGAAATAGAAATAAATGTAATGTAGAAATAAAGTGCGATGCAGGCATTTGGAGAGGTGCAAGAAAGAAGATAGAGCTCTTAGCTGGTTCTAGTTACTATGGATACTTGAGCTTGATGGTCACTGGCATGCACACATGACCAACCGTGTTCTAAGTCTCTAGCGGAGCTTTTGACCCTGAAGAAAATTTTGTTTTATGGGAGAAGCCACATGGAGAGATGAAGGAAGAAAAAGTATTGCTTCAGGGACCAGAACATGAATAGAGAAACAGAGTAATGAATGACTAAAGATGAAGTGTTGTCCAGATGAAAGTAAGATGCAAAAGAAGTGGAACCAGCCAGCGAA
>CM053622.1:166548080-166576737 GCA_028646595.1 Phalanger gymnotis | reverse complement strand
CCTCTTCTTCTTCTCCCTCTTCTTCTTCTCCCTCTTCTTCTTCTTCTTCTTCCTCCTGTTCCTCTTCCTCCTCCTCCTCCTTCTCTTCTTCTTCTTCCTCCTTCTCTTCTCCTTTCCTCTTTCTTTTTCTCATCCCTCTTTTTTCCTTCCTTCTTTTTTCCTTCATTCTCTTTCTTTCTTTCTTTCTTTCTTTCTTTCTTTCTTTCTTTCTTTCTTTCTTTCTTTCTTTCTTCCTTCCTTCCTTCCTTTCTTTCTTTTTTTCTTTCTTTCTTTCCAAAGAAACCCCAGCTTGGATCATTTCCCATCCAACTGGGAGTAAGGAGAGATATTCATTGCCCACCTCCTCCCCCCATCCCCAAGCTGAAGCTATCTCTGTAATACATTCAGAAGCCTTATTCTTTTTAATGTTCGTTTTCATTTCTATGTTACTTGAAGCTGCTATTAAATGATATGGTCATTTACTATGATTTGTGTCCAAGTCTTTAAGTGGTTTGGTATTAAAGCAGTTCCCTAAAAAGGGAGAGATTTTCCTCAGCTGAAGATGAGGTGGGGCATGAGCCAATTAGAGAGAATATTTCTATAATGTTAGTATATATTGAGATAGTCAAACTTGAGGAAGACAGAACCACCTGCAGGCTATTGAAATAATCAAGGCAATGAGGGCCTGTATCAGGTTTGTCGCAGTGTTAGAGGAGAGAAGGGGGCATATTCAAGAGATGCTACAAAAGTGAAATTAACAGGCCTTGGCAATAGTTGGATATGGGAGAGAGAGAGACAGAGAGAGAGAGGGGACAGTTAAGGATGACAGTCGGATTGCTAGTCTAGGGCACTGGGATGATGGTGGTGCCCTCAACAATAACAGGGAAGTTGTGAGGAGGTAAAGGTTTAGGGAGAAAGATGAGTTCAGTTTTGCACATGTTGAGTTTAATATGTTTATTGGACATCCAGTTTGAAATGTTTTAAAGGAAGCTGGAGATGTAAGATTGGTGGTCCAATTGGTGGTCCAATCCAGGAACAAGGAGAAGTGAGTATGTTGTTCAGGCAACACTGTATTTAGCATACAGTTAAAAAGTGCCTGACTACACACGTAAACTTTTAGTAACTAGCTATTTGTGCAGAACATTACGGGTTGGGAATGGAGATACAAAATAGATAACCATAATATGAAATAATCCATATTAAGTGCATTTGAAAGGTGCAAAACAAAGTGTTTAGTTTAGTATGAGACAGAAGGTTATGATTAACAAGTATAATCAAGGATGGCTTCATGGAGGAGGTGGCATTTCAGATGAAATTTGAAGGATGAAAAAGAATTTAATAGGTAGAGAGAGTGAATTCGGATATTCTACAAATAAGAACAACAGTAATTTTAACACTATGAAAACAATTCAATTAGTGTGAATTCAATAATCATTTATTTAGGGCCTCCAATGCACTAGTTGCTGGAGAAAAGAATGTTAAATAGGCCCTACCTTCAAGGAGCTTAAATTCTTTTGGGGGAAAGTGGAGGGATCAAACAGGTAGGAAACTTGTACATGGAAAAAGAAGCACAAAATACATACAGAGAAAATCCAAAGTAATTTGGTTACGTGGTAAGGGAAGGACATTAACAACTAGAGAAAACCCCAGATGGGATGACAAAATGACACAAAACAACAGCCACAAGAAAGGCCTTCTAGATGAGGAAAGATAAAGTTGACTCTGAAGGAAGTTAGAGATCCTGTGTGGCAATGGTGAGGAGAGAGATCTCTAGGTAGGGTGGGCAGGCTATAGAAAGGAATAGAAGCAGGGAATGAAATGTGTAGTATGGAGATAGAGTGTAAGCTCCTTGAGGGCAAAGACTATTTTTTGCCTTTTTTTGTATCCCCAATGCCTGGCACATAGTAGGCACTTGATAAATGTTTATTGATTAATCGTTTGGAAATAGTTGGTCAATTTAGCCAGAAATAAGGTAGACGAGATGTAATAATGAAACAGCCTGGAAAGATAGGTTGAGGCCAGATTGTGAAGAATTTTTATTGTCCAACCAAGAAATTTTGTTTTATCCTAAAGATAATCATATCATTGAAGCAGGAAAGTAATCTACCAAAGAAGACTAAAAATGAATAGCCAGATCACTTAGAGAAAAACTAGAAGACCACAGTGTCATCAAAATCCAGGAATTAGGGATTCTTGAGGAGGAGGAGGGAGTGATCAACAGTGTTAAAGTCAAGAACAAAAAGGACTAAGAAAAGACAAAAGAAATCATTGCAATATTTTAGAAAAAAAAAGCCAAGGAAATCATTGGCAAACTCAATTTCAGTTGCATGGTGGGGAGAAAGAAAAGCGCAGTATTTTCATGGGACAGAAAGCAAAGCTAGAATGTGGAATACTTGAATGTCATTTTGTTCATCCTTTGTTCTCAAAGGAGACTAATGCCATCAGGAGAGTGATGTCTTAACTTTCAAGTGGATTGGATTCAAGTGAGGCAGAACTGGGCAAAGTCATCAGCCTCACTCTCTCCTCCAGAGTCATTGGAGTGGCAAGGCATAAATCAAGATGACTGGCTATGGCCCAGCACTTGGAAGTTCAGATAAGCCTGAGAAGGCTGAACAAAGTTAGATTGTGGAAGGTCATGCAAAGGAATTTGAACCTTCAGTAAGTAGGCAATAGAGAATCAAACCACTGAATTTTTGAGCACAAGTCACCTGCTCTATACAGACAGAAAATGAGTCAGGGAACAGCAGGAAGGATAGAGTCTACAAGGGAAAGGGTGGAAGGGGAAAAGAAGGCTGTTAGAAGGCTATTGAAACAGTCCCAGCAGGTGGTAATGAGAGCCTGGACCTGTAGTGAGAACAGAAAGGAAGGGACAGATGTTGCAAAGATAGAAACGACAGGACGTGGTAACTAATTGGATGTGGGAGGCGGAAATGGAAGAGTTGATGATAACAACTTATTAATAAAGTTACTTCATGTTATTTTTCCAGGCTCCAGTGAACAGAGGTAAGAACTGTTCAAAGAGAGGAAAATATGATCTTAGGTTCTCCAAGTCCCACTGCAGGGAAGCACCAATGAGCTGTCCCATCAGAGAATGCTGTGCCCATCTGTTGCATTCCCCTTTTTCTGTTCTCAGTGGGGATGAAAAAGGAAATATCTTTAAGTGTCTGGTAATACTCAAGGTCTGTGTTTTCAGTACCTGGCACCCAGCCATAGATTTCTGTTTTTGAAGTTTTGGTAGGTGAACAAAATGTACAGGAGTAAATACTCTGAACCTGAACTGATTTTTCCATCCCTGCAGGTGTAAATGGGTTCTTAGCTGACCCAGCCCCACTCAGCTTGCAGATGTACTTCAGAGGCTGTGCACAGTGAAAAATAAAATAAAATGACCTTAACCAAGCAGAACATGCAGCCTTAAGATAGCCCAATGCGACTTCAACTAATCATTGGTCTCCACACACAATGATCAGGCACTGTTCTGAAGACTCATTGTATCATTTAATACTTTTATAAGGTCTATGTGATAGGAATACCTTAACTACATTACAGATGAAACAGTCTAGTAATAAGGGCCTTTTGTATTTCAGAAACTAAAACCTCTTGAACAGGTTCCAATCCAGACACATTTTATCCTGAATTCATTCAACCAACCAATTAAGCAATCATTCAATTAACAATCACACATTAAGAACATACTTTGTAGGGGGCACTATGCTAAGTATTTGCAATGCATACAGGAAGTGGAAAGATGCCTGCCCATGAGGTGTATACATTCTCCTAGAGGTCACAACATATATTACACAGATATTTATATTATATTATATATATATGTATGTATATACATACACATATGTATGTATATGTATATATGTGTGTAAGTATATATGCTTATATACATACTTACATACATGCATGCTTATATAAATAAATATGTGGATATATATACATGTAGGGTAATAATTTAGGGAAAAAGGCTAGGGGGCAGAAGCTGGGGGTATCAAGAAAGGTCACATGTACAAGGTGGTATTTGAGCTGAACTTTAAAGGAAACCAGGGATTTTAAGAAGCAGATTGGGGTGGAGGTGGGGTGAAGGTGCATTAGAGACCCTGGGAACAGCAAAGGCATGGAGTTGGGTGATGGAATGGTATATGAAAAGAAAGACAAAGAAGAGAGTCAGGCTGGATCTTGGAACGTGTGAAGGGGAGTGATATAAAGCAAACCTGGAAAGGTAGATTACAGCCAGATTTTAAATGATTTAAAATGCCCATAAGAGGAATCTGCATTTGATCCCAGAGGTAATAGGGAGCCATCGTAGTTTATTGAGTGAAACAGGGTCTCAGTAAGAACTGGGTTTTAAGAATATTCCTTTGGCCATTGTCTGGAAGATGGATTAGAGAGGGGAGAAACTCAAAGAAGGGGGACACTTCCTACCAAATATTGTTACAGTTGAGATTCTGGTGCGACAAATATCCCTTTATATTTGTACAGCATTTGTCAGTTTTTAAAATGCTTTTATATGTGTTAATTTGAGATTTCTCATATCCTTGAAAATTATGGTATTCGATTCAATCCAACAATCATTTATTAAGCACTTACTGTAGAAAAGGTTCTGTGCTGAAGATACAAAGACAGAAGGAGAAGCAATCTCTGCACTCAAAGATGATATATTCTACAAGAAGTGGATATAATATGTTAAGATAAGTAAAGACAAGATCATTCCAGGAATGAGAGAATGTTAATGAGGAGGAGAATCAGGAATGTCTTTTTTTGTAGTCAATGGCACTTGAGCCTTGAAGGAATCAGAGGAGATTCTTAGCATCAGAGCAGAGGAAAGAGTTTGTTTCCAAGCAGGTGGGGGCAGGATAGGGGATTTGGGGTCTGCAAGAAGCATGGAGATAGGAGGTGGAATGGTGAGCTTGGGGAACAGCAAGTAGACCAGTTTGGCTGGGACAGAGGGTGTGAATGACAATGCTAGGAAAAACATCTTGAAAAACAGCCTATGGCCAGATGGTACATGGTGATGGCATCATGGTACAGGGGAAAAAACACATTAAACTTGGAGTGCTGAACTTAGAGTTAAGGAACCTTAGTTTAAACCCCTGTTCTGCCACTTATTACTTCTATGACCCTAAGCAAGTCCTTTCGTCCCTTGGGGCTGAGTTTCCTCATCTGCAAAATGGGGGGATTGGTTTGAATGGCCTCTGAAGTATCTTCTAACTCTAGTTCTATGATCCTAAGATTTGTGTTTATAAAATTTTATTTTTTTCCCCAACTGCCAAGCTGAGGAGTTGTTAACTTATATTAGATGCAATGGGAAACCATTGATGATTTTTGAACAATGGGAGAAACATTGTCAGACCTGTACCTTAGGAACATTTTGGGGGAAGCTATATGTATCAAGGATGGACTGGAAAGGAGAAAGATTGAAAGCAGGAAGATGGATCGGGAGGGGATAAAGACCTTTGTCTTTGCATCAGTAATGCCAGGGAAAGGTTGCCAACCCTATCTTTCCCTCTCCAGGGGTGTTAAATGCTGCCTGAGGTTTATCAAAGTTTCAAGACAATTTGTATGCAGTTCAGACACTGGCTTTCAAGAGCATTGAATGAGTTGAATGACATGGAAAGGAATATATAAGTATTCACTCTCAACCTAAGAAAGACTTCAGTAAAGTATTGACTATGTATAGGATACATACCTGTACTCTGATGTGATTAAAAACAATGTGACAGAAATTAACACCCCTCCTTCAGCTATGAGTAAAGACTAGGGACCTATCTAGGAGGATGGTGAGTAAGCAAGGGCTTGCCACTGCCTAAGGGGAACCTTTGGTGTGTAATTTGGGCATGTTATAGCCTAGCTAAGAGAAGAGCTAAAAATGGGATGACCCAACACATGTCGAAGGATATGAATACTCCCAAGGGACAGAGGCAGTCACATGAGTAGATACCAATTTCATCAGAGAGCAACAGCTTGGTGAAGGACAGTTTTGGAAGTGAAGAAAGAGACAGAGGGTAGAGCTATAGCAGATTCCAGTTGCAGAAATCTAATAGATCAACAGTGGCAAAGGATACATAGATAAAGCATTAATTATGCTTTGATTATGTGCCAGGCACTGGAAACATATATATGGAACACACAAATAAAAAAGTACAATCCTTCCCCTCAAGGAGTTTATATTTTAGTGGGAGAAGACAATACATGTTGGAGGAAAGTGCCCCTATGTCAAGAAGGTGAAGAAATAATCTGGGGAGTCAAGGCTTGGTACAAGGTTGAAGAGAGCATGGCTGATATGGGAGCTTCTTCAAGTGGAGATTTAGGGAAGAGCCAGATTAACTCTTTCTCACCCTAGAGTATGAGTGCTCCACGGAATTGTTCTCTTCCTCTATTGACTTGGCAAAATATGTATTCATTTATGGGAGCTGGGGGGAGTGGGGCAGTGGGGCAGTGAGGCAGAATGTTCCCATTTATGTATGGAAAATTGAATAATTCTATTGCTTACATTTTTTTCCCTTTTTTTTCTACCTACTTAGATGTTTTGCTATTTGATGTATATTGTATGCTTGGTGTTTTGATGGAAAATGCACTGTATGGTGACTGGAGACGAATATTAGCCCCCATATTGAACCCAAATAATGACAGCTCTAAATTTGAATGTGGGAATCTATTACCTCTCAAATTTATAGATGAGTAATTAGAACTCAGATTTTGAATTGCTTGCACAAAGCCACATAACTAGTAACTGGAAATTCTGGGATTAGAACTTCTTTGAACTCCTCATTGGTTAATATAGCAGGGAATCAAGGCAGTAGAAATCCAGAGCTGGCCAGGAACATGGACACTTGCATAGGGAGTACTCCAATAACTCTCTTTTTAGTCAGTGGCTGAAATCAACCCAAACATTTAAGCTATAAGGAAGCAATCAACCATCTTGGTTGCAACACCTTTGACTTTTGCCTGGCCCTATATTTCTGTCTCTTCTAGAATAGCAATGTGAGTGTGTGTGTGTGTGTGTGTGTGTGTGTGTGTGTGTGTGTGTGTGTGTGACATAGGTATAGAGAGGTCATGGTTGGGGGGTGGGGGTGGTGGATACAGAAAAGGCATAGTAATCCAGTTATTCCCAAATTTATTTTTTCCCATTTTATGTCTGCTTAATGCCTCTCCTGGATAGTCTTTAGACTTCTGGATTTCTAAGTGTTTTGCCCCTCAGTTAAGTCTCCCAAATGTGTGCCACATTGGTCATGTAGCTCAGGCTTTAGGTACCAGGAGCAACTCCAAGGAAATTGATTTTAATGAATTTGTGTTGAAGGGTCATGGAAGCTATATCCTTGATAGCACCTTCTGGGTTCTTTCCTCTTCTTAGGCCATTTGGTGTCAGAAGTTGCGGATTTTTGCCACTAGTCATATTTCCTACTAGACTATATATACAGCCTTCTAACCAATTAGCTATAATCTGGCAAGGGTTTGAATTTGTAGATGGGAGGGAAAATGTTTCTATAAAAATTGATAGAGGGCTGAGCCAGGGCCTTCAACTTCCTTCCACATCCAAATCTTGAAGTGAGACAGCAGTAGCCTAGTTCCTCAGACTGCCTAATATAAACCATGTTGTTGATTTTCAGTGATTAAAAATATCAAAAAACTACGACTATTCAACAAATAGCACAGGGATTGAATATGTACAAACACCTAAAAAGAAAATAATTTCGTTTTCTTCTGAAATTCATTTAGATCTAATATTTATTTTTAAGATACATAAATTTAATGTGATTTCTTTGACTTACTAGCTAGCTGTTCCAGCCTTATCAAAAACTTTCCTGGCATCTGCCATAGCTTTCTCTTCTCTTTTTTCAATAGTTCTACACGGTACTCTGTGATGAATCAATCTACAGGTTATTTCACAGACTTGGACTAAGCATAGAGTTCATTGGGAAGGACTTCCATTTTAGAACCAAGTCATTTATCCATTTCTTTTAACTTAACATGAAACTTCATTTTTACTTTTTTCTTAGATCTATCATATACTGTGGGTGTTTTTCTAGATCCAGATCTTTATATTATTTCTGAGTACAGAAAGGCTCCAATCAAGCATAAACTTACAGATAAATATGTGTATACACACATGTGTATACACATGCATAAATATGTGTATACACACAGTATATGTATATACACACATGCATCTACACACACATATATGTATATATAATATGCATCCATAAATGCAATAAAAGCATAGCTCGAATGGGATGCATCTGTTTCTTAAAAGCTATAGATACATAAATGTCTATATTGCTTTTTATATATACACAGTTTTTTGTTTCCCACATATGGTAATTCAAAGACTTTTTTATTCTCCAGTTTTTTGGGCATAAATCCCTACTTGTTTTCACAGGAACATTAGCTAAAATTTGCAGATACTGTATGCAGTAGATAAAACTGTTGCTTTTAAGACCATATGTCACACTGAACTGTTCAAGAGGCATCAAGCCTTTCTTGCTTACAGATCTTTAAAGATACAATTTTATGCTCAGTTAAAATGGAAAAGAGCATTATGTTTAAAGAGAAACCTATTTACTGCGCAAGCATTTCACTAAATTCTGTCACCAAATTACTAGTTAGTGAGACATTTGTACAGTACATTAAAAAAAGTTTTTTTCCCATTATACATGTCCTCCTCCATATTTATCAGTTGCTAGGGATTACAGTCTTGATAGCAGCAGGGTAAGATGAGATGAGCGGCAGGCGATGGCTTCTGTTTATTTACACATTCATATTAATTTTCCAAAAGTAGCCATAAGGATCTCGATTTATGAAGAGTCTATGAATCATTTAACATTTTTTATGGGAGTTTTGCTCCTTTTCAGGCCGCCATTACATTATAGCTATGGAAAGCATAAACTCTAACCATTATTATTTCATTGGACAGGGGAAAAAATCAACTTTTGTTGCACAAAATAAGTAGATCATAGCTGTGAAAAATCCTTCAGGAATAAGACGCATTTCACCATGACTACATTTCATTTCCATACACATAACTTGTACATAATCATCAGCCGCAGAAGCACATAATGGGAGTGTATGTTTTGTTTTAAAGAAATATGACCCTTAGGGCCTTGTTCTTTTCAGTAGTACATCTCATACAAAGCACAATTTAAATGGGAACCGAACTGGATTCAGAAACTCTTCCACACATATCAGCTTTATTCAGCCACCTTAATATAGTCAGGGTGTTTTTCTTCATTTAATGAATGCTGAAGGACAGGTAGGGTCAGCAGAATTACAAAGGGAATGGGAGACCGGCACAGAGAGTACCAGGGAAGAAAATTTCTATCATATTGTGAGAAATGCATGATTTAATCAACCTAAATCTTGAAAAATGTGGCACTGAAAAGCATAACAATCTACAAGGAATACATATGGTGCAAAGAAAAATAGAAAAGAGGAAGACAGGAAAGAACTGATGATACATATATATGTATATATATGTGCATACATAATGTAAATGTATATATGGTATATATTATATCTAAACATAAATGAGAAACAGTCTATATAGTGTAGCAGATTCATTGTTATTCGGTTAGAAAGATCTGGGTTTGAATCCTACCTCAGACCTTTTTAGGTATATGAATAAAAGGTAAACCACTTAATTCCTTTGAGCCGGTTTCATCATTTGAAAAATGGGAATAATGACACCTTTACCATTTATCTCACAAAATTGTTTCGAAGAACAAATGATTAAGTAGTATAATGTATACAAAAGACATTAATTTTATATAGAGATGTTGTGAAGGTATCATTGAGGAGACTTCGTGACCTATTGTACATCATGAGGGAGAGAGAGTAGAGTGGCAAGGATGACTGAGATTGCAAACTAGCTTGACTGGGAGGATGATGCTGACCTTAACAGAAACAAACATCATAAAACATTCAAATCACTCTGTCTCCCAGTCCCCAAATATCAGATGAGGGAGATGTGAGATCTCATACATCAAAGTTTTATTTTATATTACTATAATATCTACTGCCAACACACTAAATTTTCCCCCCCTTTTTTAAGAAAACCTAATAGGCAATAAATGCACTGATGCATTCAATAATAAACAAATATGTGTTGAGTGCTATGTGTAGGGTACTATGCTAGGCACCAGGAATATAAATATGAATCAGATATTGCCCCTGCCCTCAAAGAGCTTACAGCGAGGTGTCAAAAGACCCATATAGCTTTTAACTGGAAAGAAAATAATTGGAAAATTCTAAAAATGAAATTCTAATTATAATTTCCTTGTACTCTACTTTTGGTATAATTTACATGTGAAGGTTTGAAGATTAAATTCTAATTCCTTGAAAACTAGTAATCCATATGTGGCATATTGTCAACTCTTTGTTAATCAGTATATTCGATTAACCAGACCTGCCTACTCCCCAACCATTCTGGATAAATAAGATTTCTGAGTACTTTCCCTTGGGAGCTTTAGTGATTACAAGTACAAAACATCTCCTTAAACACGAGAGGGAACTTATTAGTAATAGTGGAGCTCATTTCAGTGGGAAACTCATTCTTGTCCTCATTCCCATTACAGAACAGAGGAAGCCAGCACCACTTTTAATTAAAAGTCTCACGCCATCAGCTCACCCAGTCCATCATTAATCCCCCGGAAATGCCCTTTGTTAAGATCATTATTTCTTAATTAACATACTGCGTACTGAAGTCAGTCTAACTTGGCTTGAGAATGGGGGTAGGGTGAGGTGACCCACCTCTTTAAAGAGCCAGAGTAGGAAAAGACTTTTAAAGAGAAGATCTGGCCAGGAGGAGACGAGATTAAATAGTTTACACAGCAGAAAGTGGCTCTGTCCCCTCTAAATTACTCCATCTTTTATCATCTGGAAAATCTATAGTGGGATTATAGGTTTAGCCCCTTTTTCTGTTGAGAGAAACAGAGTTTTCCTCTCCCACTAAACACACTGAAGGATTTTTGCCATTCAGATCCAAAGTCAAGTGATTAGAGAAATCACTGCCTAAGTCATTCATTGGATTTAGTATTCAATAAATCTGGGATAATAAGAATAACACACATTCAACATAGATGTTATTTTGGACACTGAGTAATAATAGGAGTAGTTTAATATTAACGTGGCACCTTAAGGTTTGCAAAGTTTTACATCTGCTATCTCATTTGATCATTAAATTCTCAAACATTGTTGTGAGATAGATGCTAGTATGATTCCCATTTTACAGATGAAGATACTGAAGCTCATAAAGATTATATGGCTTGTTTATGGTTGTATTGTTAGTAACTGAGGCAAGGTTCAAACTCAGATATCCTGATTCATCCACTATTCACTTTTTCCTTGCTTTAACTCACTGCTTTACCTTGAGTAGTAATAACTCAGTCCATGAAAGAGTGAACAAAACAGCCATTTTCTCCCCAGAATGTTCTTCATTATACTGACTCACCCTAAAATCCTGACCAAGGTGAATTGGAACTAATCTTTCATTGGTTGTCTTAATCAGTTTCCAATAAGCTCCACAGACAGCCTCATTTCCTTGGCTATTTACCTCTTGTGTACTTTCTCAGCGCTACAGTAGCTCTTTGGATGGATAGAACCTATACTATTGGTACACACAGACAAAGATTATGCCCTGATTCTTCCCTTTGACCAATTCTTCCATTGGAATCGAAGAGCCTCAACAGTAAACATCTTCCCTTAATTCCCACAATTTCAAGCTGTTCTTAAATCCTCATGGTTCAAGAAAACTATGGATTCTCCACTTTCACTCTATGAATCCTTTCTTTCCAGATTTGGTCTTGTTTGCTTCTCTTGTCTATACCGTAGGTCATTAGTGTACCCCACTGGCCATTCATGACTTGCCAAATCTAGTAGGAAAAGAAGAATAGATGGGGGTAAAAAAGAAAAAAAATAAACATCAATTTTTGTATTTATCACTTAAAGCCAGTATTATAATGAAAGCCAGAAGACTTAGATTTCATTCAGAGATCTGCCAATTACTGGCCATGTAATCTTGGAGAAGTCAATTAAAGGTTTTTTTTTTCTTTTTTGCCTCAATTACTTCAAAAGTAAAGTAAGAATAAGAAAAATACTCCACTGCCTGCTTTACAAAGTTAATGGATAGCAACATGTTGTAATTGAAAGAACATTGGTTCCCTAATCCTAGGACCTGGATTCAAATATTGCCTTCATGATTAACTCACCTGTAGGACCATAGGCAAGTCAGTTAACCTATTTCACCTTGGTTTCCTGATCTGCAAAAGAAGATATTGGACTAGAGAGTTTGCAAGGTTCTTTCCAGCTATGGAGAACTATAGCTTTAAATGTGAAAAGGATTTTGATGACTCTCAATATAGCCTTCTGCAAAGGTGTAATTCACAATTTCACTTTCTCCCTCCCTGGCCCCACAAATTTCAGCTCATCTTACAATTTGCCTACTTGTTTGCCCCAGTCTTGTCTTGGAATCACAGTAAAATACTAAAACCTGAAAGGAAAGGAGGAGAGACATCTGACAGAATATATATAAGAACTAAGGGGAAAAAATGAAGAATTGCCAACTACCTTCAAAGACTGTTATGTCTCTCATGAAGCAAGTCCTTAAAAACGTAAAGCCTCCAAGCCCAGTAATGACCTCTGAATTTCTTGTTATGTTTTCTGATGATCTTAATACCAATAGAAAAAAGACTGTTCTTTTGCCCAGTAGATATTTTGTATGTACATTTTTTTGCATGTTGTCTCCAACATTAAATGTGAACATCTTGAGGACCAGACTATGTTTTTATCTTCCTTTACATCTATAGCACTTAGCATAATGCCTGGTATCTAACAAGTGCTTATTAATGTTTGTGATTAACTGACTGACTCATTTATTCAATCGTGAATCTAAGTCTTAACCTATTTAGAAAGTAGTGACAAGAATTCAGCATAGCCTGGGTGCCAGATTGAGAGGTATTTTTTTTTTTTTTGCCAGACCATCAGTCCCCTTCTGCTTCCTGTTATAGCTTGAAGATGATTCCACCCAATGCCCAGACTCTGTGTTTCCTGATCCATCTAGATTCCTATTGTATTCCTGTCTTACCACTGAATAAATTTAGGACTTTGTGAATCTTGACCCTCTAGATTTTGGTTGCTTTATCATCTCTAGTAACTATGACAGAAGTATAGCCTTATTTCCTCTTCGCTTTTCCCCGGCTCCATCTTACTAAGCCACAGATCTTTCCGTGGGAATTAAAGCACATCTTAGGGCCCCATTAATTATCCCATCCATTTAATAATGATCACTTTTATTGTGTAAGAACAGTTCTTGACTGATTCAATCAAAGCCAAGTATGAACAAGGCCTGTATACCTTCTTGAATCAATCAAAGCTATCATCTGATAGATTTGGTCATACTCTAAGGAATTTATATAAAAAATAATGAGTTATCTCATCACCAGAGGTAGATTTTCCAAGGGTCTGGAAGTAGAGGGGTTAGTACAATCCTGGTGTTCCAACATACTAGTGAGGAACAAAGGTAATACTGAACTGTGGCGAAAAGAGAGATATTGAAGAGTCATTGGCTCTACAGGCATCTCAGAGCAGAAAACCATGGGACAGAAGGAAGTCCTGAAAAAAAAAATGGATCTTTTCCCAAGTTCTCCTCACAATGCCTGTCTATTTATAGATACTACAACATAATCAATTCAAATATTTTCAATGAACTATTTTTTTTCTCAACCACAAAGCGGTCAGAGGGTAACCAGAGATAAATAGATATAAATATAAATTGAGGCAAAAAACCCAACCTTTACCTAAATGTTAGGAATCTTCCTAACTGGGGGCTTTGAGCAATTATAGCTAAACTAATAACTTTTCCTTTAAAATAAGCTCCTCAAAGCTGAAGAAGAGGAAATCCCAAGGACCCAAGAGGCCATTGTTTTAACCCTACCCCTTGCTTGATCTAATTATTGTAACTGAGTTTTATATCTATTAAAAAAGACCTTTTGTTTTACAATAATGGTCCATCTAATACTTCTGCAGAGCCTAACATAAGTCCCTGCAATAGGTCAAAACACAATTTATAGAGCATTTTAAAGTTTGTGAAGCACTTCACATACATTATCTCATTGGATCATCACAACAACCTTGTAGGGAAGAAACTGAAATTATTACTCCCATTTAAAAGATGAGAAAACTGAGGTTCAGAGAAATTTGCCATTGAGAGTCACATAGCTAGCAAGTATCGGAGGCATTATTCAAACCCAGGTCTTCCTGCCTCTAAATCCAATGCTATTTCCACCGTATCAAACTGCCTCTCTTCAAGATATTTCCATAATCAACATTGTCATCAAATATTTATAGAATAATGGCCATGTGTGAGGAACATTCTAAGGGTTTAGAAAGAAGATGTTTAAGATGTAGAAGGAAAGAAGAAACAAGCATTTATTAAGTGCCTCCTTTGTGCCAGGAGAGCAGCTAGGTGGCCCAATGGAAAGTCACTTAACCCCATTGGCATCACTTCCTCATCTGTAAAATGAGCTGCAGAAGGAAATGGCAAACCACTCCAGTATCTTGGCCAAGAAAACCCCAAATGGGTCATGAAAAGTCAGATACAACTGAATTTATTAATTTATTCATGACTGAAATTACTAAATAACAACATGTGCCACATACCATTTTACAAACATCCTGTTTGAGCCCTACTATATAACACCAGGAGGTAGGGTGCTACTATTATCCCCATTTTATAGTTGAAGAAACTAAGGCAGGCAAAGTTTAAGTGACTTGCCCTGGGTTACATAGCTAGTAAATGCCTAAGGCAGTATTTGAACTCGGATATTCCTGACTCCCAGCCCAGTCTACTGTCTACTTCACAATCTGCCACATATAGACTGTCCCTTCTTTCCTCTGATTTGCTGTAATATTTTATGCCTCCTTAATTGCAATTTCACATTATAGTTTGTGCTCTAATTATATGTGTACACGTTGTATTTCTCCTACTAGACTGTAAGCTCCAGAAGGGCAAGGACTCTATCTTGCTGAGTCAGAAGTCCTGGGCTCAAATTCCTGCTTTCCCATTTATTAACTGTTCATCTTTGGATCAGTAATATAACTTCTCTGTACTTGTGTTTTCTCTTCTTTGAAAGACAAATGATAATTCCTTTTTCAAAGATGAGAAAACACAAGTACAAAATGACTTACCATACAGCCTTATGGTGGATATTAAACATAAGAGAGCTATTCTGAGGGTTACCAGGCTCACTGAACCTACAGTCCCAGGGCTGCACTACCTGCGAATGAAATGTCTTTGGCATAGCTAAAAGCCCTGAAGTTTGTCCGCAATATTTGATGTTTGTGGATTGAATAACTAATATTCTAAAATGTATGAAGAAATGCAGGACTTTTAGAAGGCAGCCCTCTCTTTTGTTTCATGCTTTGTTTTTTAAGATTTCATAACCAATTTTACTGGAAAGGAAAAAAATATTTCTAATGCATCAGCATTTTTCAACTGCAGTCGAATTTTAGTTACAGAATGACAGCATCTCCTGGAGCCAAGATTGTCTAAAGAAAGAATTTGAGACAGGAATCATCTGTCCTAGTTTTAGAGAGAGAAAAAAAGGTACCTCATGACATTTCTGCCTCTGTTTTCCACTGCTAGAATTCTGGGTGGAATATTCAGTTCAGCACAAGCTGAAGTACAAGGAATCTGCCCCTTACTCTTTTGTGCTCTCTATAGAGCATTGAAAAGGAACAGGAATACAGTAGGCATTCAATTTTATTTTACTTTAGGACCAAACCTATAATTTCATCTGAATCATCAGTTAAGGAACTTCCTCTATCGATGTAGATCTACTCCTTCTCTGCCCCATGCAGTTTTAAAGGAAGTGCCCAGAGCAAAGATTTATTGACTTGTCCACTATCAGCACTCAATGCATTCTGTTTGATTACAATGAATATCCCAATTGAAAATCTCAAGCAATTAAGGTAACTACCCCAAACTTTTTTTTCCCCAAGTATCTGCAAGATTTTTGCTGGATAAATGTTTAAACTGAAAAGTACTAGAGGGTAGTATGGGTGGTACCTTCTGAGTTTCTTAGTAAGACAGCCATCTAGCCTTGGAATATAGTAGAAATTTTGAATCTTGCCCTAACCACATTCAACCATGGTTTGAAATCCATCTTCCTTGCATGTATGTTCATTTTTGATGGAGTACATATTTGGATCCTCATTTTAGCTTCACTATAGATCATTATTAAGATTGACTTCAAGTGATACAGACCACACCTGTATCAAGATGAATATTGTCAGTGATCAGAGAATTGTTTCCTATGTCCGCAAGATATTTTGCTTTCAAAATATTTTGAGTAGTAGTAATCCACTGTAAGCAAATATTAATACACCTTAGCAAATCTCTTGCTGGAATTGTCTGAGGGTGTCCTTTTGTTGAAAAATCTCAACACTATTGACATTAAGTCATATGTTAAAGAGTATTTCTATAGTTAGTCCAAATGCCTCCCATTTGGGATGAATATTTCCTTTCCTTGTCTCCCACATGCCCCAAAGGAATCCTTTTAGACATGAAACACCAAAAGGAAGTTTAGATCTCACTGTTATCTACCTCATCCCTTCTTCCCCAGCCCTGTCTGGTCAGCTGACAAAAAATCTCCCCAGGATAAATTTCTATTGGGGAAGCCTTTCCTTTCTCTCTTGGGGCATTCACACTGCCTACTTGTCAATCAACATTTTCCTTATTTTGCTCCAGATAATGGTTCCTCATTGGAAGTGCAAGTGTTGATGAGAGCCAAATAATTAGAACTGCCTTCATCTCTCCAAGAACTTTCAATTCTTTTTGGTCAGAAGGATTTTCCTTGTAGTGGGGGTTCACACAATTTCATCTTCTAAATGTGTCCCTGAATGGGACTGCCAAGTCATATGACCTTGGAATGAGTTTTCCTAGGTCTATAATCAAACCCACAAATCCTCCAGTTGGCTTGGGAGTTTGGTGCAACAGATCCATCTGTGGTGGATCAGCCCTCCCTGGCTCAGCATATGTTCTAAGAATTGAATTTCCCCAATGAGAATCGTGCCTTCTTATCAACATGTTGTACTTAATTTAGTTCTTTTGCTTCCTCCTAACAGCTACACTCAGATTACCTGCCAGGATCCAACTGCACCAGCCATGGGAGGCTCAAGCAAGGCTTGGCTGGTAGATTTAGAAAGAATAAATGTGATCAAATCAAGTCAAATCAACACACATATATTAAGTGCCTACTGTGTGCCAGGCAATGTGCTAAGTGCTGAGAATACAAAAAAAAAAGGCATAAACAGTCCCTAGCCTCAAGGATCTCACAGACTAATAGAGATTAGACAAGCAAATAATAAACTAGTAAGATAGATACAGGAAAAATTGGAGATAATCACAGAAAGATCACCAATCAGGAAAGGCTCCATGTAGAAGGTAAAATTTTAGTTGAGACATGAAAGAAATCAAGAGATAGAGATGAGAAGGGAGAATATTGCAGGTATGGAGATAGACAGCAAAAATATAGAGAGCTGGGCAATGGAATATCATATTTAAAGGACCACAAGAAGACCAATGTCACTGGATCTCGTGGTATGTGGAGGGGAGTCAAGTGTAAGACGAGGAGAGGTAGGATAGGACTAGACTATGAAAGGCTTGAAAAGTTAGACAAAGGATTTTATGTTTGATCCTAGAGGTAATAAAGAAGAACTGCATTGGGGTTTATTGAATGGGGGTGTGGGTGAAATAGCAAGACCGTGGCTTTAAGAAAATTGATTTGAGAACTGAGTATAATGAGGAATGGGGGGATGGGGAGACAATTGGGGAAGGGGGAGCAGCTGGAAGGCTATTGCAATACTCCAGGTGTGAGGTGATGGGGAGCCTGCACCAAGGTGGTGGCTGTGTTGGGGAAAGAAAGAGAAGTATAGAAGAGATGTTAAATATCCTGACCATAAAGTCCAATGTTTCCTTGGAAAATGTCATTGCATCTGAATTTGATTCTTGATTGCAATGGTTTTTACTTGATTGTTGTGTTTTGTTTTGTTTTTTGGTTTTGTTTTCAAGCCATTCAACTGCTTTCCCTCCATCTCCTACAAATGTGCTGCTGCCTTTTACAGCCTGGCCCTTCCTGTCATCGGCTTACTGGCTTTACAAGGCATGAAAGGCCTTCCCAATTACAAAGCTGGAGGATGAGGTAAAGGAGTTTATATAGTTAACTGGAGCATGGGGCAGGAAGGGACTCATCTCAGTCTGAGTCTGAAAACGAAAGCAAGACAAAAGTTTCTTTCCCAGTATTTAGCATTGGCCAGATAACTGGATGGAGAAGAAAGACTTCAGTTGTTACTTCAGGCCGCCTTTTTATAGCAGCTGGTCCCTGGATGACAACCCCTGAATCCCAAAGAATGCTCTTTAACCTCTCTTGAAAGGATAATGGGTTGGTCTTTAATAAACCTCCCTTCCTCTTTACCACTCTTATTGGAGATACAGTGATTAAAGGCTGAGAACAGAGAAAGACTCAGCCTACAGCTTATATTGAGGGTTCCCCCTTTGACTTGGGTTGGCTCTTACCATGGGGAATTTCCAGGGGAGCTGGAAGGTTTATAGTAATCTCCTCCCACTTGGCTGGTTGTCTTCTCCTAGACTCTAATATGCATCCTCTGGAAACCCTAAGACTCATTGCTTCTAGAGGTTTACTTGGCCTTTGGGGTGTGGTCCCTTCTGTAATAGATTCCCCTAGAATAGCAGCACATCAGAAAGCACAACTAAGGTGCCAGTTCTACTTTGGTTCCCTAGAATAATCTTCAGGGATCAAAGGCAACCTTATAGATTTAGGGGAGATATCCACAAAATCTTCTCCTGAGTCTGTACTACAATGAATATAAGCTCTAAACCACTGAAAAATATCTTGGCAGGTTAGAATTGTGAGCTAGATCTAATGAGATGAAATTCAATAATAAATGTTAGACAAATTCTATATTTGGGTTCAAATATCGACATTACGAATACAGAATATAGGACACATGGGTTAACATTTCCCATAAAAAAAATCTGGGGAACATAATGGACTACAAGCTCGATCTGAGTCAACAGAAGCTGAAAAGATCTGTTCTTAGGCTGCATTAAGATTCACAGTATCCAGTACAAGGAGAGAGAGAGTATTTCGCCTGGGTCAGACAATATCTGGAGTTCTTTTCAGTTCCGAGAAGTATATTGAGCATGACCAGGACTGTGAGAGGACTAGAGATCATACATATGAGAATCAGCTGAAGAAATTAGAGATATTTAGTTTGTAGAAAAGCAGATTTGAGAGGAGCAGAATAGCTCTTTCCAAATATTTGAAGGACCATCGTGTAGAAAAGTATAGACTTACTGTGCATGGGTCTAGAGGGAAGAGCTAGAGGCAATGGATGAAAGTTGCAGAAATAAATATTTAGGATCATTTTAAGGGGAATAAATGTCTTCACTACGATATCCATCAAAAAGTAGAATAGGGTTGTTTTTTTTTGGTAAGTAGAGAGTTTCTCTTCAGTAGCTAGTCAAATAAAGGTTGGATGACCAGTTATTAGTGGTGTGACCATTCTGGAATTCATAGAATCATAATTTGGAATTGGAGGTGATCTTAGATAACATTTACTTCAACCCCTTTTAAAGATGATGAAACTGAGGCCCCTAGAGTTTAAATGACTTAACCCTAGAGGCCCTCTCTCCTCTCCTACTTCCTCTCTCTACTTTCCTTCCTTCCTTCCTTCCTTCCTTCCTATTGCTACCATTACCTACTTTATCCCCACCCACCCTCATACTCCTCCACCCCCCAGCACCACCACCACTGGAAGCCTTTACTTGTGTAACAAATTTGCATAGTCAAGTAAAATAAATCAACACATGTTTCCAACTTGGAATATGTCTCATTCTGCATTTCTAGTCTACTGCTGAAAGGTTGGAAATATGCTTCAGCATCATCAGTCTTCTGGAGTCACAGGGTCATAATTGGTCACATGGTCTTAAGCTTTTCTAATTTGATTTCCTTTACATTGTTATGGTTGTATAAATTGTTCTCAATAGAAAAAAATATGTTGTTTGTGAAGTAGTAAAACATAATGGATAAATTGAAACCAACATTTATTATGTGCCTTGGTCTAATCAGCCACAGCTGGACATGCTGCACCTTGATTCCAACATGGCGATGTCATTTTGGTCCTCTTTGAGAACAAAGGGCACTGATCAACCAGCTACATGCCAGGAACTATGCTAAATGCTTTACAAATATTAGCTCATTTGATCCTCACAACAATTCCAAGAGGTAGGTTCTATTATTATCCCCATTTTACAGATGAGAAAACTGAGGCAGGTGGTAGTTAAATGACTTGCCTAAGGTCATGTAGCTAGAAGGTATCTAAAGCTAGATTTGAACTCAGGCCTTCTTGACTCCAGGCCCAATGCTTTTATCCACCATGCCACCCAGCTGAATGGAGCACTGAATTTATCAGGAAGACATAAGGTCACATCCTGCTTCAAGCAACTTAACATATCTCCTCCACATTTTCTTTTTTGGTAAGATGAAAGGATCAGACTTGCTGGCCTCTAAGTTTCCTTATAGCTATAAAGCCACAGCTCTATGATAGTTGGTGCTAGATTTAGCTCCTTTTTCATCAGTATTTTAATCGTTTGGAGGGATTTAAGAGGCCTTCTAGTCATATCTACCTGAAGCAAAGCAAATGGCCATCCCGCTTCAGTTAGAACCTCTGGTAATGAAGTCCTCTGCCTTTAGGAACAGCTCATTCTTATTCTGTCCAGTTCTAATCATTAACTTTCCTTGTAGGTGATAGTGGAGTGTTCTGAAAGAAGGAAGGCATAAAAGAAGGGAGAAAGAAATCCAGCATTCCTCATATCCATGGGGACATTATCAAGTTGGCTATAGGGTCAGCTTTTATTTCAGAGTCTGATCTCAGGCACACATCTATTCCAGTCAATCTGGGAGTTCCTTATCTATTAACAATGAATTTCCTGGACTCACATGGAGCGACTTATTACTACAAGTACTTTCTCAAGAAGTTCTTACTTCAGAAATCTAGGAACCATATTTGAAGGATGGCCTTTTTAACATGAGTTACTTCATTTTCCCTCTTTGTGACTCAATTTTCTTATCTTTAAATAATAGCCTTTATATACCTTTCCTTCTAAATATCTATGATTCTTTAGCTGTTAGCCGAGGTGGGGGTGGGGGAGGGCTTCCAAAAGTCCTCCAGAGAAAAATGAGACATTTCCCCCACTCTCTCTGCTTTAGCAGAATCCCTCATCTTTGGTATAATAATGTAGCTTCCCCAAAAAGTCCCCCATTGCTTGTTAAAAGTTTGTGTCAGCTAAAGAGGGAACAGTGCCATGCTTATATGTCAGGGAGTGAAAGAGTGCAATGGGATTGTGGGTTATTCATTATTAGTTTCCCTTGGTGGTGATGTTTTCTTTTTCTTTTTGACTTTCCATATTTGTGCAACAGTGATTCCTGGGATATGGTATTAGCCAGAGTAATTCTACAGCAATAAGAAAAATATTATGGGACAGCCTTCTCACCCCTGTGAGTTTACTGATACCCAACAAAACAGATCTCCAGCTCTGTAAGATGTCAAATAAGCACATATATAAAACCCCTAGTTGCTAAAATTACCATATTGCAGTGTTATGATTCAGCTTCAGCCTCCCAATCCAGCTATGTAGAAAGCAGTATCACACCCTCTGAAGCCACAGTGGCTACTCCACATACGGCAAGATTCAAATTCTCTCCCCCCACTGTAAACCCACAGAAGACTCCAATGTACAGATTGGGAAATCTGGATTATTATTTTATTGCTAATGAAAAGTAACAAGATAGTTGCATACTCCATGTAAAAAATCTGCTAGGCTCAAATTAAAGTATGAAATGTTTGTCAATAAATTTAATGCTACTTGATAAAGAACAAAATTGTAATTAATAATACTTATTTTTTCCATTTTTTAGTGGTTTGCATATATTCATTCAAAGCCTTATGGGCATATGAGTCTAAACATAGAAAAAAGAAACTCAGATCAAACCTGGAAAATAGTCCATTACACAAAGACTTTAAATCTCTTTTAAAACAGAAAGACAAATTTTGAAGTGGGCATTGTATCTAAATCTAGGGCCAGCAATATCTTCGGTGGGAATTTGGGGAATGAAAATTCTAGTGAGGAGTCTTGATTTTGATAGAAATATCTGTTTTTGTAGTCTGGATCACACATCCAAATGCTGCAACCTGGTGTGATACTGAGTTAGTTTGTACAGAAGAAAATACCCGGGAACCAAACTGGAAAATGAAATAAGGAAATGAAAGGTGGAAGAGAAGCAAAAAGCAGATTAACTCATATGTTATAGGTTTATTTCCAGCCAAACTGTTGATTTTATTGATATCAGAAACTACCAGAGAGCCCATCTTTTTTTACCTTTACAAGTCTTTACACGCTTTGCAGATTGTGATCTTCTTTTGCTAGGGGACAATGAGAATTAGCTAGCCTTGTCTAGTGTTACCCAGCCAACATGTGTATAACAACAATGATGCTTGCTGCTACTGTGGCTGTGTAAGACCAACAATACCAGCACACAAAAGAGCTGCCAGCACAGCTTCTTAGATTTGCTTTTCTTTTGTTTGTTTGTTTTGTTTTGGAGGGGGGAAGGCAGGGCAATTGGGGTTAAGTGACTTACCCAAGGTCACACAGCTAGTAAGTGTATCAAGTGTTTGAGTCTGGATTTGAACTCAGGTCCTCCTGACTCCAGGGCCAGTGCTCTACTCACTGCACCACCTAGCTGCCCTTTGATCTGCTTTTCTAAGGAAAACAACTTTAAGGGGTTTACAATCTCACTTTAAGCAAACATACATGTATCATTCACTTAGTTCAGCCAGCACCCTGAACTTCAGAGCAAATACAAACAGAAATTACAAACATACATTATATAAACAGAGCAAATAACACAAACCAATCTATCCATAGCAACACATAGTTACCAGAGAAGTACCAGCATCTGGGTTTTTCCAAAGCCGGGAGCTCTTAATAAGGGCTTCCCAGAGTCTGTTTCATCTGGTCAAATTACAGGACATTCTTCCAGTGAATAAGAGCCCCAAACAAAATCTAACCTCTGAGTTTATATACCCTGTTCAGGGCCAAAGGCTTCACACCTAATTAGCAAAAGTGTGTGGGCCTGGGACTTAGCACCTAGAAAGACTTAATCAAAGGCACTTGATTACTTTAGCATTCTCAAAGAGAAACTGGTAAAAAAAAATCCCACCCTGCTTAACATTACAATGTGGGACAGACACGCCTTAAACTCAGGAGTCTGCTCTGGCTAAAGTCATTATACTATGTTTCCTCTCTCAAATGGTTTTCACACACACACACACACACACACACACGTTCCTACTGAGAGACCACTGGTTGTTTCATTTAGATAAAAGGGCAAGCAAGTTATCTTTTGTTACTCATTTCAGTCCTGGCCTACTCTTTCTTGGCAAAGATACTGGAGCAGTTTGCCATTTCCTTCTAGAGTTCATATCACAGATGAGGAAACTGAGACAAACAGGGTTAAGTGACTTTTCCACAGCTAGTAAGTGCCTGAGGCCAGATTTGAACTGGGGAAGAAGAGTCATCCTGATTACAGGCCCAGCACTTTATCTGCTACACCACCTAGCTTTCCAAATTCCTTCCCTGCCCACAAAAAGCTGTGAGACTTCCAGATATTTTACCTGGTAACACTTCTCATAATTAGGTTTTAAATTTCATTTGTTAGATAAAGTAAAAATCAAGCTATTTATAATGCTAGTGTGGGGGTAACCAAGCTCATGTTTATATACAGCTTTATTGTTTACAAAGTACTTCCCTTATAACTTCCCTGTGTGGTGGGTCATAGAAATAGTTTTATCTCTATTTTACTTATGGGAAAACCAAGACAAAGAGAGGTTAAATGATTTTGTCAAAAGTCATATAACTAGTACATATCAGAGCTGGGACTCCAACCGAAGGCCTTCTGACTTGTAAGTACAATGTCCTTTCCACCACACTACACTGCCCTCCTAATTGGTTCTCTACCTCAAGTTTCTTCTCTCTCCCATCTGTCCTAACCCCTACCTTCCAAATTGATATTTTAAAACCAAGATCAGTCTGTGTCACTCTCTAGCTCGAGAAAGCTAGAAGAGCTCCCTAGTGCTTCTCTGATCTGGTGGAAAGGCAGTCACATTTTGGCTCTTGCACCTCTTCTCAAAACTTATTGCACATGCATTCTCTTCAAAAACCAAACTGACCAATTTGTGCTCTTGGTACTTAATATTCCAACTCATCTTTCCTTTACTTAACACATACTTTAACCCTTGCCTGGAATTTAGTCTCTCTTTTCTACCCATAATCTCTTCCTGGCTTCTTTTTCTCCCTCCTTCCCTTCCTTCCTTCCTTCCTTTCCTCCTTCCTTTCCTCCTTCCTTCCTTCTTTCTTTCTTTGTTTCTTCCTATCCTTTCCTCCATTCTTCCTTTCTTCTCTTTCTCCATCTCCCTTTCTCCCTTCCTCTCTCCCTTCCTTCCCAAGATCATGTGACCACTCTTTCCTCATTACACCCGTTATTAGGACTATCTCCATTTTATTTTGCATTTACTCTGCACATATTTTGTCTTTATTTATATTCATGTACATAGTTTCCCCACAGTAGAATACAAGCTCTTTGACTTCTGCTTCTGTCTTTACATGCAATTCCCATAATTGACTGGCACATAGTAGGAGTCTGTTGAATGAACCAAGTGCCTACAATATGCGCTCATGAATGAACAGAAATGAATGAATGTTCTAATTTAGGAAAATAAGGAAAATATATTAGATGATCTTCAAAGTTCTTTCATTTCTAAAATGCAATGATGTTGAGATGTTTTATTATTGTTTTTTCTGTATTTTATCTTTAGAGAATGACTTAACCTTTGCTATATGCAGTTCTGTGTAATACGAAAACAAAGTTGTGCCACATTCCCTTTTCTGTTATGCACTCTGATCATGTGCATCGATCAAAATTCAGAGAGGGATACGTAGTTAATCATGAAAATGGTTGCTGCTAATTTATCTATATAATTTTATGAAATGTAGCAGAGAATAATTTTTTTGTTATTTCAAAAAAGCTGTGGTTTTATCTCTGGGCATGTCCTCCCTCCTGTCCCAATGATATATTATTAACACTCCACAATCTAATCGAAAGTTTTCCCAGTGCTTGGTATATACAAGGTTCTTAATTAATGCTTATTGATTTCTGTGGCCACCCTTCTGGTGATGAGCCTTGCTATATTTACTTCTACTGGTTTTGTAAAGCATTTTGCAAAATTCAACTTGCTTTATAAATGCTTTACAAATTTTATCTAATTTTTTGCTTAACAACAACCTTTGGAAATAGATACTGTTATTATGCCCATTTTATAGATGAAGAAGCTGAGGCAAGCATATGTTAAGTGAATTGTCCAGAGTCACAGAGCTAATCTGTCTGAAGCCAGATTTGAACTCCAGTCATCCTGACTTCAGATCCACTGTTCTATCCACTGTGGCATTAGCTGCTTCTCCACCTTAGTAAGACTTTCTAGACCTTAAACTTTGCTTGTATAATCTTCAGAAAGAAAGGGTTATGCCAAGACCGTAATAGGGATTGGGGTGAATTGAATGGAATACTGACTTGGAGCTAGAAAGACCTAGGTTATCTTAAAACATTTGCTGACATCTGATACTTCCTCTTCTGTAAAATAGGGATAATAATACCATTCCTAGCCATCTCATAGACTTGTTATAAGGCTGAAATGAATGTGTATAAAGCACTTTACATACCTTAAAGTGCTATATGAATATCAATTATTATTATGTGGAATCACATTAAGACTTAAGGTTCAGGAGCAGGGAAGGTCATCACTTCCCATCAGAGAGATACTATGAGTCACTGTTTTAATTTTGTCAAATATTAGAGCTAAAAAGGATCTTAGAGAGACTATAACTTAACATGCTCATTTTACAAATAAAAAAAAAAAAACTGAGGTGAGGAACCAGAATCCAAAACCAGATATTCTGATTTTAAGTTCAAAGACCCTGCAGTTGTTGTTTGCCTGTAATAAGGGCCCTGAGCAGACTCTTCTGAACACAAACCAGGAGAAGCAATTTCAGATCCAATGTAACTTCTTTGAAGGGATGCTAGGTGTCACAGTGGATAGAGCGTTGGGTGTGGAGTCAGGAAGACCTGAGTTCAAATTTGACTTTAGACACTTACTAGCTGTGTGACCCTGGGCAAGTCACTTAACCTTGTTTGCCTCAGTTTCCTCATCTATAACATGAGCTAGAGAAATAAATGGCAAAACTTTCCAGTATTTCTGCCAAGAAAACTCCAAATGGGGTCACAAAGAATTTGAAACAACTGAACATAACTTCTTTGAATAATTTACATTGTAACTGTAGGATGTCATTATGCCAGAACAACAGCTCTGCAATCAAGCAAGCATCATGGGATTTTTTTCTGTTTTGCTATTGCCTTGAGGATCTAAATTATACTTTGTAGGAAACTTTTCTTTGGAATTCAAAACCTCAATTTTCTCATACTTCCATGAGAATTTTTTGTTTGTTTGTTTGTTTTTAGCTCTATCAGCTTGGGAACTCAGTTGAAAGACCAATGGATTTGAAGTGATGGGATCTGGAATCAAACCCTGGTCCTTCCATTCACTATATGTGTGACCTTGTGGAAGTCACTTAGCATATCCGGACCTCAGTTTCCTCGTATTTAAATTGAAAAGGCTGGATGAAACGGCCTCTAAGCTCTCTGCCAGTTCCAAATCTAGAATTATATGTTAGGGTTGTTGAATAGTTCTTCATCTAGGAGCAGGGTAGCACAATGGAGAGTCTTTTTTACATATGGTAATCCTATTTATAGGATCTATGGTATGGTATATATGCTCATTACAAATAAGATAGGTAGTCACTAGTATGTTCAGTCTCGCTAAAATACCTGGGGAGACATCACTACCAGCTACCTTCACCCAAAAAGACATGGTATTTCAAATTGGAGGATAAGAAAGTCATTCCACTTCATTGCTGCCATTCTAACACATATTTTTTTCTATAACCTCCACAAGCTAGATTGACAATGGAAGAAAACAGAGTATATAGTCAGGATGTGATCAGCCAGGTCAGGATTAATTTTGGCATCTCTTATCCAATCATTTTAATGATACCCTTTTCAAGCCAACGAATAGACTAGGCATGAAGAATCTGATTGTACTTTGTCTGGTGCTGATTGCAGATAGTTCTGAAAGTGAGTTATTACCACTCTCACGTTCATTGTCCCACAGATAGAGAAAACCTCAAGTCACTTCCACTGTCATGAATTAGTATCGCTATCAAGCTGGGTTCATGTTAATGTGTTCAACAAGAGAGTGAAGGGATAATAGAGGAACACAGAAGCTAGCACTTCACGAGGTGCACAGGCTGAGGCAAAATAAAGTCTTTGGTTCTCTTCTTGTTCTTCCCTCATGCAATACGGTTTGCAGGGTTTCTACTGCAGAAAATAAACCATGTTGCCTATGTGATACTGGGCCACACCGTGATACTCTTCAACAGAAGGGACTATGCCAGATGCTACCACATCCAAGTGTTTGGAATATACCCTGGATCCATGTACCCATCTCAGGTTCTTAGAAAGTCAGCTGACACATTGCTCTTGACCTCTCCTGTCTAGGGCAGGGCTGCTTTTTCTTCAGTTAGTCTATAGTCTGGGGTAGATTGTCTTATCAGATCATGACCTCCACCATCCAACTTTGGAAAACTCCATGAAACAGTAGAAAAGAACACTAGCTCAAGGCTTGAGAATATGGGTCCAAATCCTAATTCTCACTCTTACTGTCTGTGACCTTGGGAAAGGTAACGTCTTTTTTCTGCAATTTCTTTATCTGTGAAATGAAGAAACTGAACTAGTTGGCTTCTTGAGTGCCTTCAATTTCTGAGTCTAGCACTCCATAATCCTTACTCTTGGCCTAATTCTGCTATGCTTTCCTTAAAGGTTTGGGGTTTTGTTTTTGTTTTTTTTTTTAATACAGGTACATTTCTATACAGATATTTAATTAGATAATTAGAAATAAATAAAAAAATAGCATCAGTGTACCCAATGTGATTGTTTCTCAGCTCAGCCTAGACATCAGCACCCCAAACCCCACATTGTTCCATTTAGCTCCTTCTGCCAGAGAGAATTGAATTTTCTTCTTAAACTCCCACTGGGAGGGCATTGCCTTAGTAAGCAGACTGGTGGAGTTTAATGGTTAGTGGTGAAATTGATTCAGTATAATGAGAATACTGGACTGGATATCAGAAAGTCCAAATGAAACCTGGCTCTGCCAGCTGTATGACCTTGGGTAGCTCACTTTACTTCTCTGGGACTTAATTTGTAATATGAGAGGCCTAGTAGACCAGATTAGGGATGTTCTGGCAAATGTTTGACACTCCAGTCAAAAAGTACATGACATACTTTTATGTTTAATGTACGTTAGTAATATTTTCTACATCATTTTCTTAAATCTAGACCATCAACAACATGAGAAAATAAGCCCTGATTTTAGTGATTCCTGATTTCTGAGGCTAAAATTTAACTGAAAATTTAACAATCAGCTCTTGAGA
>CM053622.1:166518853-166547980 GCA_028646595.1 Phalanger gymnotis | reverse complement strand
GAGATAGAATCTGCAGGGAACGTAGGCAGAAAGAACAAACCAGAGCTCTGATACCCAGCTCCCATATCCTGGTCCATCACCCTATCTGAAACATTTACTACTATCTGCCTAACAGAGAGACCCACCTCAACATCACTATAGTAAACTTAGTGTACACATTTCCACTGCCATCTATAAAGCTCTACCACAGGTTTATAGTAATTTATCCATTAAGATTCCCTTCTGGCTGTACCATTCAAAATAGGCTCATAACACACATCTGGCCCCCTTAACTCTTCATCTAAATTTGAAAAGTAAATTTAAAACAAAATCACTGGTTTAAATGTCTTTCCATCTGCCATAATAAAATAATAGAAAGTAAAAGCCATGAAAAAGCTCATGTTCATATCGAATGATGAAGATGCTATTACAAAAGCTTCATTTTTTCTCCTTGAACATGAAGAAATCACTTAAACATTTCTTTAAATATTTTGCTATCCAGGTGTTAAAATATTATATCCCAGGGAAAGGAGATATGGTTGTGGACCACAGGGTATGCCATTTAATAAAAATCAAACACTCAACACAAATTTGTAAATAACTACCTTGTGTGCTAGACTGGACACACAAATATCAAAGTGAGTCATCCCTGTCCTCAGGGAGCTAACATTCTACTATGGTCACAGGTATGGAAATGCAAGATAGACACATAACTTTGTATCTATACATATGTCTTACACACACATGCATGTACACAGATGCATACATGCAAAATAGATGCATATATGTATAGATACATGGGTAGAAACACCAACAACTGGAGGAATTGGAAACAGTCTCTTGTAAAAAGTAGCAAATAAAGTGAAACTTGAAGGATCTAGGGGTAGTAAGAAGAGGTGATTGGGGAGAATATTTGAGGCATAAGGGACAGCCTGTGGAAAGATACCTAGGCAGTCAGAAGGTAGGATGCCTTGTGCAAATAATATAGTCTAGTTTGGCTGGATTGTAGAGACCATGAAAGGGAGTAATGTGAAATCAGTTTGGAAAGACAAGTGGGATCCCAACTTGGAATTATTTTAAATGAGAAAAAGAGGAGTTCATATTTTATCTTAGAGGCAGTAGGGAGCCACTGAAGCTTCTTGAGCAAGAGAAGTAACATGGTCAGATCTCTCATAAGCTGTGGGATCAAAGAGAAAGGAGAGCTATCTTCTTAGAGGGGAGAAATATTGTGCTTTCTTGGTTAGAAAAAGACATTTTGGAGGGCTGCTGCTATATTATTATTCTCCATTTACTTTGCTTTGTGGTTTGAAAAAAAGCAGGAAAGTAGTAGGGAACTTGAAAAGAAAAATGGGATTTTTTTCCATTAATAATCTGTAAGGAGTCAGATTTCTCTCCTTTAAGGGAGGGGGAAGAGAAGAGATCAAAAGCTAGAGTGCTGCCATCCGTAAGTTTCTGATGCAAAGCTAACCAAGAATCTGGAAATGCAGATTACTACTAAAATTATACCCCAGACCATGGAATATCTTATTAGAAGAATGAAGATCCAGAATGGATTAGTTCTTGTAGCTAAACAAGGGCTATGTTCAACAGTGCTATATAGCGATTAAGGATTATAGGAAAAAGTACCCAAATGCTCCTAGATGCATTTTTGCTTCAGTCATGAGTTATTTTTATGAATGTGATTTCTCTTAGTCATTATACAAATTTGGCAAGTATGCCATCTAGGTATTCCTCCAAGTCATTGATAAAAATGTTGAATAGCCCACGGTCAAGGGCAGCTCAATAGCGAAAACCAACATCAATCACCTTTCAAGTTAACATAGAGCTGTTAATAACTAAACTTTATGTCTGTTCACTCAACTAGTGCCAAAGGCACCTGAGCGTACTGTGATGTAATCCATATCTCTCCATCTTCTCCATAAGCACAGCACGAGAGACTCTATTAAATATTTGCTGAAATCTAAGTAGACTGAGTTCCTTCATACTCTGTGGTCTTCTCACCACAGAATATCCCTTTGCCCTGCAGTCTCCTCTCATTGGCGAGTTCCTCCAAAAACCTCCATTTTGAGGAAGGGTCCAGGACAAGTATCCTTCATTTCTTTCTTGACTCTGCTTCTGACTCTTTGGACTTTGCCATCATACCCCAATGCAGGTACCTTTCCCCTATTTTCACTTTTAGCTCCCTCTCTTTTATGTGTTGTCTTTCCTGGTTAGAAAGTAAACTCCTTGAAGGTAAGGGGTGTCTTTCTTTTTTGTTTCTATATATATCCCCAGCACTTAATATAGTGTCTGTCACATAGTAAAAAGTTAGAATCTAGTATTTAGCATCTAATACTTTGTAATATTCCCTTGACTTTTGTCTAGTAGATCTATAAAAAATAAAGTTAGTCCATAATGACCTTTTCTTTATGCAATCATGTAACGTTTTAGTGATCACGGCTCTCCTTTCTAGGTGCTCATGGTTTAAGAATGTTTTCAAGAATTCTGCCAGAAATACAAATCAAGGTTACTGGTGTATAACTGCTCACTTGCAGAGTCCATTCTTTGAATACTTTAGGATAAAGTTTGACTAATCCTGGTAATTTAAAGTCATTGAAGGCAATTGAAATCTGCCTGATATTTTCCTTATTTATCTTGGTTTTCCATTCTCTATTAACAATTTCGATTTATCCTTCCTGATCTATACAGTATTTTCCTTGGTAGAGAAAGGAGAAGCAAAATAAAACTTGAATGATTCTGGCTTCTCATCTTTATCCATTATCATCAATTTACCAATCATGAGGTGATATGACACAGTGAAGAAAGCCCTGGTTTGGGAGTCAGCTGGTGTGAGTTCAGATCCTCTTCTGATATTCAAAACCTATAAGGGCTTTTATAGGTCATTTGACTTTTTTAGGTTTCACTTTTCTCAATTTTAAAATGAGGGAGTTGGACCACTTAACTTCTATGCTCCCTTCCACTCTTCATCTATGATCTTGTGAGTAATACTCCTAGACTTTCTTTGATTTTCCTCTTGTTCCAAACACAGTTTTTAAATCCCCTTAGCATTTTATGAATTTTTTGTCATTAGCATTTATCACCATCTTCTTTATATTCTGTCTTATTACAACTAACATTATTTTTGTGAAACCATATCAATCTTCTCTACTTCTTCCATTCTTTCCTTCCAACCTCCTCTTTTAAATAATGTATTTATTTATTTTTATATTCATTCATAATCTGTCCCTCTCACTGACTCTCCCAGCGAATGATAAAAAACCAACAAAAAAACCCTATCTCATCATAAACGTGCATAGTCCAACAAAAAAAAACCCAAATTCCATGCCACAAAATGTGTCTTTTTCTCTGTATTTTAAGTTCATCATTTTTCTGGTTTGAGGTGAGTAGTATGATTCATCTTCACTCATATGGAGTCATCCTTCTTTCCTTTCTTAAACACTCATTAAGTGATTATTACATATCAGGCAATGTGTTATTGTTGTTTGTCCCTTATTCCTGAAGAGAACCAATGACATCAGGAGGGCGATATCTTGACTTTCAAGTGAATTGGATTTAAGTGAGGCAGAGCTGTGCAGAGTCATCAGCCCCCCTCTCTCCTCCAGAGTCATCTGAGTCCAGTGGCAAAACATAGGTCAAGATGATTTGTGATGGCCCCAATGTAGTGGGAGACCTTGGCCTTTTAAGCTAAGGTCTTTCCCAGGTTTATCTGAGGCAATTCCCATTCAGTAGTTAAAGGCTAGGTAAAAATTGAGGCAAAAGATGACCTACTTTGCTTTCATAAAAGAATCATTCTGAGAGTTTTTCAGAGTTTCTTGTCAGTTTATCAAGGCTAGGGCTATAGACACAGAAACAAAATAGTCCCTGACCTTTTGCTTACATTTTATTAGAGGAGATAACAGAAATACAAGTAAGTAAATACATGATAAGCACAAATAATTGGGGGGGGGGAAGAGTGGAAAAGGCAATAGGTAGGTGGAGTAGGGGAGTTAAGAGAATAGGCTTTATGTATGAGGTGACATTTAAGTTGAAACTTGAAGGAAGCTAATGATTTTAAAAGATAGAAGTGAAGGAGAGGAATCCAAGCATGAGAGGATGGCCTGCATAAAAACACAGAGAAAGGTAATGTTGTATATAGGAAAAGGCAAGAAGGCCAATTTGATTGGAATAAAGACTACCTGTCTCTGTTTCTATCTTAGCCATGTCTCTTAAAAAAAAATCTGAAGTGGCCATGTACATCTACATTGCTCTCTTTGGAATGTTCCCTCCTTCTTCATTTGGGGTTGTTTTAAAATATCATTAAATGTTTCCCATTCTTCTTGGATGATTACCCTAGTGAATCAGTTTTCCTTCTTCCTGTTAACTACATGAATTTTACTTTCCCAAGATCTGGGGGATAGATAGATGGATGGATAGATAGATATAGATGTAAATCTATTTAATCTAAATATAAATGTAGATATAAATATAGATAGATAGGTAAAGATATATATTATAGATATAGACATATCAATCAGGCTATTTACAGAGTTCTTTCCATTTCCATTATAAATTTAATGAGATATTTCTCACTTCCTGCCAAGGTCCCCATCATTTCTCCTTCAACATCCAGTTCCTCCGTATGGGTCAGAATTAGGATTATGATTATATCTCTCCTTATTTCCTTCACCTTTTGCAAAATGAAATCATCATTAAGACAAGTCACCAATATCAAGCAACAGCAAACCCCAGGTATTATAGAAGTTAAGGTGAAACAGAGGGCAAAGTGCAAAGATGGGCCTTTTGCTAGAGTCAAGGAGAAAGAGAATTCTAATTTCCTTCTTTTCTGGAGTGGGGATTTCCTTAGACCTTGGGGCCATATCAGCAAACTCTGTTTTTACACTCAGAAAAGAAGGGAGTTACTGTTTAATTTTCTATTTTGGTTATATTCAAAATAGTATATGAGGTAACACTCTGTTAATCAAATAACTAGTTAAAAAAAGGGAAGGTTTCTTTTTTTTTTCTTGAAGCTTAATACATCAAATAGAATTCTTTAAAAAAAAAATAGAACTCTTATAATTAGCTGAATAGCACCCAGTGCTATCCAATCACAAAGAACGTAGCGAGTCTGTATTTGACAAGTCTCCTTCCAGTAACAAGACCATGGAAACTGGTTGTTTTTGTTGTTCTTCTCCTTCTTAGGGAGGGAAAACATGATCATCACTGGGTCTTTCTCTCTTGCTGTTTTTTGTTTTGTTTTGTTTTACAGATTTGCTATCGTTTCATTTATATAGTCACTGACTATTTGGTACTGCCAGATCCTGATTGCAACACAATGGACTCAAATGAACTTTTATTTCCCATATGAGAGTAATTACTGAAGAATGGCAAAAGCAAGTACTTGAGAGAAAACCTTACCATAAGACCAACTGTCCCCTCCTTGGTGAATTACGTCCATCTACAGGCTAGGGAAATCTTATTACTGTCTGAGGAGGGAAGAGTAGATACCGCCTCTCCACTCAAAAGGTTCTACTGAAATGTCAGAGGGCAAGGTAAAATTCCAGGAATCAGAGGATTTCATCCATCACAAGAGTAGATCAACATAGACCCAGAAAACAGGAACTTCATCTGCCTTTTAGAGACACACAGAGCCAAATAGATTTACAAAAGAAGAAACATATTTATGATATTCACAAACCATCCCACTTCCTCCTCCTGAATTGTTAGAAATTTAATGTTAAAAACGTGTGTGTGAACATGTTCGTGCACACACAAATACACGCAGAGCACTTCTTGGCTTTTCATTTCGAGCACTTTGGCCTCATTCAAATCATTGAGTGCTTTCTCTGTGAAACCTTTGAAGTTGCTTTGGCCTAAGTAGAATTTGGAACTTACTGGAACTCTGAAAGAATAAATGAAAGTGTGAGAAACAAAAGAGGATGGGGGTAGGGGGGAGCCATGAAGCACTGGGATTCTTCCCACAGCTAAGTTTTGACATGATCTTGGCTGAAGGCAAAGAGAGCCTTGTTGGTTTCTTCTTTTCTTTTCAAGCCTTCTTTTCAGCCAGCAGAAGTATTTTGGATGCTGGATAGATTTTGGAGGAGTTCTCATCTGTGTGATTGGTTATGTCAAGATATTAGATGACACCCTATTTTCCAGAGCTAAGGTCCAGCAAGCAAGCTCTGCCCTGAGGTAGGCATAACAACAATCCTTTGCGATTACCCACTGGATGATCTCACCCTCTGGCAAAATCCCACATAATTATTGTATTGCTTTGACCAGCACCAGGTGTTCTCTGAGCTTGGACAAGCACTGGACAAGCTCAGAAAAGTTCTGATCATGAAGCCCTTCTATGAATCAAACTTGTCATACTGTTGCTATTACCCTGCATTGTCAGGGGTACAGCTCACTGCCTAGCCACTAGTTTAAGTATTGAGATCTGCCTACACTAAAGTGGATCCCCCCACTAGGGCCAGGGCTGGCACATGTGTCTAATTTGCCTCCTTGTTTACAAGCCATTTCCCTCATTTTGAAATTAAACTTCTGTTTGATTCCTGACTCTCCTGTCTCTTGTTTGGCTCTGGCCATCCACAGGTTAGAGGTCCATTTGGTCCAGTTGACAGTTCAATAGTTATGCCCCTCTCGTTGAGTCATTACTAACCAGATATAAACTGGAACCATTAAGATCTAGGACGTCTTTGAATCTTTGAAGGGCTTGGGTGGGGGGCTGGGGGACTGATTATAAATTAGATTATTTGAAGTCTCAGGTAATATGGTAGAGGGAAAGTCAAGGCCATGACTAAGTTATGCAAGGGAGAATACTTGTCTTCCTCCATTTCCTCACTGCTCATATATTTACAACAGATAGCCACACAGAGCTTCATGTCTCATCGAGAACTTTTCAAGCCCACTTTTGCCACCTTCATGCTAGAATTGTTATTCTCTACAACCAGAGGTAGGCTGCAAGGCATGTTAGGGTCAGCTTCAAGATACAGAAAAACAGCACACCAAACTTCTCCAGGGCTGTAAAGTATGATTTTTAGAAAACACCTAAATGGAAAGGTGAAATAACACATATCATTTCCTAAGAATAAAACCCAGCCTCGGGGGTGAAATTTCAAAATACAGTGAGAAGTGACTTGGTTTAAGCTTAAAAAACACAAACACATACATTGAAACCAGCTACATAGTGATTTCTATGGAGCATCAGGGCTGGAACCTATAAACAGCGTTTACACCTGATACGTGTAAGGAATATTCTGTAACTGTCCATCAGCAATCGTTGGCGATTTAGTCCAGGATGGCCAGAGCTACGCTTCACCAACCCACTGCCTGCCTGCCTTCTACCAGTCCTCCGAATTGATGCTCTAATTGTGTTCTCGGAGAGCACCAGCCTGCAGTCCCAAGGGAAGCTAGTGAAACACAGGGCTCTAGAGTAGGCTGACAGCCAATGGGCTCCCTCTAGGGGCAGATGAGCCTCCACGGAGGGAAGACTCAGTGGCCGGTTGCCAGGAAACCAGACCCTCTACGCAGCTCACTGGCAAACACAGTAGCGGAGGTGCTCAGGTCTACGCATTGTTTGGTGAGGCAGCCCCGCCTCTCCCTCCCTCCCCAGCCTAGCTGAAGGCTGGCTCCTGCGTTCTCAGGTAGCGAAGGAGTTCATTTCCGCTGACCCTACTGCAAAGACTTCTGATGCCACTCTTCAGTTTCCCTCTGTGGTTTATTTGTCCCGTATTCTTCTCTACAGTTGCACCCCTCCCTAGATTGGGTGTATGATGGGGTTTATTCTGGGGGAAAAGCGTTGCTATTATTTCACAGTTCTAAGACCTAAGGTACCTAATGGTGATGTTTATCACCCTCTTACTTATCGAATGTTTGCGTTATGGAGTATCGTTTCTCCTAAAAGCATAAAGAACAAGTTTTGTCCTTGTCCTAGCCTTATAGAAATTAACAAAATAATTTTTAAGCACCTTGACCTCCTTTAAAAAAAGGCACTGAAGAAAGGCACAAGGCATTCCTGCGACTTCAGTAATTCCAGAGCATTGTAATTCTATTTCACTCCCATATATATTAAGTGCCTCACTGTATGTACACCTATTTTTCGGGCTTAGGAGGTGGGGAGTGCATAAAAGGCTAAGATGAGACATAGTGCCTGGCTCTTGTGTAACATCGCAAAGGTATGGATGAATAACTACAATACAAAATAATGCATAATGCGTGCACAAGTGTGCTTTATGAATCCAGAAGGGGAAAAGAGAAAGATGTGAAAAAGTAGAATTTAAGGATACTTCAGGGACACGAAGAATGGACAAGAGGGTTACTTGGCCAGGGTCTGAACCTCCAAGAGGTCTCAAATTTAGCAGATTAAGAATGCTTACAATTAATTTTATCTAGACTACAGCAGTTAAGCAGTCAGTACACATGCATCTTATGTAGGTGCTATGGATGGAAAATGAGTCATATCCAGAATTCGAGAGGAAGAAGGGATCAGACTGGATCCAATTTGGGAAAGTAAGCCACTCTTTCTTTCAATGATCCTAAGCTGCTCCCTGACACAAAAATCCCACCTTGTTAAGGGCAGTGAAAGCCTTTCACAGTCTGGCTGCCCCCTGCCTCATTTCGTAGCATGCCCTTCTCATGTACTCTTTGTTCAATTCAAATGCCTTCTGGATACTTCCCATATACAACATTCCATGTTCTGCCCCAGGGCCCTGGCACAAGTAGATTATTATATGGTTGTAACCTCCTTGAAGGCAGGGACTCTCTTTTGCCTCTCTTTGTATTTCCAGAGCTCAGCCCACCGCTTTACACTTAATAAATGTTTACTGATTTATTGATTGGTTAAAGTAGTCCCTTATGTCTATAATGCACTTCTTTCACATTTCCACACAGGATCACTTTTAGATTCCTTAGAAGCCAAGTTCTACCTCTTACATGAGGTCTATCCTAACTACCTCCAGCCCAATTCCTCAGTTACTAGCACTCCATCTCTCTTGAAATTACTCTTTAAATAGTTTGAGTGTATTTATTTGTGTACATTTTTAACTTCCCAGTAGAATGTAACTCCTTGAGGGCAGAGACCTCTTTGCTTTTCATCTGTGTATCCCTTGATCCTAGCACAGTGCCTGTAATGTTGTGTTCAATGGTCTGCAGTTCTCCGTGAGCCCGTGGATCATATCAAGCCAAAACTGTCCGTGGGGTTTTCTTGGCAAAGATACTGGAGTGGTTTGCCATATTCTTCTCCAGTGAATTAAGGCAAACAGCTGTTAAGTGACTTGCCCAGGGTCACACAGCTCATAAATGTCTGAGGCCAGATCTGAACTCAGGTCTTCCTGACTCTAGGCCCAGCATTCTATCCACTGAGCTAGAATAGTAAGCACTTAATAAATGTTTGTTGAATTGAATTGAATTTAAATACCAATATTCTCTCAGTGATGTTTCATAGCTGGGAATCATCATGGAAGACCAGAACCTCCAAAGAACAAAATTCACAAGTGCTGCCCCACCCCCCAAGTCAATGGAATAACCTAGAGGGGCTAAGTAAGCTTCAGCAGATTACTAACAATGAGCAAAGCTGCTCTGTCATGGGAGGAGAGTGAGTGGGAGTAGTTCACCTGCAGTGTGAGGCAGCCCAAGGGAAGAAGCATTTGACATCTGGCAGCTTCCTATGTTAACTCATTATTCTTGTTAACTGGGTGATAACCTCACTTTTTTTTTCTATGCTGCTGGAGGATTGGAAATACTGTGAGTACCCTCTCAATTTTGGCAGTCTGAGACAAAGACTTGTTGGCACCATTCTAGGTTGACTGCCAACAAAGATATGTGTGATAAGTAGGCTGAAAATCATCTCTGGGGACCTGTGTGGCTAGAAAAGGAGGCAAGGGGGTTATGAAGTGAGAATGAAGTATAATAGACAAACTCCCTGATTAATACCTTGGTATTCATCAAATAATCTATATTTTTAAAAAATAGAATAGAATATTGTAAAAGGACTCACGTGAGGCCTCTGGTATCACTGAGTGGGTTCTCTAGGGAGGATTATTGAATGACATGGATGAAGATCACAGAGAATGAGATGGTGTGGAAAGATCACAGGAACATAGAATCATAGATTCGCAGTTGGAAGGGAGTACAGAAGTACTTTAGTCCAACCCTTTCACTTTAACAGATGAGGCCCAGAAAAGTAGTCCAGGGTCTTACAGAGAGTAAATATCTGAAGTAGGTTTTGAACCTGGCTCTTTCGGCTCTTTCTGACTGTACTCAATCCATTACACCATGGCTGCCTCTAAAGTGTGCTGTTTTCTGAGCCCATGCCAATGCTAATACAAGTCCGTTGAAATACTGAAGGAATGAATGTACATGCGCAGAAAAAAAAGACTCAGAAAGATCCCATCCTATCTCACTTTTTTGGTGCCCTATTTTGTTTTCCTGTTAGTTTCATTATTTTTTTGTCAAGGGTATGTTGCTCTTCTGTTCCTCGGTTTCTTTATCTTGGAAACGAGGTGTCAGTTAATCAACATTTAGCAAGCTCCAATGTGTGCTAGACATTGTGCTACTCAGTACAAAGAAAGGTAAAAGACAAACCTCCTCAAGGAGTTCAGGATCTAAAGGGAAAGAAAAACGAAAATACCTATGTACAAATAAGCTACATGCAGATGTCAGGTCTAGATGATCAATAAGGTTCTTTCTTGCCATATAAATATAAATATATTCTTGGGCCAAAATTTTCATTATTCTTATTATCCCTTTATGGAGTCTCATAAACTTTTGAAGGGAGTTCACAATATTATTTCTCTGTGTTAGTTCTCACAAGGTACCTGTGAGCAAGGTCAGAAACAGCATCCTTGTTTTACAGATGGGGAGACTGAGGCACAGAGCAGGAAAATGATTTGTTTTAGATGACAGTGAGTAAGGAATCAAGGCAGGATTGAATCTGAGTGCTAGTTGGTTCATAGTGCACTTCCCGGCCCAATACCCATACTCTCTCTTTTCTCATTGAGGAAGTTGGCTCAGTCATCTACCAGCTGTGGCCTTCCCCCTTCATGGCTCAAGCAGGCTCACAGGTGGCTTATGCTACTAGGGAAATGAGCTAATACAGTTAGACCCAATCAGCCACTGTTGCTCATCATGAAAAGCAAGATTGACACTGCCCCACAGGATACTGGACATGTGTGATCAGTCAGATCTCTGCAGATGTATGCCCTAAACTTTGGAAATATGGTTTAAGAATTTTCTAGAGTATGTCCCTCAAATGTCCCTCATTCAGGCAATCCTATGCTGCCTATTACTTATCATCCCCTGATTTCAGGTTCAACCTTAGATGCAGGTAGCTACATATATGGAAGAATTTGAGGAGGAAGGGGAATGGTAAAAAATATTTAGCACCTACTATGTGTAAGTACAAATGCCGCAGGAGAGAGCACATATTTTAGGAGTTAGCAGTTGCCGCCTTTGAGGTGATGGGCTATGGGCAAAATCCCATAGAACAATAATATAGTATAAGCCCTGGAAAAATCTAGAAGAAATAGAGGAATCATACAAAGTGAAGTGGAAAGATAGAAAAAACAAATGCCACCGATTTCCTAAATATTCAGTGGGCCAGCCCTGCCCATTGCTAATACCACTATTTTCTTTTCTTTCTTTCTGTTGCTGACCCTTCCCTGTCACACTTCCTATTCCTTCTCCCTTCATCCCACTCACCCTTCCTATTACGGCTGCTATTTCCAAGGTAACGTCTGAAAGCATGTGGTCTTCATCTGTTTGCACCTGCTGTTGCCACAGGCTGACAGAGATGGTGGCAGGATCCGGGGAGGTTACACAGAGGAAGTAATGGAGTCATCGTGCCAAAAAGGATGTGTGATCGGAACCGAGATGGGCAGGAGAGCAGTGAGCCGGTGACCAGAAGCAGCTCGGTGAGTCAGGAAGAGAAGCGTGGCAGCAGCAGTCCGGGGACAGCAGTGGCCCAGAACCTTCATTTCTAATGACTACAGCTCAGTGCCAACAGCTCAGGCTCACCTCTTTGCTCTAGGGATGGCTCTTTTTGGTTCTAAACACTTGGACACCACAAAGAATAGATTCTGCTTACTTCGAATGTATAACCTGAGGCATCTGTTAAAACAAAGCAAAACCAAAGAACCTGAAACTAATTCAGAGCTTTCCAAACACCTGTGAGTCAGACTAAGCAGAATCCTCCCCGTCTTCACAAGCACAGATGAGCTTGAACCTTCTGGGCATTTTAGCAGTTTACCATCTGTACAAATAACCTTTTTCTGTAATACAGAAAATCTTGTAGGAGGATGTAAAATCCAGGCACCAAGATAAGGAAACGTGTTTACACCTGCTACATCTGTTCAAGAGTTTCCAGGCTCCATTACACTTTTGACTTTCAACAATTCCTTCCTTGGTCATGAGCCATACTTTTAAAAGCATTCTTGCAGTTTCCTGAGTTTCACAGACACTTCATAAAAATACAAGAGGAACATACTGAATTCAAACCCCAAACTCTCTTGGTCAAGTCTCATGATTTTAGGGACTGTTGCTGCCATTCATGTCCCTTTATTCTGGCCGGCCTAGGAGCCCAAGAAATCACTAATAAAGTTGCCCTAAAGGAAAGCAACACATTCACAAAAGATGGGGAATATGTTTGCACCAGTACTTGTTGAAAAGGAAACCTTCAAACAAATCTACTGCATTAAAACAGTAAAATGAGACCAGTTTACAAAATGACGATAACCAAATCCTCCAGGCAAGGAAGAGCATCTCTTTTTCTCTCCTCCAAAAAGTCTATTCTCCTAACCAGCCACTTACTTGCTTTGTTAGTTGAGTAAGTTGCCCCAGAATATTTAGTCAAGAGCCAAGCAAACTGGGAGAAAGAATTGGTGTGGTTCAATTAAGTTGTTCCACAAGAGTGGGGGATGGGTAGAGCAAAGTGAAGGAGCCAAGAAGAGTCCCAATCTTGCCTAAGGAAGGTACAAGTCGCAATGTGTTTAGAAGGACTTTTGGTGAGAGGGGGAGGGGAGGAGGGGGAATTCTTATAGTAATTGTTCTGTTTTTTTCTGGGTGTCCTTGATTCTTTCAGGAATGAGGAGATTTTGAAATTTAGATGTCCAATAAAGGTAAATATTTCATATAATGTCTTCATGTAATTGTGAACAGTGCTAAGTCAATCAATCAACAATCATTTATTAAGTACCTACTACGTGCCCAGTATTGTAAACCATCAATCAGTTCTAAACACTGATCCCAATCTTCATGGTAAGGGAATATACTGGGGCAGGGGTGGGACCTTTTGAATGAGTCCAAGTTTTGCAGAACAAATCTTTTTATTAAGGGGATTTATCCTGTGTTTAGATTCAGTCAAAGAGCCACACTTGAGGACCTAGAAGGCCGCATGTGGCCTCGAGGTTGCAGGTTCCTCACTCCTGCCTACAGGCTAGAGTGGGTAATTTGTACATTGTTAAAACAATCACAGGTCTTGATACATGTGCAAAAATAGCCCCAGATCACAGATCTAAAACTACAAGGAATCCCAGAGGCCATCTTGTCTAACCTCCTCACTTGCCAGATGAGGAAACTGAAGCCTAGGGAGATTATGTGATTTATTTAAGGTCATTCAGGTAAGACCTGTCAGAGTGTGATTTGAACCCAGATTTCCTAAATCTAGAACTAATGCTCTTTCTATTGCCCTATGCTAAATTATCTTCTTTCTTCCTGATAAAAAGAAAATATCTCAATCTATGCCCCTAGTCAGCCAAAATAATATATGTATGAATGTATGTGTGTATAAACATATATGTGTATATGTATGTGTGTGTGCATATATATACACATATATGTATATGTATATATATACATGACAGCTAGGTAGTACAGTGGATAGAGCACTGGGCTTAAAGTCGGGAAGACTCATCTTGCTGAGTTCAAATTCGGTCTCAGATACTTACTAGCTGTGTGACCTTGGGCAAGTCACTTAACCCTGTTTCCTTCAGTTTCCTCATCCGTTAAATCAGCTAGAGAAAGAAATGGCAAACCACTCCAGTATCTTGGCCAAGAAAACCCCAAATGGGGTCACAGATACTCAGACAAGACTGAAAAATGACTAAACAACCACGAATGTATACATAGACATATGCATATTCATATGCATAATATTTATGTAGTCCTTTACCATTCACAATGTATGTCCACATCTATTGTCTTATTTCATTCTCACAAGGGCCAGGTTAGGTAGGAATCAGTGATTTTTATCTCTTACCTACAGATAAGAAAGCTGAGGTTTAATTAGTCATCAATCCGCAGCACTTATTAAGCACTTGCCATGGACCAGGAGCTATGCCAGGGATTTGGGGATACAAAAAGAAAGAAATGAAAGAGTCCCTTCCATCAAGGAGCTTATATTCTGTCAGGAAACAATGCAGATACATTTAAGTATGAAACACATATAAAAGTGAGCTGTCCGAGGTCACATGGTCACTGAATTGTGGAACTGGCAAGAGCTTCTCGTTGGGAATCTGGTGTTCTTTGCACTGGACTGTGCTGCTGGCCCTAAGCATAGCTGAATCGAATTCCTCTAAGATTCTATCTTAATCAGAATTTGGTTGATTAGTCAGAAGCCTAATACTTCTGAGAACAAAGGACAAACTAGAGCCTGTGAGTAGTCTGAGCTGCTTGAATGAGGACCCAACTGGCCAGTACCAGTTGGTCAACTCTCTTCCTCGCTCCCTCCCCTCCCCCTCCCCCTGCCCCTTCCTTCCCCTCTCCTTGGCCTAAAGCTACCTACTCAACTTGGGGTTTACTGGCTAGATTTCTTTCTCAAAGACCAAGCCTTAAATCCAATTCACTGTGGATCTCGTGGATTGGAAAACAACAGGTCCCTGACCAAGCACCACTTAATGGTTGTTTTCCGTACCCTCCTGGCAAATAGTAACTGTTTCTCTTGGCCAGCAACTTGAGAGTCTTCCCATTCCAGATTGATTTTTCTTCTTCTTTTTTTGATTAGAGGAGCATTCCCTTGACTGACTTCTTAAAGAGGACTATTCACTGAATGGGTGTTGCCTCAGTCAAAGTGAGAACGTGAAAAGACCTTAGCTTAAAAATGACAAGGTTTCCCCTGCATCCTGGGCCATCTCTAGTCCTTCTGATCGATTATCTGGCCACTGGACCCAGATGGCTTCAAGGAGAAAGTGAGGCTGGTAACTTCACTCAAATCAAAGTCAATTGCAAGTCATGTCATCATCTCCTTGATGTCATGGTCCAGTTTGAGAAGGAAGGACAAAAACCAGCAGACTTCCTTTGCTACTTAACCCAGGCCAAGCTGTCCAGCAAATGGACCTTTTCTGATTTATTTAATTCAACAAGCGTGAATTAATCACCTACTATGTGCCAGGCTTTGGGAAGACAAGGACAAAAGAGGAAACAGAGTCTCCTGGAGGAGGGATTAGTACAGGCATCCTATAGGAAGCAGCACATGAGTCTTGACAGAAGTTAGGGGTTCCAAGAGGTGGAGGTAAAGAGGCATGGGAGACATGAGAGACTCCTGGGTAAAAGTACAGAGGAAGGAGATGGAATTTCTTGCAATGATATGAGCAAGTAAGCCTGTTGGGCTAGAGCCTAGAGTGTGGAAAAGGGAGTAATATGAGAGAAAAAATCAGGAAAAGTATAAGGGAGCCAAATTGCGAAGGGCTTTAAATGTCAAACAAAGAAATTTATTTCTTTGAAATAAAGGCTTGAAAGCATCAAGCCTTTCAGTTTCTAAAATTGTCTTAAAAGACAGCAAATCAGGTACCCTGAAGATTAATGTATTTTATTTGTCCACTGAAGGACAAGCACACAGCACAGCAGTAGACTGTATAAAATTCCTCCGCATTACCTATGGCATGTGACTGGTTGTAGGAAGGTCACCGCACAAGATATCCTTATGATTAATTCAACTGAGTTATAACAATGAATAGGGTAATTTATCCCAAGTTAGAATTCATTACAGCTTGCAGAACAGGTGAAAATTCTAAGATGCTTGAACCTTTAGGGAGACATTCAGCAAACAAATGTTTAATAACAATGCTACTTTCTACCTATATTACTTTTACAACAGAGGAAGTACACTATGAAAAAAAAAAGAATGCCATCCATATGATAGAAAACTACTAAGCTGAGTGGGACCTATTTCAACACAGCTCATTATCACATGGATTTAAATTTAAAATGAGTAAATAACATTACCTGACACTGCATAGAGACAAACCACAGTATAGCCTACATTGTTGTTTGTCCTTCTTTTTCAGAGAGGATCAATGAAATCAGAGTGATGTCCTGACTTGTGTGTGAATTGGATTTAAGTTAGGCAGAGTTGTGCAAAGTCATCAGCTTCACTGTCTCTTCCTAAGTCTTTGAAATCCAGTGGCAGGACAAGAGTCAAGACAACTGCTGATGATCCAGGATGCAATGAATGAAATTGCCATCTTCAACATCATTCAAGCTCTGAGTACTCCAAGGAGTCGGTTTCAGCCATCTTCATGGCCCTTGGAACAAATTGTTCTCATCAGCCCATTTCAATGGCAAAAGTCTTCACATGCTTGGAGTAGATATCTCCCCTAATTCACAGACAGGTCTGAGGCCTGTAAGTTATCTTCTGTAGCCCATCTGCCAAGGCAGTTTACCAGGGCGTGGCCGCTGCACATATTAAAGCTTCTTTAGAGCCACAGGTGAGAGTTGGGTGAATCAGGCAGACACCAAAGGTGGATGAGCAGCCCTGAAAAAGGCTCAGTAAGCCCTCACACCAGAGGTGCTAGTCCTCCACAAACACCAGTACGCCTTTAAGACAGGTGTACAGCACTTTTCCAATTGCTTTATTGCTTTCTCCTTATCTCTAAGGAGTTCCTACCTTTCCTGGGACCTCTCCTTTTGCCAAAATCTGCATATAATCAGTCCTATTCCCCAATATCCTTTACAAATAGGATTATGTAGCTCATTAGTAAGAGAGATCAAATCAGCTACCAGTTCTCCTAATTCCCTTTGACCTACAGTCTTTTATCCTAAATTTTGCTGCTATTTTGTTATTATTTCTCCAATCAGAACAAAAAAATACCTCAACAACATTATTTCATTCTGACTCTTCTTTAGGGACCAAACTTGTTCGTGGATATGTTTGTTATCTTTAAATCAGATTACACAGAGAATCATTTTAGCCTCCAGTGGACTTGTGAGTTAAAAGAAAACAAAAGGACACCTGATGTAACAGTACATGACCGGGTACTCACCCATTAATTTTCTTGCCAGTAATACACAACTGAACATGGTCCAACATGTCATTCCATTTCTAGTTATCACAGCTAGGAGTAGTTGAGATTGCTTTAAGTATAGCACACTATACTTCAACTCAATGGAATTTTATCTAAATATAGGTTGTTGGAGCATATGCATGTAGATGTCTAAACCCCTTTGAAGCTTGAAGGGATTTAGGGGAATGCACAAGGTGTGCCTGTCTCAATTGAGCCCATTGAGACATAGGGGTAGTGGCCCCTTTTTGTAGCAAGAAGGGTGATCAGGGAATGCTGTAGGAGCTGGTGCTCCCATTATCAGCAACTCCCTCTTGAGAAGACTAGACCAGAATAAAGGAAGATTATTAACCCCTCCAAAACTGTCTTCCTATCTGACCAGATCAAGAGTGAACCTGTTAGAGGCTGGAGTCCAAAAACTCCAGTGCCTCCCCTGTGTTATTTATGAAATACTACTACCAACTGAGTTGTAAAAGTTACTATTTGTTGGTTTGCTTGTTTTTTGTGTAACTCAATCTAAAAAGAAAAGAGATTTTAAATTAAAATGTAAAAAATAAAAACCACTTCTGAACCTAACATTGGACCTCTTTTGTGAAGAATAACCAGTAAGGGGAAAAACAAACAAACAGGATTATTGGTTTCTGGAACAAAGCAAATAAATTTTTTAAAAAGAAGGGAGAAGGGGGTGCCTTGAATAAAAATAAGCTATAATCATGAGCACAAAGAATCTTAGAGCTAAATGGAAACCATTTTTTTAAAAGTTGTATCTTAAGTAACAAGTAAGACACTTCATCTGAAAAAAAAAACTCAAGGACAAGTGTTCAAACACAGATATAATGAGTACTTAACAAAACTATGTGGGCGCATCTTGCAAAATCTTACATATTGAGCTACAAGTATTTATTTACATTGAATGTATGCACTTCCCACCTGTGGTCTCTTGATTTAGCATAGCAGTTGTCCATGAATACATGCAAATATGTGACTTAGCCCCACCAATGGGCGATGAATCTCCCTACCAAGTAAAACAAAAAATCCAAAACAGCATTTTCTTCCATTATAGTCTGTGGCCTCTCTCAGCATCCTTTTCAATAAGATGAAGACATTGGGCTAAATGTTCCTTAGAGTCCTTTCTAGCTTGACCATTATCTATTTTTTAAAATTTGTTTCTTGCAAAGTCATTCTACATTTGCTTTGACAAAGTCATTCCACCAGGGCTTAAATATAGCATGAGTAAGTCACGTTTCCTGAAACTACATAGAGAAAAAAGTACAATTGATCCTGTAAGAGAGATATCAGTCCTGCTCCCCAATACCCATAATAAATAGGGTCACACAACTTGTTATTCAGAGAAATCAAAGTAAACTGTAACTCTAACAAATTCTCCCTAAGCAAGACAGAAAATGCTACAGACAAACCTTAATATTGGGTATTAGGGTTTGAATTAGCCCGAGCAATTCACTTAACCTTGTTAGCCTCAGTTTCTGTAAAATGAGCTGGAGAAGAAAATAAAGCAAACCACTCCAGCATCCTTGCCAAGAAAACCCCAAACAGAATCATGAAGAGCCTGACCTGGCTGAAATGACTCAATAAGAGCAAAAAAGTTGATGGGAGGTTTAGAAGCTGGTCCATGAGCTGGTGGAGAGAAGGCAACCTGGAGCTTGGCTCACTGTTTTATGATCCTTATACCAATGCAATGGGTCATAGAATCACAGAAATTCAACTTGAAAGAAATCTCAGAATTCATTTAGCTCAACCTCTATCTAAAAAGGAAGGACTTCTAAAAAAGCTCATAAAATTGGCCATCCATACAGACTTCACTTTAATAGATCTAGCAACATGGAATCACCACCTCCAGAAGCAGTCCATTGTACTTTTGAACAATTCTCATTGTTAACGATAACAACAATCACGGTTAGCATTTATATAGTGCTTTAAGATTTGCAAAGCATCTTACAAATAACTAATTTTATCCTTCTAAAACCCTGGAAAGTAAGCACTCTTATTGTCCCAATTTTATATATGCAGAAACTAAGACAGGTAGGGGTTAAGTGACTTGCCTAGGGTCACACATCTAGAAGCCACATTTGAATTCTGGTCTTCCTTCCTAACTGCCTGTCCAAGGCTGCCTAGCTAATTCGCGAGGGAATTTTTCCTGACATTGGGCCTTAATCTGATGCTGCCACTTCTACTCATTGTTCCTACTTCTACTTTCTTGGATCTGAGCAGAACTAATCTAATCCTTCCTCAAAATGACCACCTTGAGCTCTTTTGATACTCAAAGCCAGCTTATCTTATTCTTCCCAAATCTGCTCTTTTATAGGGCAAAGATCCTTAATTGTTTCAAGTAATACCAATGAAGCAGATCACAAGTGCCTTCACAGTCCTGGTTTCCCTCCTCTAACTTTAAAAAAATTTCCCCTAAATTGTAAATGCCCAGAACTCAATACAATACTTCAAATGCAACCTCATGAAGGCAGAGTATAGTCAGTGTATTGCTTCCCTCATTCTGGACAATGTGGTTGCCAATATAGCCTAAGGTCCCTCAAACTTCTCTATTATCATTTCATACTATAGATTCATACTAAGCATGCAATCCACTGATATTCCTAAGTCTTGTTTTTGCTTTTTGGCAAAATACATTGCATTATCACACATACTCTATCTTGTACTTAGGCATTTGTTCTTTTGAATCTAGAAATGAGACTGTACATTGATATCGATTATATTTCTTTTTCTGTTTCAAACCACTCCAGTATCTTTACCAAGAGAACCCACATAAGGTCATGAAGAATCTGACACAACTGAAACAACTGAACAGTAACAAAAACCACTAGTCTATGATCAGTGAGTCATATCACAGACTGTTAGAACTGAAAGAGTCCATCAATATCATGCATTACTGCTTCCTTATGTTCCGGGTCATCATGATCTTTGTGAATTCTGACTCTGAAAAGAAATCTCTGCAGCTTTTTTGAGACTCAATTATCTGGGAATATAGTCACCAAATAAGGTCTTAACATAGATATGACTGATAATATACTTCAGCTCATCCAAGTTCATGACGCACTTTTACCTCATCACAGGAGATTGTTTTGGACATGATGATATTAGGGACTGGAAGTCAACCCAACTCAACTAAAGCTGGATTTGAATTTTTAAGTGATAAAAACAAAAGAGACTGGTCCAGGTCGATGTTTTATTCCTGAGGCACTATTCTCACCTGTCTTATTGGGCAACATTAGAAAAATAGATTTTGCTGCTTGCCAAACAACTGGAAGTGGGTTGAATGATTAGAAAGTCTAAAGAGAAAAAATTTCCAATATAGTACATTTACCTGATGATAAACTGAGAGAGGAAGTAGGAAGCACTGGCTACATAGTCGTGTGATGAAACTATTGGGTAAGAATTCACCTAAAATTCCCTCATTTTAAAGATAAGATTAAAGATGAGGCATAGAGATGAAGTGACTGGCCCAAGGTCATACAGTTTGTTCCTGAATTGCTCTCCAGACCATCAAATTACCTGTCAGTTTTTGATTTGCCACACACACTGACAACCATGCATTAGAATGAACAATCCAATCAACAGTCACTTTCTTCCCTCCATCTACACCCATATCTAAAATTCAGAGTAAATCCTCTTTTTGTTTTGGTTATTTAGCCTTCAATTTCTTCTTGTTTCCCTATATTGTTAGAGGAGTGAATTACCTCAGCCACATTTTCTTTCCTCAGGTAGCCTGCTATTAAAAGTCTGATTGCCTAGACTTTTTTTGAATAAGAAATTCTTTTCCTGTTTATTACGTACTCCAGTCATATTTCCTTGTCCATTTGATAATTAATACTCTGGGAACTTATATCAAGACCAAGTTTGCTTTTTAAGGTTTGGGGACAAGTATCTTCTAATACACATTGACAATAACTTTGGAAACTCAATTTCCTACTGCATGTTAACAAAAATGTTTTGAAATTCTACAATGAAAACCATATGGAATCTTGAACATATACCTTTATAGGTGCTCTGTAAGTCAACCAGGCTGATATCAGCTAATCTTAATTGTTCTATTAGGGTTCCTGCTAGCCAAAGCCAAAGTCAGGAATCCTTGAGAAGTCTAATTGACTCAAACTATTTGCAATTCTTCCTGTGGATTGTATTATGCTAACTCCCAAATTCACTAAAATAAATTAGAATTGGCACAGCATAGTATGTCGAGTGTCCAAATGAGATACACTATTGTAAGAGTTGGATACCAAGTGACTTAAATTAGATACATGACTGGAACAGTCATAGTAGGTAACACAAATGAGGTAATGAAATACAACTATAGCAGTTCATTAGGTGTCTTTCTATTCCCACTGTTTAGCACAATGCACATAGTAGGTACTTATAAATGCTTGTTAATTGATCAACATTATAATAATGGTTGTACTAAGGTCACAGAAATTTGATATGTGATTATAATAGCCATCTGAGGTAACAGATGAGATATTGTAGTTGTGTTAATATAGTTAATATGCAACTGTAAAGGATATACTTGGAGAGAAAAGAAATATTACCAAACATATTATTAAATATATTAATATATTATTAATATAGTAAATATTATTAGACTAAGACAACACAGAAGAGATATAACTATTTTGGTTGTTGTGGTTGACTAGGGATATGCTAGTAAATGTTTAATAACACCCCTACCAATAAATGTATACATGGCATACTTTTAAGTTTAATCTCTTTTATTGACATTTTTCTGTCACTTCTTTAAGCTTAGACAGTCAACAAAACAATAAATCAAGTCCTGATTTGTATTGTTTGCCAATTACCAAAGTGTAAGTGCTCATGATGAAAATTTAATAATCAGTTCTCCTGAGCAAACCTATGATGGTGGTACAAATGAGAAACTACTCTAAGCCTTGTATCAGTTGACACAGATGAAATATGTGAACAGGAAGATTGTACTCAGTGACACAGATAATGACAAAGATATATAATGGGTAATAAAAAATTAGATTTAGACATTACTTTTATGTTAGTACCAGGTGACATAGATGTGAACCTACTACAGTAATTTTTACTCTGTGACACAGTTGAGATACATGATTGAAATACTATTGTATTCAGCAACACAAATGAATGCCATGAAATTTTTTCTTGGCTGGTTCCCACCCTCCAACACAATGCCAAATGTGAACATTCTCTCCTGTTATTTTTTTTATTTTGTTATTAAATTTTTTCTCAAACATAGTGAAGAAACCTATTCTAAATGCACATATGGTTCTGCCTGCTAACAAGGTTAAGCATTTTGGCTGCCGCTATACATATATTTAAATATGATTTCCTCTTTCTTGATTCAAAAGTTACCAGTATCCATTAGGTTGCACTAAGTCAGATTTGGTGACTCAGTGCACATTCTGAATTTGTCAGACTTTGAAAATCCATTTGTGTCTTCAAATAGTCTACTTATCAAGATCTTTAGTTGGAATCCTTATATCTGCAAATAATCTCATTATTTCATGGGGAATTTTTCACCTGAATATTTCGAGGTGGGAGGCAGATGGCCAAGACCTGTGATTTCATCCATATAGAATGGATGGATTTCCCATATGAAAATTCCTTCTGCTAATGGAAACTGGTCTATAATTTGTACTTGTAGTAGCATGGGGGCTCTGAGAGGTTAAGTGACTTGTCACATAGTCACATATAAGCCATATCCAAGGCAGGCTTTGAATCTAGGTCTTCCCGACCCTACGATAGCCTTCTTTTCTGCTATACCAGCCTGTTCCTTCTTTGCATTATATAAATGAAGGATGAAGGGGAGAGAGAGTGAGAGATGGACACACAGAGAGCAAAAGAGAGACACAGAGAGAGACAGAGATAGACAGAGACAAAGACAGAGACAGAGAGTAAAAGGGAAGACACATAGTGACAGATGGACAGAGGGAGGGAGGTAGGGAGGGAGGGGAAGAAAGAGAGAGAGAGAGAGAGACAGAGACAGAGACAGAGAGACACAGAGACAGAGACAGAGACAGATAATCTATCTGGAATAAAGTAAAATAGCTATAAAACAGGAACTTTTCTTTGAACAATGCTTTCCATTAAAAGCTCACAAAGAATTTTACTCCTAAATACACTTCAGTCAGATTATAATACTCGAAACCAAGTTAAACATAAATGACTATTGCAAAATTATCTATTACTGTAGCAATAGTAGCAGAAAGATGATCAGCTTTTGCCATTTTATCCGAAAGAGAGATTTTTTGTAATTCTCTTTCTGTCCTTCTTCAAAGAACCAATACACTCACTTTAATCTAGTAGAATCTCTGATTTAGGACAAAACTGAAAGCAGTGGAGATATTATATCATTTATAACTACAGTCTTGCCTCAATTATCAAAATTCACTTATTTGAAATGGGCTTAGGGTCTTTTATGCCTGTCTTTCCCATTAGGAAATCCTAAGCTTATCCAAAGCCTTAATATCTGAAATAATTTTATGTCTCACATTCCATTTGGGTAATTGTTGGATGGTAATGACTTGTCATATGTTTAATGTGCTTTCCAGATTGAAAGTCATTTAAACGTCTATGTCTTAGGGCCAACAATTTCCAAAGGTGATCACCCTAGTTTAGCCTGCCTCTTTTCACTTGTGTCCATTGTGCACAGAAGGGCCCATTGGTTTGCACAATGGATAATGAGGAACCTAAGTACCATTTTACATGTGCCATTTCTCATTTTGTAAGAGAAAATGTGCATGGGCGTGCAAATGCACATTCTATGCTCATTGTTCATGGCTGATAGATTTTGTGAATTTACTTTCAAAAAAAGTGCTGTTATTATTGGTGTGTATACACCCTGTGGCCCTATGAAGTTGAGTGAATAAATATCTTATGAATGAGAATAATCAGAGCCTTCAATCTGGGTAATCCAGTCTAAGCTCTTTCTCTTTGATGAAAATTTCTATGCTCTTTTGGGGTGGGGGCAGGGGGGCTGGTTTTTCTGGATAGCTATTCTGATATATTATTTTACATGTGCTATCCCTAGTCTATTGTTGTGGTTTTTTTCCTACCCTACTATAGTTAAGTGCATGGGGCATGGGGGTGGTTATTTCTGGGCTAAGTGAATATGCATGAAATTTCACCTAGAATACCTGTATATTAATGTTTTATTTTAGCCAAATGTTCTGTCTATATGGTCCCGAACTCTGAAATTCCTCTCTCTGATCACAGCCTTCAGTTCTTCCATTTCTCCCTCTGTTCCCTCCAACTAAACCTATCTTCATCCTCACCTTGCCTTTCAGTCTCTCTACCCCTATCTGTTCTCCTAGTCCATCTCTCCTATTCTGGTTCTACTCTCCTCCCTTTGCAGTCTTGACCATATAGTTGACCAGTTCTAATGTAGCTTGTCATCTTCCCTTGAATTCCTTGATAAAGCCTATTCCTGGCATACTCCTACCATCTCTTTTCTTCATTCCCCTTCACAAATTGCTGAATATGTCTGGAGAAAGTCATATCCACTAGGGTGACCCCACATTTATGATCTTTAATATCCTTGGAGAGGCACTGTGGCACAGTGGATAGAGGGCTGGCTTCAAAGTCAAGAAGACCTTGATTTGAGTCTTGCCTCCGACATGTACTTCATGTTTGACTCTGAACAATTCACTTAACATCTAAGACTATTTTGCAGAGCAGACTCCAATTTGCCTTAGTAGAAGCAAATCTTCATCAGAAACTCCCTGTATTGATGAAATCAGGAAGTCGGTCTGAAAATAAACAACAAAAAAATCTCTACTGGCCCTTTACTATGATACAATCTTCCTTTCCTTCTTTCTGGATTGATCTTTGATAGTTCTCTCTACCACCACCATTTCAAACCTTCTGCCCAACATTCCTCCCACTCAGAGAAATCAAACTCTTAGAATCTTTACTGAGAAAATAGAGATTGTTTATGTCTTCCTCTTCCACCCTACTCCATATCTCAAGGTTTTTCTCTAACATGCTCTGTTCTATTAGGAGGTGGTCATTCTCTTTATCAAGACCAGCCTCTCTTTCAAATGAAATTATCAATACACAGGTTTTGTAAACCGTAAAGTTCAATGTGAATGCTAATTATCATTGTCGTTATAATTTTAACTACTTGTGCTTTTGATTTCACCCCCTCCTGGAGCTACCCCCTTAATAGTTCATTGTTTCTCTCTCATTCATCTCTCTTTATCCATGGGCTCCCATTTCTGCTTCCTACAAATGTTTTAAAAGTCTCAGCCTAAAAGAACACCCACAAAAACAACAACACTTTACTTGGCCCTGCTATCCCTCAAACAGTTACCCTAACATCTTACCCCTTTCAAGACCAATTTCCTAGGATGGCTCATATGTTTATTGTCTTCATTTCTTTACCTCCCTTGTCTTTCGCATTTCTTTGCAACGTGACTTCCTACACCACCATTCAAGTGAAAAGGCTTTTTCTATCATTATCTGAACTTTGTCCTCTTAATATTTTACTTCTTTAGTTTTTGACATTGTTGATCAACCCCACCTCCTGGATAGTATCTCTTCCCTTGACTGCTATAACAGTATTTTTTCTTGGTTCTTCTACCTCTCTGACCATGCGTTCCCAGTCTCCTTTGCTTGATCTTCAACCATCTCTTGTCCATTACTTGCGAATTTCCTCTCAAAGATCTTTTGTGGTTTTTGTTCTTTTTCTCTCCTCTTTCCAATCCATCCTCTACTCAGCAGCCAACGTGATTTTTCTAAAGCACAGTTCACCCAGATCAAACCTTACCCCCTCAATAAACTTTAGTGGTTCCCTATTATCTCCAGGATCAAATATAAAATCCTCTGGTTAGCATTTAAATCCCTTCACAATCTGTCTACTTCCTATCTTTTCAATCTTTTTACATTCCTCTTCATATACTCTATGATCCAGCTACACCGTTCTACTTGCTTTTCCTCACATATAACACTCAGTCTCCGGACTGTGAATTTTACCTTCTGTATCCCATGCCTAGGACGCTTTCTACCTCCTCATCTCCCATTTCTTTCTTCAAGACTCAGCTCATTAAATTTACATTAAATTAAAAAGGTTTTGTACAAATAAAACAAATACAGCCATGCTTGCTTCAGCAGCACATATACTAAAACTGGAACGATACAGAGTAGATTAGCATGGTCCCTGCGCAAGGATGACACGTAAATTTGTGAAGCGTTCCATTGTTTTTGTTTACGATTTAGAAATAAAGGCTGATACTATAAGCAGTTTGGGAGACCAGGGAATAGTTTACCTATCAGATCTATGGGAAAGGGAAGAATTCATGACCCAACAAGAGACAGAGAGCATTAAAAAATGCAAAATGGATAATTTTGATCATGTTAAAGTGAAAAGGTTTTGTATAAACAAAGCCAATGCAACAAAGATTAGGAGGGAAGCAGGAAATTGGGAGAAAACCTTTACAACCAATGTCTCTGATAAAGTCCTCATATCTAAAATATACAGGGAACTGAGCCAAATTTATAGGAATAAAAGCCATTCCCCAATTGAGAAATGGTCAAAGGATATGAACAGGCAGTTTTCAGAGGAAGAAATTAAAGACATATATAGGCATATGAAAAAATGCTCTAAATCACTATTGATTAGAAAAATGCAAATCAAAACAACTCTTAGGTACCACATCTCTCCTGTCAGATTGGCCAACATGACAAAACAGGAAAATGATAAATGCTGGAGTGGATGTGGGAAAATTGGAACATTAATACACTGTGGGTGGAGTTATGAACATATCCAGACATTTTGGAGAGCAACTTGGAAGTATGACCAAAGAGCTATAAAAATGTGCATACCCTTTGACCCAGCAATACCACTTCTAGGGTTGTATCCCAAAGAGATCACACAAGTAGGAAAGGGACCAGTATGAACAAAAATATATGTAGGAGCTCTTTTTGTGGTGGCAAAGAATCGGAAATCAAGGGGATGCCCATCAATTGGGGAATGGCTGAACAAGTTGTGGTATATGAATGTAATGGAATACTACTGTGCTATGAGAAATGGGGAAGATACAGACTTCATAATAACCTGGAAAGACCTACATGATATGATGCTGAGTGAGAGGAACAGAACCAGGAGAACACTGTACACAACCACAGACATATTGATTCTGTGATGACTAACTTTGATAGACTTGGCTCTCCTCAGCAATACAAGGCTCAAAGACAGCTTCAAAGGACTGACTCATGATGGAAAAAGCTAGCTACATCCAGAGAAAGAACTATGGAGTCTGAACGCAGACTGAGGCAAACTATTTGCTCTCTTTTTTTCTCTTCTTTTTTGGTTTTGTTTCTTCTCTCTCATGATTCATTCCATTGGTAATAATTCTTCTTTGCAATTTGACTATTGTGTAAATAAGTTTAATGTGAAGGTTTATATAGAAGATATATTGGACTGCATGCTGTTTTGGGACATGGGGGGAGGGAGGGAAGGGAAGAAAACTTGAAACTCAAAAACATGTAGAACTAAGTGTTGTAAACTAAAAATAAAAAATCTAATTAAAAAAACAAATTTAGTCCAGATTAGAAGGAAAGCAGAAAAGTGTAGAAAAAAATTATAGACAGTTTAATCAGATAAAGATCTCAGATCTAAAAGATATGAAGAACTTTGCCAAATCTATAAGAATATAAGTCATTCCCCAATTGATAAATGGTCAAAGGATATTAACAGGAAGTTTTCCAGTGAAGGAATCAATAAATTTATAGTCCTATAAAAATGCTTTAAATCAGACCTGCCCAACTTGTCAACTTCTTTGAGCTGCAAACAGGTTAGACTAGGGACAGACTGACAATAGTTTGTTGCTGTGAGTCACACAAAAAACAGGAGAGTGTGCAGTGGCGATCCTACATTTTTCTCTGGCCACCCTTTGGTGGGCTGCAATTGGTCTATGGGACATATATGCAGGCCTGCTCTAAATAATTATTGATTAAAGAAATGCTGGTTAAAACAACTTTGAGATATCATTTTATACCTACCAGATTGGCTAAAATGATAGAAAGGGAAAGTGACACATATTGGAATATGTCAAAATTGAGACACTGGTGGAATTGTAAAATAATTCAGCCATTTCAGAAAGCAATCTGGAATTATGCCCAAAGAGTTTGTAAACTGCCCTATACCCTTTAATCCAACAATAACACTATTTGGTCTATTTCTAAAGGTGATTACGGGAAAGAAAAAAGAACCTCTATGTTCTAAAATGTTTATAGCAGCTCTCTTTGTGCTGGCAAAGAACTAGAAATTGCAGGGATGCCCGTCAATTGGGGAATGGCTGAACAAGTTATGGTATATGATTATAATGCTTTAATATTGTGCTATAGGAAATGATGAGCTCAATGATCTTAGAAAAACATAGAAAGACTGGCAGGAAATAATGAAGAGTGAAATGAGCAGAACCAAGAGAACACTGTATACAGTACCAGCAATATTGTTTAATAAAGGCCTCATTTCTTTTTTTCTATATTAATTTTTTTTTTTATTTTTAGTTTGCAACAAACAGTTCTACATAATTTTGAGTTCCAGTTTTTCTTCCCTCCCTCCCCCTTCCCTCCTCAAGAAGGCATGGAATCCCATATAACTTCCATGTATAACTTGGCATTGAATTAATTTACATACTAGTCAAGTGGTGGAGAAGAACCACGACCAATGGAATGGCTCATGAGAAAGAAGAAACAGAACCAAAAACAAAAAAAAAAAAATACAACCCAACAACAAATACAAAAGAGAGAAAAAAAAAGTGGGAGGGAAAAAAGGCGAGTATGAAGTGTGCCTCGTTTTGCATTCATAATTCATAGTTCTTTCTCTGGATGTAGATAGCCCTCTCCATCATGAGTCCTTTGGAGCTGTCTCTGCATATTGTGTTGC
>CM053622.1:166503889-166518353 GCA_028646595.1 Phalanger gymnotis | reverse complement strand
GGGGGGGGTAGGAATGGGGAGAAAATTTGTAATTCAAACTACTGTGAAAAGTAACGCTGAAAACTAACATATTAAATAAAAAGAAAAAAATATTTTTCTGTATTTATTTTATTTGTATGCATTTTATGTGTGTATATATTGTCTTCTCCCAGTAGAACATAAGCCTCTTGAGGACAAGTACTGTTTTGCTTTCGTTTTTGTTTCTGTAATAAGTACACAGCAAGTGCTCAATAAATATTTTTTAATTAATTTCAATTTTCACTTTGTCACTAGAGTGAAGGAGGAGATTGGGGAGAAGGATACAGAGAGGTTTTGAGGCATAGGGAAGAAATTGAGAAAGCTTACCCGAAATGGTCTTAAGAAAATGAAGAGGTCAAATCGTCTATTATTATGGGCATGGTTGGGGAATTGAGGAGGGAAAAAAAAAGGACTCCTAAAGTTGCTGTGTCAATAAGATGGGAAATTAAGGAGAACATTTTAAAAGGTTTAGAGAGAAGCAGCAAATGCTCAGCTTTTTATGTGTACTATAAAATTATAGTGAATAAAATCTGCTCGATTTTGTGGCTTTCCTTTGGTGATGTTGAGTAGTCTGAGAACAGCAATGGTAAAAATCACGGCCTGCATGTTGCCAGTTCCTAAATCCACTTGTGTTAGTATCTGCAAAATTCTATTCAGTAAGCATGTATTATGTCTATAATATGCCAGGCCCTGGGCTAGACACTGAAGATACAAGTATAAAAATAAACAGTCCCGGTCTTCAAGATACTCATAGGAAATAAGCGTTTATATAGTTCCTACTATCAAATATCTTATTTTATCATCAAAACCACCCTGCAAGATAGGCATTGTTATTTTCCTCATTTTACAGTTAAGGAAAACAGAGAAGATGTGATTTACCCAGTGACACAGGCTAGTAAATTTCTGATGTTAATTTCGAACTCAGATCTTCCTGACTCCAGGAAGATAGAGCCAACACTCTACCTACTATTCCACATAGCTGCAGATGGTCAGATGACAACTACCCCCATTGAGTTCAAGTCACTTAAGCTTTGCAGAATCCCTGCCAGTGATCATTGAAAGAAATTAGAGGACAAACAATTATTCGATAATCATTTATTGAAAACACTATGTGCCAAGTGCTGTGCTAAGAAAAGATAGAAGTGAAACAGCCCCTGCCCTCATTGAGTTTACATTCTAGTTGGGAAATACAATGTACTTACTTGTAAGAGTATGTATATCTGTATATCTGTGTGTGTGTGTCTGTATATATATATATATATATATATATATGTATATATATACATATACATATATATACATATATATGCCTATACACACATGCATATATATATAATAAATACTAAATGAATACTAAAATACTAAATATATAATAAATACTAAATAAATGGTTGAGGAGAGGACATAATAGCATGGGGGCAGGATGGGGGGGGCCAGGATGGACAGGAAAGGCTTCAGGGAGAAGCTCAGATCCATAAATGCAAAGCTATTCAAAACAAACACAGAATAGTTTTTGTTTTTGAGGGGAAAGGGCAAAAAATATGGCACTAATAACTAAGGAAATCAAGAAAGGCTTCCTATAGGAAGTAATCATTAAGCTAAGCCTTGTAGGAAGCTCCAGGTTCCAAGATGTGAGAGGTAAGAAGGAAGAGCATAGGCAAAAGCCAGGGCAAATGCATGGAGGCAGATATGGAAGGCCCTATGTTGGGATGAGCAAGCAAGCCAGTTTGGCTGGAATATAGAGTGAAATGCGAGAGGGTAATATGTAATCAGCTTGTAAAGATAGATGGGAGCCAGATTGTGAAGGGCTTTAAAGGCCAAATTTTATCTCAGAGGCAACAGGAAGCTGCTGAAGCCTCTGGAGCTAGAGAATGAGAGGGAAATCCTCTATCGCTCCAGAACAATGGCCGATGAAATGTTATGACAGTTGACACCATTTTAGTGAGTACCCCATTTCGCTGTAGGTTTATTCATGGATATGTCAAAGAGAAGGGCCCTGCTTCCTCCCCCTTTCCTCAGTCAAGGTGTCCACACCACCCTTCCAGTTCGTAAGGAAAACATCACTTTCCAACGAGGTACAAACATTGAGCTTTTGCTCACTCTAGTGAAATTTCAGACTATCTGATTCTCACTCTGATTATTGTGCTCTCAGGTAAATTAAATGTCAGAGTGAGAGATGGCTTCACCCTCTTCCGGAGCTGGCTTTCCTCATTCCTAAGGGGTCAGTGGGGAGCAGTCAGCACAGCAGAGCACAACCCGAGAGGGTGCATTTCTATCAAGTTCCAAGCACTGTTGCTGTCGCTCATCCAGGCTTGGAGGTTGTCCCCCCACTCTATGTGCCCTGCTCAGCTACAAAGAACAAAATGGTTCGCAGATTTCAAAGATGAAAATAAGTCTCAAAGAAGGCCTGGTGACAGCAGGGAGAACTTTGCTCCCCTGCTTCCTACAATCCCACCAAAACCAGTTAACCACTGAGACTAAAAAAAAAAAAGTACTTTCTAAAAAATAATGTATGATATAAAAACACTGAGGGTGATCAGGTCACCCTCTCTGTGCTCTGAGGGTATAGAAAGAGTAGCAACCCCACTGATGAGCAAAAGTAAAATGGAAGAAAATAAAAAGCATAAAGGCTCCTTATAACAGTGAAGCAGTATGGTGCAGGGGATTTATAGAGCAGTGGCTCCAGGTTCAAATCCCACCTAAACCCGTTACCAGCTGGGAAATGGCATTTGGCTTCTCTGAGCCTCAAGATAATAGGGTTGGATGAATTGGCCTCTTGAGTCTCTTCAAGCTCTTAGGCTATGATGCTGTGATCCCTTTTACACAATCCCTGGTGTACTCCTGCTCCTTACCCCTTCCACCCCTCACACCACCTCAAAAAGTTGCATGCCAAGTAGGGCGATCTTACAGCCGGTTCCCCATTACTATCCAGATTGTACACCTGAACATACCAGTCCCACTGAACTTGGAAGTTTGGGCTTGTTAGTGAACCAGGAGAAGCCAGGATTTCTTTGTGTGGGCAGGGGCTCAGATCACCTCCAGGTGTGTGAGAGAGATTAGTCCACCAATGGAATGTAAATAGAGCAGTCCATCAATCCTCTTCATTGCCTCCTTCTTCAACCCCATCCTCTTGGGCTATGTATTAGAGGGCACCAATATATTATCTGGGAAGTTTTCCAGGCTCATTTTTTAAGAAAGGCAGGTATTCAGCATAATATGGTCTGCTTGGAGCAAGGTTCTTCGGTTTGTCACACTGCCATGAGCAGCAGCCGAGTGGATGTGCCCTCCGAGTACATGCTGAGAGGGGAGGGCAGCTCACAGTGAGTGACAATATGCTCCCAGCCCTGGCATGAGGCTGGAAGGCTTGCCTGGGTCACTCTCTAACCTGGATCTCCTTCATGGCTCATTATGTGGTGTCAATAGTTTGAAATAAAATGAATTAGAAATAGGTAATGATCCCTCACTTGGAAACTCTCTTGGGGGTGAGGGTGAGATGGGAAAGTGTGTATATTTAACAATACCATCATTGGATTTACCTGCTTACTGAGGGAAAGGATGTTGGAACTATAGCAAGGAAATAGAACAGGATCTCTCATAAAGACTCAGAACATGCCCAGTTCCAGGATCTCTAGAAGACAGAAAGGGATCCCTGCCTTTCCTAAACTAATCTTTATAGCATATAGTTGTCCTTAGCACAGAAGTCAGAAACACTGGGGAAAGCAAAGTAGCTAAACCCCAGCACAGGTCATTGACTCTTAGGATTTCAGAACTGGAAGGGACCTCATCTAGTCTAGCCGGCTTATTATATAGAGGAGGAAATAGGGCCACATGGAAGTTTGGCAAAATGAACAGAGCGCTGGACTGGGACCCTGGAAGACTTGAGTTCGAATGTTGCCTTAATTTCTGAGTAACCCTGGACAATTCATCTAACCTCTCAGCCTCAGTTTCTACAATTGTAAAACAGGGTTAATAAGAATATCTACTATTGCTATCCATATTGTACACCTGAACATACCAGTCCCACTGAACTTGGAACTTAGTTTGGGCTTGTTAGTAAACCAGGAAAAGCCAGGATTTCTTTGTGTGGGCAGGGGCTTAGATCACCTCCAGGTGTATGAGAGAGATTAGTCCATCAATGGAATATAAATAGAGCAGTCCATCAATCCTCTTGATTGGTTATGTTATGGGTTATTGTGAGAACCAAACAGGTTTTGTACACTCACATATATGCATACATATATAATTACATATATGTATATATAAAAACATGTGACCATCTCATGTATGTATTTTAGATATATAACCACACATGTGCATACATATATAATCACACGTATAACAGAATAATCACATATATGCATAAATATGTACAAAGTGTTTTGTATAACTTAATGTAAATGATTGCCATTGTTGTTTTTGCTCAGCCAATGTCAGTAAGATTTCTTGTGTGTTGGATGTGTTTCCCTTAAAATCAGAGAACCTGAACGTTCCCACATCAAGGAAGATATTTCAAGGTTTGGGGGATGATCACTCTGTTTTGAAACTGACTTCATTAAAAACTCTTAGTGCAAGGCAATGAGCCATGAAGGAGAGCCATAGCTGGGAATGCAACCAAGTCCCCCCATCACACAAACTGGAGAGACAATCTGGTCCATTGACACTAAAGGAACATACCATTTTTTTTTCGTTTTTACTGTGAGCAAAATTAGACTTTTTTTGGACAGAAGATTAGACTCTCAGGCAGAATGATCTTATCAGAATGGACCCAGATCCTTACCAGCTGCTGTTTGTGTTATGGCCATCCTTGGACCAATAAGATACCACACTGTTGAATGTGAAATGTACCTTGTTCATCACAGGAACTGTTATTTTGGCTAGTCTGGGAATAAGTAGCTTGTTTGAGAAACGGCTTTACTTCAAAACAAAGCTCATATCATTATGGGCTTCATTTTCATAATCACGTTATCCTCAATAACATTTGATTTGCATAACTTTGTGCCCCTCAGAAATATACTTTTCTTTGTTTACCTTAATCCTTCTATGCCAGAAAAATATGGTTGATGGATTAAGAGACTTAATAAATATATCAATCAGCAAACATTTACTAGGGTTATTGACCTGCCTTCAAACTGTTTTACATTTACTTTTATACAGCTTGTGTTTATGCCCATGTTAGATTAGAACACAGGATAAAATAAGAAAGCAATGGGCAGGTATTGTCTTATGTTTTTCTTTGTAAACCCCTCCCCCCACCCCCCCCAACCCACTGAACCCCTACCCTGCCAGCAACAGAAGAGTGCCTGCCACATAGGAAGCACTAAAGTCTTGTTGAATTAAGTGAATAGAATTGAGTATCCGCTATGTGCCCAACATAGCTCCAATTACTGGGGGGCGCAGGGGGTGCAATGTCCTTGAATTATGAATATTGTCCTTGTCCTTGTTGTTCCATAAGATCTTGTTGAGAAGATAAAATTAGCATAGAGAACGATAAGGCAATTTGCATAGCTCTGACTATAACAAGAGCTCAGAATGTGAGAGAAGTGAGGGAAGGCTTCACAGAAGACAAAGTTTTACTTGGACTTTGAATGATGTTTGAAAATGCTTTTCCAAATATTATTTCATTTGATCCTCATAACATCCCTGAAAAGCAAGCACTATTATTATTATAATTTTATAAATGCAGAAACTAAAGCACAGAACAATAACATGACTAGCCCAGGGTTACAGAGGTAGTAAATATCTGAGACTGGATTTGAACCTAGGTCTTCCTGACTCTAGGAACACACAGTGTCCTATCCACAGTGCCAGCTAGCTCTCCCTTAGGCAAGTTGCTTGACCTCTCTGGGTCCAAACTAGTAAAACTATATTTTGGTGAGTTAATTGGACTAGACATATAAGATCTCATTCAGTTCTAAATCTATGATTCTTTTGAATATTGCACTAGCTAGTTCATTTGGAATAGTGTTCAAATGATAATGTGGCTGACATACACTTTTGCAAAAGAATATATGTCATACAAAGTGGGAGTGGGCACTCCTATATTTAGAAATATATTTTCAGTGTTTAAATGTCAACCCAAGGGGATGTAACAAGTAGTGTTCTGTCCAGGACTCAATGTTTAAAACTGTCATCAATGATGTTGGTAATGAATTAAGATGTATTCTTGTTGTTTCCAGGTAAGAGGCGAGAAGTAGGCGAGATATTACAGGGAAGGTTAAAAAGAACCTAACAAAATGAAATTTAATCATGATAAGTAACTACATCACCATGTGCAAGTAACTCCACATTTTTGAGGGCTAAGGCCAACAGAGAGTGAGCTCTGATAGGCTATGAGAATGGAACCAGGAGCAAACTATGTCTCGTGCTATGTAGGGGGAGGCTCATTACCAGTCAGTTGGTTACCAGGTGATGAATTACTTGACTATGGTGAGCCACAAAACAATGGAAAGTACGTAATGGTCCTCACTCTTTTGTAGCCATTTTTTTTAATGCAATCAATCTTATAAAGCAGTGGGGGAGAAGGGCTCAGGGTAATAACAACCATATTTATTACACTATCTTTAAACATTAATTTAACCATTGGTACTTTAAACAACACTATAGGAGGCTTCAGTGGAAAGATACTGAAATTGAAGAAATATTGTCCAATGACCAATGAACCAAATGACATAGTGACATTCTCGATAAAGGAAAACATAATTCATAAGGAAGTTGCAGACACATGGAAGGATGGCTCATGAGCTTCACTTTAAAGACACAAAGAAGGAAGTTGGTGGAGTTAATTTTAACATGCATCCAAAAAGTACAAGAAACATTCATGGGACATTTGGTCATCTCACCTTGTTTAGTATAAACAAAAAGACCATCCATGATGATAATCACAGATTGCACACCAGCATTTGCTAAAGAAGATTAAGAATCAGAGCAATTTGGGGCAGAGCCAAGATGAATACAAGGGTATACAGGCTGAACTCTCTCAATACTTCCCTCTGAACAACCTTAAAATAATGCCTCAAATAAAATTTTGGAGTAGTGGAGACAACAAAAGATCGTAGGGAGACATTTTTTTTCCAAGTTAAGAAAACTTAGAAGGTCCACAGGAGAGATCTGTAGCACTGGTGTAGTCACAAACCTACAGGGCAACAGGAGCACCAGTGGTGGGCTTGGAGGTGGCTGTGACAGCAGCAGCAGCAGCAGCTTCAGGAGATCTTAGCCAAGATATGATAAGGGCGTATGACGGCTGGTAAGAAAGAGATCACAGGAACCCTTTGCTGGCACTAGCGGTAGTTGGTGCCAATTGGCAATTCTACTGCCCATAAGCATGTCACATTTCCAGGGAAAAAAATGAATGCTTAAATTTAACCACAAGGAAGCAGGGGCCCTAGTCACAGTTTTAGGGCCAAGAGGAGCCCAGTACTTACAATCACAGGGGAGCAGGGCCCTTCCTTGGTAAAGAAGAGAGCACAGACCAAGACAACAGTGACCACAACTCTCCCAGGATAACACCAACTTGGAAGCAGCAAAAACTTGCAGATCCCCAGAACTAGCTCTCCAAACAGTAGTCTGAAAAAGTCTGAGCAGAGCCCAATTTTAACATAAAGTTCAAAGTGAAGAAATATACTGGGAAAATGAGCAAACCACAAAAAAAGACTTGACCATAAAAAGTTAGTACAGTAGTATGGAAGACTAAAACATAAACTCAAGAGAAGACAACAATTTGAAAACAGCTATAAATGCATTCTCAAGAAAAATGCTAATTGGAACCAAGGCCAGCAAGAATTCTTGGAAAAGTTAAAGAGATGAGTGGTAGAGGAAACATTGGAAAAGAAATGAGAGTGATGCAAGAAAATTATAAAAAAAATAATTTACAGCTAGGTAAAAGGGGCACAAAAATAAAAATAGTACCTTAAGTATAAATGGCCTACTGTTAAAAAAAATGCACAAAAATTCATTGAAGAAAAGGCTCCTTTAAAAGCAGAATAGACCAAATGGAAAAAAGTGGTAAAAGAGCTCACTGAAGAAAATAATTCCTTAAAAATTAGAATTGTCCACATAGAAGCCAACAACTCCATGAGATTTCAAGAAACAATAAAAACAAAGTAAAAAGAATGAAAAAGAAAAAAGTGAAATATCTCATTGGAAAGACAAATGTCATAGAAAATAGCAAGGAGAGATAATTTAAGAATTATTAGACTACTTGAAAGCCATTAGCAAAGAAAAAGCTTAGATATCATATTTCAAGAAGTCATAAAGAAAGACTGTCCTGATATCTTAGCCTGGGTAGGGAACCTATGGCCTCAAGGCATGTAATAGTAATTAAGGTGGGACTTTTTGCTGTTGACCTTTAATGATTCGGGCCTTTGTTTCAATGGGGCAGATAAAGTGGGATGTTTTTGTATTTCTTAGCACTGAGACAATTGGGAGCCATTGATTTGTATCTGATGTGATATTAGGGGTGGGGAACTTCTCCATGCTCTGAGCCACAGCAAGAGTAGCCTGTGACTCTGGACCAGCTGTTCTAATGAGCTCCCGGCCATACACCCAGATGTTGATAACTACAGATTGTATTTGGTCTGTAATTCAGGTTGCTGGCTTTTTCCCCTGAACTAGGTGGCTGTTATTTGTATGCTAGATTAAAGTAAGATTGTTAACCCCTTAACGTTGCTTTTCTTAAGTAAAGCAGATCAAAAGGACCTGTGTTGGCAGCTCTCTGGGTGCTGGTTGTTGGTGGATCTTACACCCCCACAGAAGCTGTTAGCTGGATTGTTGATACAAGGCCACAGGTTTTTATTAAGGGGATCTGTTCTGTGAAGTTTGGTTTCAGTCAAAGGGCCATACATGAGGACCTAGAGGGCCACATGTAGCCTTGAGGCCACACATTCCCCACCCCTGTCCAGAGGGTAAAATAGCAATTAAGAAAATTCACTGATCACTTCCTGAAAGAGATCTCAAAATGAAAACCTCCACACATATGATAGCCAAATTCCAGAGCTCCTAGGTCAAGGAGAAAATATTTCCAGCAGCCAGGAAAAACCATTCAAATATTATGGAGCCACAGTCAGGTTCAAACAAGATTTAGCGGCTTTTATGTTAAAGGCACTCGGAATATGATATTCTGGAAGGCAAATGAACCAAAAATAACCTATTGAGCAAAACTGAGTGTAATCCTTGTTGGGGAGTGTGGAAATTTAACAAAATAAAGAGCTTCCAAGCATTCCTGATGAAAAAACCAGAGCTGGATAGAAAATTTGATGTTCAAACAAAATAGTCGAAAGGAGTATAACATGAAAGAATAATCATAAGGGCCTCAGTAAAGTTAAACTGTTTATATTCCTATATGGGAAGATGATACATGTAACTCCTAAGAACTTTGTCATTAATAGGGCAGTCTGAAGGCGCATACATAGAGGACACAGGTATGAGTCAATAATGTTGGGATGGTTTAAAAAAAATTAGGAGAAAGAGGAATGCTCTAGGAGAAGGGGGAAGGGAGAGGTGAAATGGGGAAAATTTCTCACACAGAAGAGGCATGCAAGGAAGAACTTTTATAGTGGAGAGGAAGATAGGGTGGCTGGCTGGCAATGCTTGAACCTTACTCTCATCTGACTTGGTTCAAGGAGGGAAGAATATATCTGTACACTCAGGCATAGAAATCTATTTTACTCAGTGAGGAAACAGGGGGAGAAAGGGATAAGAGAAAGGGAGGAAAGATAAAAGAGAGGGAGGATTAAGGGAGGTAGTAGTCAGAAATAAAATAGACTTTTGAGGAGGGATAAGATAAAAAGAGAAAGAAGGATAATCAGAAGAAAATAGAATGGAAGGAAATACACAGTTAGTAATCACAACTGTGAATGTGCATAGGATAAGCTAACCCACAAAATGGAAGTGGATAGCAGCATGGATTAGAAAACAGAATTCAACAATATGTTGTGTACAAGAGACACACTTGAAATAGAAAGACACACACAGAATTAAAATAAAGGGCTGATGCAGAATCTAATATGCTTCAGCAGAAGTAAAATAGGCAGAGATAGCAATCATGATCTCAGCCAAAGGAAAAGCAAAAATAGACCTAATTAAAAGATATGATCAGGGAAATTACACTTTGCTAAAAAGTGCTATAAACAATGAAATAATATCAATAAAATTTTATAGCATGTTTCTTTGATAAAGGCCTCATTTCTCAGATATGTAAGGAACTGAGTTAAATTTGTAAAAATAAGAGCCATTCCCCAATTGATCAACAGTCAAGGGCTATGAACAGGAAGTTTCTATCTATAGTCCTATTTAAAAAGGTTCTAAATCACTACCTATTAGAGAAATGCAAATTAAAACAACTTTGAGGTACCACCTCACACATATTTGAAATGACAAATGTTGGAGGGGATGAGTGAAAATAGGTACATTAATGAAATGTTGGTAGAATAGTGAAATGCTCCAATCATTCTGGAGAACAATTTAGAACTATGCCCAATGGGATATAAACCAGTGTTTTGATATTTTGATCCAGTAATGCCTCTGCTAGCACTGTACCCCAAAGAGATTAAAAAAGGAAAAGGATCTATATGTGCAAAATATTTATGGCAGCTCTTTTTGCAATGGCAAAGAATGGGAAATTGAGTGGATGTTTATCAATTGGGGAATAATGAAACAAGTTGTAGCATTTGATTGTGATGGAATTCTATTATGCTACAAGAAATGATAAAGGGAGTGGTTTCAGAAAAACATGACAAAGACCTATATGAACTGATACAAAGTGAAATGAGAAGAACGGGGATATCATTGTGCACAGTAACAGCAATGTTGTAATGATGACCAACTGTGAAAGATTTGGCTACCTTGATCAATGCAATACTCCAAGATAATTCCAAAGAACTCATGATGAAAAAAATGCTATCTACCTCCAGGGAGAGAATTGATGAACTCTGAAGGAAAACAAGTATATTTTTTCTTGCCTTCTTTATTTTTATAATGCTAATATGGAAATGTGTTTTGTGTGATTTCATATGTATCATATTATTTAACTTCTCAGTGGGTGGAGGAAGAGTGGGAGGGAGAGTATCTGGAACTCAAAATTTAAAAAGAAAAGAATGTTAAAAATAAATAATGCATAAAAAAAGAGTCAGAGGAACTCTAGAAAAAAACTTCACAAAATCCTTCACCCCAAGTCAATATGTACACTGATTCTTAGTGACTTCAATGCAAAAATGGCCACAGACAAGGTTAAAAAAAATAGTAAATACATTGGCAATAAAGAATGAAAAAGGACAGAGACTTACATTCCAAAGTATGACTATTAAAAAATGAATGAGAGGGGAAATTAGATGGGGTAACATCGATATCCCTGCCCCCACCAAAATGAAATTGATGTTCAAAACACACAAAATCCACAGACAGTGGATATTGAGATGATTCTCACTTAAGCAACTAGTCTGAATCCACTTTCTATGTGTAGTCAAATCATCGATGAATTAGAGCAAAGGTCAAAACCAATACCAATTTAGAAAAAAAAGGAAAAAGGTATAATAAGTAATTGCAAAAGCTTCTATGTGACTAATTTAAATGAAACTCTTAAATCAAAAAAATGGGAAATGAACAAAAAGAGCCATTAATCTTGATGTCATTTCTTAGAGAAGTGTTAACCCATCAAAGAAAACCACAATGAGGTCAATAGAGCACAGAAAGCTTTCAGCCAATAAAAACTTGATCTCTTCATGACCAACTCTTGTAATTTTGTCTAACTTCTTGCAATATGGCTTGTTACCTCATCATTTAACTGAAACTTCTCTCTCTAAAGTTTCAATAATCTCTTAATTTGTAAAAAAAAAAAATGGCCTTTTGTTTTTCTAAATACAAAAACAAAAACACTTTTGACAGGCTTTTTTCCTGAACATATTCTCGTCCCTGGTTTTTCATTATACCACTCTCTCCTTGTTTATTTCCTATAATAACAACAGTATAATAACAATAGTTTATTTCCAATAATAACAATAACTAGCATTTATATGGTACTTTAAGTTTTGCAAAGTTCTGTATAACTGTTGCGTCATTTGATTTTCATGAGAACCCTGGTAAGTAGATGCTATTGTTATGCCCCATTTTTCCAATAATAAAGCTGAGGCTGATGGAGGTTAGGTCATTTGCTCAGGGTAACACAGATAGTAAGTGTCTCAGGCAGGATTAGAACTGAGGTCTTCCTGACACCAAGTCCAGCACTTCGTCAACTATACCACTTAACTCCCTCTCTTACTGTTTTTGGTTAATGTATGTAGTAGTATCCCAGAGATCTGTTCTTATCCCTCTTCTGTCAATAAATGATTTATATTGGTAAGGAGGAACACACCGACATCCATGAGTTTAATTATCATCTCAATGGAAAATTCTCTCAAATCTACATATCAATCCCATATCTCTCTGATAAGCTCCATTCCCATATCACTAACTGCCTGCTGTACATCTCTACCTGGACATCCCAGAGCTTCTCCTTGACACAAATGTCTCTATTTTTTCAACACCAGCGTTCTCACAGTGATTTTATAAGGCTGTGAATCATGGAACATCGCACTCTCTGAAGTTCCAAAACTGTGAGCCACCCAAAGGGAAATGGAGAAACATATGGTGTGTGTAGGTAGGCTAGAGCCTCTTACAGATAATGACTTGTACACAAGAAATGGCAGAAAAAAACACCAGATTCATATGCAATGGGGAAAGGAGGTGGGGAAGCCATGTAGCAAGAGCAGGGGAGTAAAAGATGGATAACCCATTATGTTGCACACTTACACAGGAACTGTCCACAGTCCTAGAGGAAGAGGCTTTCAAAATGTTGGGCAGATCTACCTAAGGCTAATGACAGGACATGCATGAGAATTGTACAGGATGAGAAGGTATAAGTGATCTGTGATCTGCTCTTGAGGAGGAAGTGTCTCCATCAATAATATTATAGATACATCAAGTTGTCAAAGTGGAGAATATGAATGACATTTATTGATAAAAAATAAAACATCAAATAAAAGATGAAGTAGCTACCCAAAAAGGAGTATAACAGAAAGAGGTCAAAGAAGATGAAATGAATCCAGATTAATCATTCAAAACCATGTAGTAATGCTGCCTTTCCAAAGGCTGGAATACTTAAAAAGGAATATTAGGTAGTTATAATATTGAAATGTTTATATAGTATTTCTCTCATTTAGGCACCTGCTATGTGCCAAGAACTATGCTAAGCACCAGGAATACAAAAAGAGGCAAAAGAGTCCCTATTCTCATAATCTGATTGACCTTGACCTCATAGGGTTATTGTAAGAACCAAATTATACATATATATATATAAACATTTACATAAAATATATATGCATACATATATACACACACATATATATGAAGTGGTTTACAAATCTTATATGTCTCTAAGCACACATATGTTAGATATCATCAACAACGACTAAGGAATAAGCCCTATGTTCAACATGGAAACTTATTGACATATCCTATCAAACTCGGGGCTCTACTATGTAAGATAATTTTATGAGGTTATGGATGAAGATAATTAAAAAGTCAGAAGGCACTGCCATTAACAAAAGATAAAGGAACTAGGATTAATTAGCCTATTGAAGAGAAGACTGAGGGCTCATAACAATAATTGTCAAGTGTCCAAAGGATTTGTGCACAGAGTGTGATGCCAGGCTCTTCTATCTCTAGTAAATAGAAAACAAGAACAAATGGGCTTATACTGAAGCATGAGAGATTCAGGTTAACTATAAACAAGAGTTGTCTTCCAGTGAGAAGTGTCTAGTCAAGAGAGATTATGTGAGTTCTTTTTCTACAAGTCTTTAAAAAGCAGATTGATTCTCAGTGGAGTAAACCAGATAACCTCTCAAGGCCTCTTCCAGCTTTGCCTAAAAGGGTCTAAAATCCAATTAAAAAAACAAACCCGAAAGGAATAAATATGGCACTTTTACTCACCATTCTACACTATTTGTAGAGACTATCCTTTTGGCCCAGCTACAGCATCCATTTAGGACAAATGGAAACATTTGAAAGAATTCAGCAAAAAAAAAAATAATTTTCCAGTCACTCAAAGAGAAGTCTCACGTGTGCCTTCAGTGAAAAGCCCATTCCTTATTTGTAGATATGGCCCAAAGAGCTTATCTGGTTTTCTGTGTATATGATCATTGCATTTCTGAGATTAGAAACTCACTTCAGCAAAAGGCAATTAGTTGAATGATGAGTCAGTGCTAATGTGCCTGTGTGTGGACTGTGGAGATAACTTAATATTCAGCTAACATCACTATTAATTTATTTACCATCTCCTCCATTTAATTTTTGTAATATAATGATTTCTGAATCAATGACCAAACACTTGAAAAAAATATTTTCAATCATTTCTTACAAAAGAACAAGTTAATTGTCCCTAAAAATGTATTTAACTACTAAGGTTGATCTTTATTCA
>CM053622.1:166446204-166500889 GCA_028646595.1 Phalanger gymnotis | reverse complement strand
GAAAAGAGCACTGATTTTGGAGTGTTTGTTCAGATTCTGTGGCTTCGGATAAGTCACTTAACCTTTCTGGGCCTCTATTTCCTCAAGAATAAAATGAGAAGGTTGAACAAGATGGCCTCCATAGTCCCTTCTATGCTCCTGGGATTCTGTAAATAATGTGTTACTCACTTCCAGTAGTGCTTCCAAAGAGGTTGTTTTGGAGAGGGCAAAATTTATTCTCAAAGAACGAATCTCTAATGATAGCATTTCAGACACCATAGCATTTAGATGTGGGAGATATTTGGGGACAGTGAAAAATTCCTATTGTCCTTCAAATCACACCTGGGTGACCCCTCTATCTGTATGTATTTTTATCCTCATTTTATAAAGCTTAAAGTACGTGAACATTGTACCTCATGCGAGAAAATTCATATTCAACATCAGGACTATTTCTTGCACTGCCCTCTCATCCCAACCCATACAGATTTCCCTCAAACTCAATTGAAAAGGACATCAGCGAGGAGATGCTAAGTACTAATATCATCTGGGGTGCCTGGATTTCTCTTAGGCCCTAGGTCAGTGGTCTAACACTCATTTGTGCAGCTATCACAGAGAACTTACGAGACTTCATGAAGTGATGCCCCAGTGAGCACCCAGTATGAAACTTTGTCATCCCCTTCTCTTTCAACTACAGTACTTCCTTTTCTGAGGCTTATTTTCCAGAGAAAAGAAGTATGCCTGACTTTGCGTGTGTCTGTGTCTGTTCTATTTGTGTGCATGTATGCATTTGTGTGGTTTATTTTTCAAATGGTATGTTCCGTGCCTACATGCATATGTATTAATACAAAGGTATATCTGCACCAGTGTGATTTTATGTATATGTGTATATACAAGGGGCAGTCACGTGGTGCAGTGGATAATGTGCCAGGCCTGGAGTCAGGAAAAGGAGTCTTCCTGAGTTCAAATCTAGCCTCAGACACTTACTAGCTGTGTGACCCTGGGCAAGTCACTTAGACCATTTTGTCTTAGTTTCCTCATCTGTAAAATGAGCTGAAGAAGGAAATGGCAAATCACTCTACAGTCTCTGCCAAGAAAACCCAAAAATGGGTTCATGAAGAGTCAGACACAACCAAAGTTGAATAACAACGAAGTAGCTATGGAAGTACCTGTATACATGTATATGTATTTGATTCTCTCTGTGTGCGTGTTCATATATGCAAATATGCATGCGTGTCTATCTATGCATATGCCTGTGTGCCTATGCATACATGTGCATATTATTGTGATCTGTGTCTATGTATGTGCTTAAACATGTGCATATCTTTTTAGTTATGGTTTTATGTATGTTTGTGTGCAATTAGTATAGAGCGTGCGTGCATGCATTCGTGCATGCCTGTGTGTGTGTGTGTGTGTGTGTGTAGCCAAGAGTGAAGGAAAGAAAGAATACAGGAAAGGAGAAACCGTTGGAGTTGTGTCCTTCACCTCACCCTGGTGTGAAGGGGAATAGAGTCCCAAGTGATCAGTCAGCCTGGTGTTCAGAACTTCAGAGTCAAGCCAGGAAAAGTAAGAACAAATTTAGCCCAGAAGCACTAGGGGTGAGGGTCCTATTGTCACAGGCTTACAAAGGCAGATAGAAGGGCAGAGCTGATCCCCTGAAGTCAGGAAATGCACTAATGCCTAATAACGATTGCAGCAGAGAGCTTTTCAGGTGCCCCATTAAGAAGAGTGCTTTGTCCTAATAAATACCAGGGTAGGAGTCTGTTCTCAGAGCCCCTTTCCTGCACTTTATTCATAATGAGCCTTCTAATGAGTACACAGTGTTTATTTCCTTGAGAGACTCATCATTCCCCATTTCAGCCTGTTATTTAAATATTCAGTATGGTATGAAAGGCCATACGAAAAGAAGTAAAAGAAACTTTCCTACATCTTTCTCCAAGGGCACCTGTAACTCTCAAAGGACTGAGCAAGACGTGAGGGAACCAAAGCTAAAAAAGTGAGGGATTTCAAAACTTTTGACACAGTAAAAATCATAAGAGCCAAGGTGGGGGAGAAGTTGGGGAGAACATAATATCCATTTTCAAATCTTTCTCCGAGTGTATTTAATAAGGAGAATTGCTCCTTCTTTGATTTTGGTTTTCCCTGTAAAAAAATGAAATTCTATGAACCTCCCATCCAAGGAAGACGGATCAGAAACAATCAAGAGCTTTATAAGTTTAATTTAGGGCTCCATTCATATCGATATATTTGTTGCAATGATTTCATTTCTTATAAAAGAAGATTTTTTCAGAAACTAAAAAGGCAATTTTAGAACTCCTGGGGTCTGAACTATTCTGGATAGCACAATTTTCCAGATGACCAAAGCCTAACCAGTCCAAGTGCAAAATCTTTTTTTTTAAATTATGGATAGTAATCTTCTATAATGTAGTACACTATTTCCTGACTTCTTAAACAGAGTACAATGGACATAATGTGACCTTTTCTTGATGACTCAGAGTAATCATTATAAACATCATTTGTCATTATGTACTATAATACAGTGATGTTCTCAGAGCAACAGTACCCAGGTCTATTGCCCCCTACATTAAATGTCATCACCCTCACCATATTGCTATGCTTTCTTTCTTTCTTTCCTTCTTTCTTTCTTGCTTTCTTTCCTTCCCTACTTCTTTCCTTCCTTTCTTTTCCCTCATGGCACAATACCCACATATTTACATATACACACACATAATGGGGGTAGGACATTCGAGCCTTTCCTATGGCTCTGTCTTGGGGGATATATGTATTCTAGCCCCTAGCTAAAGATCATGGAGGACCAGAAGGCTTTGGTTGGTACCATAACTGCTGTAGCAAGGGATGGAAGAGTGGAGTGAGGATTGGTGAATGAACTAGGCAGAGATGCTCATTCTATAGGCCAAAATAGGTGGGAAAAGATTGCAGGCTTCTTTGTTGGAATACTCCAATGCTAGTTCTACCTTGAACTTCTAGTGAGGGGGCAAGAAAAGAGAGGGGATGTCTCTCCTCTGTACATCTTGAACATCAGTTATAATAACTATAAGCATATGGCAGCAAGAAGCTGTGCTTACATTAATGAGGCTGACACAGGACTTCAACTCTGTGGCTACCTCTCCTTCTTCGTGTTTCATCCTCTACTCATAGGTAACTAAACAGTGACACTGAATAAGAGATGTCTGTAGTCCTGGCATTAAGAAACACAAAACAGAGGGGTCCAGGGATTTGAAGTCCAGCATCAGGTTCATCTAGGGAAGTAAATATTCTCAATGGTACATGCTCATAGCTGCGTTAGTTGCTACTAGGAAGAAAAGAGAGAAATCTCTTTATTATTCTTTGGATAGATGGATGAATGACTGTATTAATATGAAGAATGTTGTAGGGGAGTTCCCTATTCTGACTTGGAATGGATTAGATGACCTCTGAAATCCATTCTGATTCTGTAATTCTATGATTCTGTTGATCGCAGCCTTCTTCGATAACACCCCTACTGTAAATATGGTAACCAAGGATAATCTGTATTGCCTGACAAGAGGATGGAAATGTATAGATTTACAGAGGTTTAGAGTTGGCTCTTTCTGAGGATATCATTGGTTTGATCTAAAGCTAGACTCAAACACAACCGTTTGGCAGAATGTGTAATGAGCTTCCTTATTTCGTAAGTCTGCCTTGTACTTGACTTGTGCCAGAGCAATGACCCAGTCAAGCTAAGGAGGATAGGGAACATAGGAATTCATGAAGAGTAAGATAGTCCATGAATGTGCCAACATACTTGGCCTGTGTTTTATGCATGTCTCTGCAGGAGACTCATCAGGACTCATCCTGAACCTGAAAACCATATGAGAACCAAGGATCTTTAAGACATCTTTAAATCTTTAAAACATTTCCTTTTTGACACCCTGATTCTTTCCAAGTCTAGTCTCATCTCCTTCAGATTCAGAAGCTAGAGTTATGACTACTTCATTCCAAGAGTCACTTTTGGCTGACTTCAATTTAGGGATAGTATGCCTGAAATTACAATCATTTACCATTGTAATGTATCACAAGAAAGACGGTGGCATGGCTGATAAAATCTAGAATTATCTTAAATTTGGGGGAGGAGGAAGAGAAGGAAAATATTTCTATCTACCTATCTATCTATCTGTCTGTCTGTCTGTCTGCCTGCCTGCCTGTCTCAGTTTCTATGCATGAGGTACTATTTTAAATGCTTTACAAATATTACTCATTTGATCTTCACAACTCTGCATGCTTGGTGCATCCTCATTTTATAATTGAAGAAACTGAGGCAAACAGAAGTTAAGTGACTTGCCCAGAGTCACACAGATAGTCAAAGTCTAAAGCTGGATTTGAACTCAGGTCTTCCTAACTTCAGGCCCAGCATTCTAGTCATTCTGCTTACTAACTTTCTCCAGGAAGACAAGGGTCAAAGTCCTACAACAGCTATGTGACTATGGGCAGATCACTTATTGTCTAAGACATTAGTCTCTAAAGCAGAGATTCCATATCCTTCCCGGCCCCCCCCCCCCCCGCCCCGCACTGGGTCTAGTGACATTTGATAGCCAATTGTGGAATTTGTCTCTAAAACAATTCCAACACTGCCTTTGCCTATTATTGCCCAATACTCCCCCACACCATCCTTTCAGGTGGATAGCCTTCCACAGCTGTAGAAGCTCCCAATATACTTCTGCACCTGGTATGGGAGGGGGGGAGCACCCCAGGTGGTTACAACCTAACCACAACCCAGACACACCTCCAACAGCCATTGAGAAAGTTTCCATACTCTGCTTCCAACATAACTACACCCAGCCCCTCCGACCATGTTGAGGTTGCTGCTGGCACCCCGCAATGGTGGGGTCTGCACTGCAAGAGCAATGACTAAAGAGTAAGAGGTGTTCTCCTAACCTCCCTTCTTTGTTCTCAGTGGGACAGACTGAGTAGCACAAGCTGAGCAGGCATGGATGGGTTGTGATCTGGGCCATAGATCACATTATATTATCATGCCTCTTTCATACTTCCTTATTTCCTTGAAGTACATCACTCTTCTTCCAGTCACTCAGGTTTCCAATGTCATTGTCACCTCTGACTCATCATTCACATCTAATCAGGTACCAAATCAGGTTATTTCTTTCTCCACAAAATGTCCTTCATTTGTCCCCTTCTCTCTATTCACGTAGCCACAACTCTAGGTTCTCATCATTTGAGGCTTGCACTATTACAATAGCTTTCTAACTGGTCTCTTTGCCTCCCTCCTCCTCGCCAAACCAGCCTCCTCACAGCTGTCAAACTGATTTTTCTAAATTGCAGATCTGATCATGCCACTAGTCTATTCGATAAATTCCGGCGGCTCCCTGTTGATTCTAAGATTAAATGTTCTTTTAACTTATCTTTTTAATAATTTCTAATTGTGTTTTGTACTGTACATAAGTATTGGTACAACTGTAAATGTATATGACATGTAAATAATTAAATATACAAATAAGGGAGTAGATGCTTCCTTAGTAGAGTACTGCTATAAAGTGATTCAGGAATTACATTATTCTCTAATCGACTCTTCATCCCAATAACTACCAAATCTTTTAGAAGTGACTTGGGTTGTACCTATGCATGATCTTTGTTCAATACCTTTGCTAATTGGATGGGATATTTATACTGTTATGAGGGAGTTCTCAAGCACCACATAGCACTGCATTTATGTTGTTGAGTCACTTTTCAGTTGCATCCAGCTCTTCATGACTCTATGCCATGATGGTGTCTATGTGTCTATGGTCTATGGTCATGACTTCGTGACCAAAATACTAGAGTGGTTTGCCATTTCCTTCTCCAGTTCACGTTATAGATGAAGAAACTGAGGCCAACAGGGTTGAGTGACTTGCTCAGGGTCACACAGTTAATACGTATCTGATTTGAGCCAAATTTGAACTCAGGAACATCAGTCTTCCTGACTCCAGACCCAGCATTCTATCCACAGAACCAGCTGCCCCTCCACTTCAGATTAAACTCTATCAACTTATAGGAGTTGTTAGAGTTCATGTGATTCTAGTCTATAGAGTCACATCCCGGGGCGCAGTCCTTGTCTCTTTTTTGTCCACCCAAAGATGGAGAAAATTGGCTACTTAGTCCTGTTCATTAAGACGATAGTTATCCCCTCCACATTGCAACTTTCCCCATGGTGGTTTTGATATATCACCAGTTGGCACAAAAAACAAATGGGAATTTTGGGAGAGTTTTGTGGAAGCCTCAGACAACATTTGAAGGCCAGCAGACAACAAAGAAAAAGTTTAGAAATTCAGAAATGCATAAAATAAGTACAATATTGTATAATATCAGCCCAGATTTTACAATAAGGTACTGTAAACACCCCATGAAAGGAAATAAAAAAATCAGATTTTTTTCTCTGGTACAAAAAGATGGCTAAAAATTTTACCCAGATTTTCTAGAGCGCAGGGGCACCATACACCTTATCCCTGCAATGTGAAAGGCATAGCTATAATCCGGAGCATAGATTCTTAAAGATTCACATTGCCCAAATTGCTACTTGAAAGTTGCAAGGAAGTTGTGCTTTATACATCAATACAGTTCCCTTCTTGACCACTAGATCAAGTCTATACCCTCTGGTCCCATCCCTGTAGATCATCCACACTGGGGTGGAGGTTCTAATCTGAAGAGATGCAACATGTAGAAGTTACTCTTACAAACTATTAGGAAATGTTGGAAAAGAAAACCATAAGATAGTTTGAGTTAGAGAAATCATGTGCCATCCACTTTCAAAATAATTCAAGTAGATACCTGAGCTCTGTATCGTTTCCACCCTTATGTTTTTCAGGTCTATTTACCCAGCCTCAGCTGTTAACCAATGGTGCAAATTTGGTGACAGCATGCATTGTGTGTTGACACAAATTGGTTTTCTAATTTAGAATATTATCTTAAGGATAGAATAACATGCACGATAAGCTCTTTAAAAGTTCTAATGAAGACAGTAAATAGAGCCAACATTATATTGATGTAATGAATGAAAGTAATGTTATTAGATTTTAGAGAGAGTTCAGTTAAACATTCCTAGATTTCATTCTCTTTTCATTTAAAACATATATTGAGCGCTTAGTATGAGCATAGCCCATAGGCCCTAAAGAGAATCATAACTCATAGTTTCTGCCATCATTCTATACAAAAGACCACTAACTGCTCAAGACAGCTATGATGAAGGAATGTAGAAGATATTTTTAAGAATATCTTAAAATGCTCTCCTAGATCTTCTTGGGCTATTTGGTCAAATCTATGCCTGAGAGCAAGGAATTGGAACATTCTGCAGGTCCCCTCCTGCAGTACGATCCTATGTATGCAAGCTTATAATGGCCTGTACATTGGGACAAAATATCTTTTTATATTTGCATTTATCTTGTGGTATTTTACATAAGTAGGTGAAGTTATCTCTCTCTCTCTCTCTCTCTCTCTCTCTCTCTCTCTCTCTCTCTCTCTCTCTCTCTCTCTCTCTCTCTCTCTCTCTCTCCTCCCCCCTGCCCCACCCCATCTTTCACCAACATTGTGAAAAATGTGAGACTTGTGGTCTGCCTTTCACATTGGTAGCAATCAGCAATTACCTGAATGTGGAAAAAAAATCCAGGAAATTGACACTGAACCCAAGATCAACAATGGACCTCCTTCCACCAATAACCATAAGAAGAGTTTAGGTTGTTAGTTACATCAAATAAGTGAGTAACCACCATACATTTTTTTAAAAGACCTACAAGCCAAGACTTGCATACAAAGAAGACAGAATATTAGGTATGGGGAGGCTTCAGGAGGAGACAAAGAAATGAGGTACTAATGGGAAAGTATTTTTAGAGTAACAGAAGATTGAGGAAATGGTCCGTTAAAGGTCCAGTAGTTAAAGAACATTCCTAGCTTCATAAAACTTAAAACCGGAATGGACTTTAGAGATCAAGTCCAACTCCCTAACTTTACAGATAAAGAAACTGAGGCCCAGAAAGACTTATTATGCCTTACCCAAGGTCACACAGGCAGAGCTAGTATTTGAACCCAGCTCCTTTGACTTCAAATTCAAAATGATAGAATCATACATGGCAATGCCTTTTCGTCAAATATTTATGTTAAGTAGAACATAGAGCATTAATATTTAAAGGAATATAAATATTATGGTGGAGCAATCAGAGAAATGAGTCCTATGGTGATGAACTCCTTATGTTAAAGGTAACCACATCTGTTGCCCTCTATGAAACTGAAATTAATTAATTCCTAAATCAGGGAACTAAGGCTCCAGGAGACAGCTAGGCTTCAACTCTTTCCTTTGGAATTATAACTCACCCTTAGAGAGACCAATTGGACAGGGAGCAGAACTGGACTCACTGAACATTCATTACTGTCATACCATATTTATAGGGGCAGGACCTTTGATTTCATTGGTATAAGAAATTTCCAGAAAAGAAACTCCCTCTCTCAATGCTAGTTGGCACCTTCTCACAATTCAAAGTCTTAGAGAGTTGCTTAGGATTCCAAGAGGTTTAAATGACTTTCCCAGGGTCACACCACCCTCATGTGGCAGAGGCAAGACTTGAACTCAGGTCTTCCTCACTCCCAGGCTAATTCTAGATCCACAGTGACATAATGACTCTCCTTATAGCACTGCAATTCTATGCTTCTTCCCAAATTACAGGAAACACAAAATCCCAATTCCAGTTATTTCTCAAAGAAATATTAACAAGCCACAGTCAACTGGATGCACTAATTCTTTCAGTTTCTCTTGTTCTGCTGTAGTATAAATCTAACCTAAAAGGACCCAACCTAATTCTCTGAGACAACTAATGGAAATATTTGTTGCCAGTGACAATATTTGTATAAATGGATCAGAGAGAGAGAGACAGAGAGAAAGAGGGAGAGAGGGAGAGAGAGAGGGGGTGGGGGAGAGAGAGAGCAGCAAAAACTGTTTTCCTCTTCAAATCTATTTTGCATTGTTTTTGTATGTTCTCATGAATTACCATGGTTGCAGGTTGAGGTATTATTATTCATCATTCATTCATTTACTTCTTCATTCATTCAACAAATATTTACTGTGCATCTAAAGAGAAACAGACTGGAGAAGTGAATAGAAGGCCTTCCTTGGAGTAAGGGAAACCTGAGTTCCACTCACCTCTGACGAGTTAGCTGTGTAACCATAGGGATGTCATTTATAAGCTCCATGCCTCAGGTAACTCTATTTGTTTTTGTTGTTTTGCTGAGTCATTGTCAGTCATATCCAACTCTTTGTTAACCCTGTTTGGGGCTTTGTTGTCAAAGATACTAAAGCAGCTTGCTGTTTCTTTCTTTGTTTTTAATTTATTTTGTTTTGAACTTAAGAATAAACTAGCATTTCCATAACATAGTAGAATAAAAAAAAAGATGCACATGAAACTGCAAAGCTATTATCTAAAATTTGCCATTCCTTTTCAATATATAATAAAGTTAACATATAACTTTTTTTCCTTCCCTCCCCTTCCTTACCCTATCCTAGAAGTAGTTGCCATTAAACACAAATATGGATATATTTGTAAAATCATTCTATACAAACTTTTATTTATCAGTTCTTTTTCTGGATGCAGACAGAGTCTTCATAGGCCCTTTGTAGTTAATTTAGATATTTATAATAGTCAAAATGACTTAGTCACTCAAAATTATTCTTAAAACAATATTGCTGTTGCTGTATATAACATTCTCTTAATTCTGCTCATTCTGCTTTTCATTGTTTCATGCAAGTCTATCCATTTTTTTCTAAAACCAATGAGCTCATCATTTCTTATAGCACAGTAGTATTCTGTCACAATCATATACCACAACTTGTTTAGCCATTCCCCAATTGAAGGGCATCCCCACAATTTCCTGTTGTTGAGGCAAACAGAGTTAAGTGAATCGCCTAGGGCCATACAGCTAAGTGTCTGAGGCTGGATTTGAACTCATGAAGATGAATCTTCCTGATTCTAAGCCCAGTGGAATATTGTATGGGGGATACTTGAAGAGTTTGGCCTTTGTTTCCTTTGATTAATTCAGTGTTTTTGATTGAGTCTTACTAGGTGCTAAGCCCCAGGCCCAAAGCCTATGTGGGTGTGAATTGGTAACTAAGGTGGGGCTCCAGGTGGGGCCAATGAAGGGAGGTGCTAACACCAGAGCCAATCATAGGAGCCTAAGTTCTGGTCCTCAGATGATGGTTGATGAAGTCTGAAACTGTATAAAAAGGGAGAACAGAGCTGTTTGCTTAAGGCTCTCATTCCTGGAGGTGTGAGACTCTGGGCAGCCACTGTAAAGGCCTTCCAGCTGAACTCAGATGTTGATAGTTTTCCTGGTAACTACGAATTGCATTTGGTCTGTTTGTAATTAATTGTATTTGCTCTGAAGTTCAGGGTGCTGGCTTTTTCCCCTGAACTGGGTGAATGATATTTGTATGATGGATTAAAGTAAGATTATTAACCCCTTAACATTGCTTTCCTTAGTAAAGCAGATCACAAGAGCCCAGGCTTGCAACATTCTGTGAGCTGGTTGTTGTTGGTTTTACACCCCCACAGCAGCTGCTAGCTGGATCATTGAAATAAATATCCCTCGTGTCACCTAGCTACCCCAGGTAACTCTATATAAGACATAAATTACAGATGCATTACCAATCTGCATTGATTCAGGGACTCTCCCTACCAGGAGTTAAGTACACTGAAGAAATCACAGGAATCAATAATATATTAATTTTTAAAAGGAATAGAATAAATTGAAACCTAAAACAATATATATCTGAAACAAAATAAATCTAAAATTGAGCTTATCATCTTTCCCTTTCCTCTTAGACTTCCACTCTCTCTAACTTACCTATGGGATGGGGATGGCAGCACCACTTTCTCAATCCCCCAGGCTTAGAACCTTGGAGTCATTGAATTTTCACTCTTCTTCATACTATATATCACATCAGATGCCAGGTCCTGTCATTTCTGCTTCCGAGAGATCTCTCACATCTGGCTTCTCCTTTCCATTGCCAATGCAAGCATTCTAGTTCAGGGCTATATCTTTTTTCACATAGATTATTGCAATAATATCTCAGCTGAGTTTTCTGACTCCAGTCTAAACCTCTGCAATCTATGCTTTGCACTAATGGTAGAGGAATGAATCTTTCTAATATACAACTTTGATAACTTTATTTCTCTACCTCCAACATTTTCAATGGTTTCTTGCCACTTTCTGAATGAAATATAAACTCTTGGCACTTAAGTCCTCCGCATTTAGGCATCAAGCTACGTGTCTGTTTTTGTTTAATACTATTCACCTTCAATTACCATATATTCCAATGGTACCTTAAGTTTAAAGCTTGGAATTTTTCACATGTTTCTGCTTGGGCATTACTCCTAATTTGTGGGAGAAAATGTGGATATAACTCTGTATGACTGTATGAGGGACAGAGTTGGCTCAAAAATGCTGAAGACAAGGATTATTCTTCATTCTTTTCCTCCAGAAAGAAGGCACATGATTCCATTTTCTTGTTAGGCCTGACTCCAGGAAGGAAAAGAAAAAAAAAGACTTTAAAAGTGGCATAGATACACACACACACACACACACACACACACACACACATACATATATGTGTGTATGTGTGTGTGTGTGTGTCTATGGATATACCATCTATGGATATATATGGATATATATGGTTATATATGGATATATATATATATTGATAGATAGATAGATAGATAGATAGATAGATAGATAGATAGATAGATAGATAGATATACCATCACATCAATATGTCCCTGACTCCCAGCTTCCCTCCCTGGAGACTTGTGGTAATTTCCCTTTGGATAAATTAGAATCTTCCTCTCTTGATTAAGCAATACCTCATCAAGCTGCCATCTAAAGAGATCATTCACTCGTGTATTTTCTGGAATATTCTAATATGTATAACTTCTCTGACTTCTGTTCACTATTTGTTTAGATAAATGGCTATATTTGTTATTTACTCTTTGTAATTGTCTTTCATTTAACTAGCATTTGTGTGAAGAAGTCAAGCACGTAGGTAGAAGCTTGGAGTATTCTCCATTTTAGGAAATAGCGGCCAGGAAAGCAGCTTGTTAAATATAAAAGCTCTAACTGTAGACCAGCAGCACTTAGGGGGTGCTAACAGATGTATTTCTAGTCTGGTGCGCCTCTCACTCACAGGAGAACAAAGTAACTCAGCTAGTGGTCCCTTCTTCTGATACCTTCAAGTCCAGAATCAGAGTCTCCCTTGGAGATGAATGACAAGATACCAGATATATGTATCCATGTCTCCCATCAAGCAGCCTGTCTTTATGTTCAGATGTCCCATGTGGATATACATATAAGCTCCGTATACATTTACCCAACATAACCAGGCCATTCTCTATCCTTCACCACCATGTTCTCTCTTTTTTCTATGTTTTTCCTCACATTACTCCCAATGTCCAGAACATACTCAAGATGCAGCTCCATCTCTTGATTTCCATCCTTCCTTTCAAGGCCAAACTCAGATGCTGCCTCTTTTATGAAGCATTTACCTGTATCCACCACAACATCCTGAATGAAAGTGACCTTGCCTTAAATTTCTTACAGCAATTATTCCAGTTTTCCTTTGTATTATGTATTTTTTCCTAATTAGATTACATCCTCCCTGAGGATAGGGCTTGCCTTTGTATTTCTAGCACTAAGCAAAGTTTCTTGTCACTGTATTGTGCCTATATTAGATACTTAAGAGATCTTTGTTGAATTTTGTATATACAAGGCATCATGAATGGCAGGTCAAGCAAAGTGCACAAAGAGTTTGCCTTCCAGACAATAAGATCTAGGTTCAAGTCCCATCTCTGACACATACTGGCTGTCATTTAAGTGCTCTAGGATGTTTCTCAGATTCCATGCTACCCAGAAGATGCAGAGTTAGACAGGAAGAAAGAATTCCCTCCTGTGAGCCCCTTCTACCTGTGAAATTATAGATCTAGTTCCTGACCCACAGCAAGGCAATGTGCTTGGGCCAAGTCTACCTGTAAAGGTTGCATTCAAAAATGGAAAGGACCAAAGTTAAAGCAACATTTTTGCTGGTTATTGCATGTCATTAACTAGAAAAGGAGTTCTAAGGTTTTTTTTTTGAATATGTGAAGCCAATCTCAGGAAGAATCTTCAAACATTTCATTTCATAAAGAATAGAACCTGTTACCAAAATTCAGAACCATAGATTACCATTTCTATGACATATGTGAGTATTCAGTTACAATGGGGAAGCATATGATGTGAAAACAGTTCCTTACTTATGCTTTCTGAGAGATTTCATTTAATTTGTTTTTCTCTATTAATAACATCTTCTAAAAATGCTACAATTGAGAAAGCAGTTCTGAATAGGGAGGGCCAGAATTTCAGGCCCACTTGGAATCTGTACTTGGTGGTATATTTTTAGCTTGAATATCACAAGAGACAATATTGCCAAGTTGTTCAAAAAAAAAAGAGAATATGGTAGTGGTATGTCCAAGAAGAGAATTGACAAAATCACCAAGTAATTTCAGATCTTTTTCAATGCCACATCACTAACTTGAACATCTCTAGATCAACTCTCCCTACAAAGTAGTTATAGCCTTCCCTCTTGTCTTCCCTTCACCCTCTCCCCTGACCTGCATGCTGCTAGGATTCCATCAGGGATGCCAGTTTGATAGAGCAACATGACTGCTCATACTGCCTATGGGAGTCAATGACTCTTGTCCTTCTGGTGATATGGAGAACTACTAGTTCTTATCATCTGCCCTGCAAAGTATCGTAAGGTCTTCTATCCTAACTCTATGACCTCTAGACTACTGGGCGCTGTCCTCTGTTCTACTAATTTCTCCTAAAGACTCCTGGGTCTTGCAATTTGCTATTCTGATGTACCCTCAGCACTATGTGTCTCTCCATCCACGTTGCAGCATAATTTTCTTTTATGTGTTACCTCCTCCTATTAGAGTATGAGCTTGAGAGCAGGGGGTATCTTGCTATGTTTTCCCCCTTCTTTGTAGCCTGAGCACTTACAACATACTTAAGTACTTAAGAAATGTTTTTCATTCATTCATTCACCATATGTTATCCAGGGTCTTTACGATGACTTACATTCCATGAGGGGGCCATCTCCAGATGTCCCAATCTATATCTTGCCACTGGGTCCACATGGCTCCAGAGGAGAAAGTGAGGCTGGTGACCTTGCATTGCCCTCCCTCACTGAAATCCAATTCACCTACAAGTCATAGCCTCACTTTCCTGATGTCATGATCCTCTTCGAGAACAAAGAACAAAAAATAACAATATTCCACGACAATTTTATGATAGCCAAGTGTGTGTCTTACTTTACCGGTCAATTTGTTTATAAACTCAGAAGTGTAATGCAGAGTCATCCACAGGGGAAAGGAGAGATGCACGAGTAACATCAATAGGCTACAGAATATTGCCAGTAACAAATTATGTAGAAATGTGGATCTAAGATATTACCCAAAATATGTATGATCAGAAAAGTAAGGGGGACAGTCAAGTACTGAGGTCAAGGGATAAAAGTATTGGTAGCAACTATGCTGCACATAATGTCAGCAAATCTCAAGGGAAACCATAGCACATTGGATGGACCCACAGTATTTATAAGCGGGCAAAAGTCGTGGAGATAAAAAGACTTTCACTGGTTGCCACCTGTACACTGAAAAAGTATCCATATCCATAAGATCTCAGAGCCATTGAAGTACATTACATTGCTAAAAGACCCTAAAATACAATTAATCTCTACTCATTGAACTATTTACATAAAACAACCTACCTTTTCTGAGCTAGTTACCAGAAACAAGACAGATACAAGTCATGAAGAAGGGACATGAGGAACACTTTAAAGGCACACTGAAACATCACCTTTCTGCTCAATAACTGCATTGACTGTCTACAACCAGATCCAAATTCCCATGCTTGGCACTTAAAGCTCTTCCCAATCTAGCCCCTTTCTACTTTTCTAGTTTTCTTACACATTCCTCCTATCTACATACTCTACAATCTAGTCATTACTGCCTGACTCCTATTCCTTGCACATAAGATTCCATCTCCCATCCATCCGCACGTCTTTGTACTGTCTGCCCCATGACTGAGATACTCTTCCTTCCTCACCCTAGCCTCTTGGAATCCCTTGTTTCTTTCAAGACTCAGCTCAATGCCACTTCCTCCTACATGCAGCCATCTCTGATTCTACCTGGTCCTAGAGGCTGTCTTTCCCGAACTTCTTTATGTTGATGATATACGTATGCATGTGTACATGCATTATGCATGTATGCATGCATGTATATATGTATATATACATACATATGTTTGTGTATACACACACCTATATGTGTGTGTGTATAAATATATGTGTGTGTATATATATATATATATATTCTAGATGCACTTACCTATAGACATGTTGCCTTTTCTTTCTGTTTTTGTCCCCAGGGCCTAGCACTGTGCCTGACATATCACAAGACGCTTAATAGACATTTATTGATTGAAAAACATAATGTCAAATGAAATGTCAGATGCTTCTTTTCTTCAGTGATTCTGTTTTGCCATATGAAATTTAAAGACTAAAAGTTCAAGATTCTCTATATGCCTTTATGGGGAAAACCTCCTTGGGGAAAAACAGAAATAGACCAACCAGGTGAAAAGTAATTGGAAAAAAAATGTGGTTCATCTTTTAACAAAGCCATCATAATTTAAAAGAAAAAAGTAATTTAATAACCACTATGTGCAAAAGAACTATGCTAACCACTGGAGATAGAAGTTGAAAGGTAAGCCAGTCCCAGCTCTCAAAAAGTTCACATTCTAATGGAAAGACAACAAACAACTCAAATATAAGGGTCCCATGATCTTTAGGGTACATTGGCAAAGCAGATGTTAATGTCTCTTCTATAATAAAACAAAAGATTTTGAAATAGCAATTATAACCACAAATCCTAGTCTTCAATATGTAGCTAATGTATATAACAGTATTGCTGGGAATGTATTTCTCAAATAATGAGAGTCATCATGACACACCATGGATAGAAGACTGACCTTTGACTCAAGGAGGGGATTAATTCCTCCTTTTGACATTTAGTAGTTATATGTGACTATGGTTTTCTGAGTCACAATTTGTCTGTGGAATGGGGATCATTACACCTATCCTACCTACCTCACAAAGTTGTTCTACAGAACCAATAAATATTAAACGTACACACACACATGCAAAATACATACACACACATACATATACAAATATATGACAAGGGAGATTGTCAAATATAAGGAATGAGAGATGTAAATGTCCAAAACCTCAACAGAATGGTTTGCAAAAAGGGTATTAGATTGCTAACTTTAATCTGTTCACATAGCTCTAATTCTAAGTGCCTCCATTTTTCCTTCTCCAGAAACTTGTACCCCCAAAGCTATAGCATATTTCTAGGGGCCCCCAAGGTGAGTGGTGGCGAAGTAATTAGCTGTAGAAGTCAAATTTGGCTTGTTTGTGAGCAGCAGACAAATAGCATATCATATGTTGTCATACCCTTCAGCAGTGTAGGCTCAGGAATCCACCTGGTGGCACCAGAAGGCATGGAAGCAAATCAAGACATACACAAAAGCTAACACACACACACACACACACACACACACACACACACACACCCCAAGCAAGCTAATCTTGTCCATTCTGAAATCATTTATTGACCTAGAATCAGAATATTCATTCCAGAAATTTTCTTTAATGACCCTTGGAAGGATACTGGCTTTGTTTCGGATGCCTCCACTGAGACTTTGTTTATCCAACTTACCCTGGAACCTCCTTGTGAATGACTGGGATGCTTTGACAGTAAGTTTGGCTTAATCCTTGTGGACTTTGGTACTTGTCCACAAACTACTTCAGGCTCTGACATTTAAAGAGATGATAGTAAAGCCAAAAGACTGGAAGGAAATATTTTTAACATTTAAAAAGTATTTGAAATTTACATCAAATTATGCATCTACATCATAACTTTACAGAACTATGTGCACAAACCACCACTTGATGACAAATAAGTTAAAACAAATGTTTTATTATTTAATTTATTGTTTTCTTTTTGTCTGGACCTGAAGTTTTATCATTGCAGTGTAATTTTGCTATATACACAAATCAACAATTGTTCTATAACTTGGAGGGTTCCCTGGGAGACTGAAAGGTTAAATTTCACAATTTTTTGACCCCATTAGTCCAGAGTCACAAGATCATTTATGACAGAGAAACAGTATATTGACACCTGAACTTCAGGATTCTAAGGTCGGCTCTCTACCCACCATAGCTCCTCGATGTTAAAAAAAGCTATTATTTTCTAATGAAGCAATTATATTATGGACTACGTATTTTTTCCTTTCCTGGTCACCAGTATTATTGTATTATTTTAATATGTGAAATAATAATTTTTATGTTTTGGGGGAAATATATCATTAAGACTTTATTTCAGTCAATAAGCATTCTATGATTCATAATTATAACTGAAATAACAACTGATATTTCTATAGCACTTTAAAGCCCACAACACACTCATTTCACTTAAGCATCACAACCGTGTGAGGTATTTATCACAAGAATAGTTATTATCTCCATTTTAAAGGTGTGGGAACTGAAACTTGATCAGATAACTCACCAGTAGTTGCACAGCTAGTAAGTGTCAAAGCTAGGATTCAAATCTAGTCAGTCAACAAGCATTGATTACTACATGCTAGGCACTGTGTTGAGCTCTAAGGATGTAAAGAAAGGCAAAATAGTCACTGGGCTCGAGGGAGAAAACATGAAGACAACTGTGTATATCAGAGTGTAGATGGATGATAATCTCAGAGGAAAGGCATAGAGGGACTTGGAAAGGCTTTTGGAAGAAGGTAGCATTTTAACTAAGACTTTCCCCCTCCATTATATATTTTTTTTATTTTGTTAAATATTTCCCCAATTACATGTTAAAAATGTAACATTTGTTGTTTTTTTTTTAATTTTGAGTTCCAAATCCTATCTCTCCCTTTCACCCTCCCTCCTTGAGAAGACAAGCAATTTGATATTGATTGTGCATGTGAAGTCATACAAATCATATGTCCATATTAGCCATATTTCATAAGAAAAGAGATGAAAAAAAAGAAAAGTGAAGCAAGTAAAAACAATATGCCTCAGTCTGTACTGAGAGTTCATCAGCTCTCTCTAGAGGTGGATACCATTTTTTGTCATGGGTCCTTTGGAACTGCCTTGGATCATTGTCTTGATCAGAGTAGCTAAGTCTTTCACTGTGTATTATAATTACACTACTGCTGTTACTATGTACGATGTTATCCTGGTTCTATCCATTTCACTTTGTATCAGTTCATATAAGTCTTCTCAGGTTTTTCTGAAACCATCTTGCTCATCATTCCTTGTTAGCCCATCACAATCATATACCACAACTTGTTTAGTCATTCCCCAATTGATAGGCATCCCCTCAATTTCTAATTCTTTGCCACCACAAAAAGAGATGTTTATCTAACACTTGAAAGAAGCCAGGAATTGAGATAAGGTGGGGGGAGGGGAAGAGAGGAAGATATCATTTCAGGCATGGAGAATAGTCAAGGAAAATGAACAGAGTGAAAAGACAGAATATCTTGTGCTAATTATTTTGAGAACTACTGTTATACTGGAGAACTATTGGAACTACTAGATAAAGAGCAGGCCTCTGAGCTAGCAAGATGTGGGTTCAAGTCCAGGTCTGTATGATCCTCAGCAAGTCACTTAATCTCTCAGTGTTCTAGACTAGAGGTGACAAACAAAGGCCACCAGCCACATGCTGCCCAAGTGCAGCTGAAAACATTAAAATGTAATTGGAAAATATTTAACAAAATAAGTGAAAATATGATAAAACATAGATAATATTATATTTTAAAACTAAATAAATATGTGGTTAGTAGGGATTTTATGTACAGATTAATAATCTCTCTTTGTATTTGAATTTAACAACATTCATCCATTGGTATGGAGCAGGGGCCACTAAATACTACGTAAGGATCCATACAGGCTACATGTTAACTTAGAAAATTATACTTTAACATCTATGTTCTAATGTAATTTTATATTTTTTAATAAATATTTCCCAATTACATCTTAAATGGGTCAGGCCACAATTATTCTGATAGGAATGCTGAAAACAATACCCTGAAGTAATGGGCCACACATTAGCTCAGACTTGGAACAGGAAAATTGAAGATAGGTCAGAGCACTGTTGGGAGTAAATAAGCCTGGGTGCATTGCTGCAGTGGGGAGCATAGGAAGTCTATCATAAGAGAGGAGGAAGGTCTCCAAAATGGAGGTTAAGCAAATAGGTGTTTAGTAAGCACCTACTATGTGTCAGGCACTATACCAAGATCTCGGAGAGTTCTGATGTCAAACTTTGTCTCTTTTACAATTTGGCCTTAGTCATGGCAAAATCTTTGTAACAAGGTGTCATTTACTGCTTTAAACATTCCATCAAGAACAGCAAGGAGGACATTGTGTTCAGTGCTAGCCCCTGCTACTAGCAGTACATTTATATACAGTAGGCACTAAAAACTGTAGAATGAATGAAAAAGTGCTGGTGATCTTTCCCTTTCATCTATCCTAATAGGCACTGAGAAATTAGTCAAAAGATTTCATAAAGAATCAGAACTCGTACCATTTTGGAATACATAAAGCCTGAAATAAAAGGGAAAAATGTAAACAGGAAAGTAAAGCCTTATTTCAAAGAATTGCTTTCTAGGGAAAGAAAAATTAATTGTTAATATACAATCCTGGAGAGGTAGAGTTCCATCAAGGAGACCTGTATTATTGTAAATACCAAAAAACTCCAGGATTCAGCATTTCACTCAAGATTTATCTGCCTCGGGATGATCATAATGATAATGCTTTCCACTTCTATATCACCTCACATCCAAGGATTTCTGAGTGCTTTGTAAATATGAATCAGTTCTTAAAACACCCTGGTGAGGCTGGTGAAAGCTATTTCTGATACTTTATGAAGAAGCAGAGGGATGAGTGACTTACCCAAGCTCATGAAACAAAGAGGAGCCGAAACTTAGAGCTGGAAGAGTCTTTAGAGGTCATCTGACATACTCCTCACATTTCACAGATGTAAAAGTGGAGTTTCAGAAAGGTTAAATAACTTACCCTTGGTCAGACAAGTAGTAAACAGCAGAAATGTGAATTTCAGAGGAAATTGGAAGTTCAAAGGAATTTGAACTCAAGTCCACTAGACTCCTAGCCTATTATTTCTACTTTATCCATCTCTCTGGTCTAGCATCTTGTTTAAGAGACAAGTGATAGCAAAAAGTGGTGAAATGAAAATGAAAATGTACCTAGAAAGGCAACTTCAATTGCTATGAGACCTTCCCACATTAGTATGACCTAGTATATCTAATTACTTTGCAATAGGCAACAGATTTCACTTTTAATTTTAACTTTGCCAAGAATTAGCCCAGGTTTGGATCCCATCTCAGACATTTATTAGCTGTGTGGTGGTAAACATTCGATTGGCCATGGCATCGGTTTCTTCATTTTATATAGACTAAGCCAAGTGGGCATTTGAAGTCAGAGAACCTGTGTTCTAATCCTGATTCTGCCAGTCACATGTATGACCTTGGGCAAGAGACTTAAACTTACTGGGCCCCCATCTGCTTATTTGTAAAAACAAGGGGGATTTTTCTAAGCATTCCCTAATATCCCTTTCAACTCCAAAATTCCATAATTCTACCTAAGAAATCCCATGTAATTCAAAAATTTTGGTCCTTCTCTTTCCTCCTCCAAGAGCTGTCAGGTCACGGATGGATTTCTAACCAATGCTTAGACACACACAAAGAAGAAATACAAGTGAGAAGCCACTGGACTAAATATGCACAGTAAATAAGGATTATCATCAGTGAAAACCTAGGTTCCCTATTCTTTCAGTCCACTGATTATTATTGCTTCAAAAATCCTCAAAGATAGTGTTTTTAAAAAATCCATTCTAGATAAAGGCCCTCTAAACATTCTCCAATCCAAAAGGTTTTTGCTTGTTCTGCCAAAAACCTCAGAGGCCTATGAAGCAAGTTTTCTTTTCTTTTTCTTGTATTTATCTTGGAAACTTCAGGATAAACGGGTGCTTCCTATATCACCTGTTAACTTTCCTTTCCTAGGTATAACTCAGAAGGAAACAGAGGGCAGAGTCCAGGTGAAACTAATTTAGGTATTAGTGAGACAGAACCACTTGCACTTCAGTTTTAGTCTGACAGATAAATTCGCCTTTGAGAGCCAATTATGAACAATATTAAGACTAGTATGAATCACCTATCACATTTAGAAACAGCTGCTAATTAAAGAATGGTGATACCAGAACATTCAGAGGAGACACTCAGAGAGAATTTTTTAAGGCTCTAACATGAGAAAAGAAAATGCGTAGTGATTGGGATTTGTTTCTGGGAGGTAAGTAAATGCTAACCAAAGATTTTCTGGAAAATTCTATGGGAGTTGGCTTCTGTTGGGAAACTCACAATGGCAATTTTTATACCTCTCTCCCTGGTGTCACTAGAATGGAAATACTTTTATTAGAATACCATAGACTTTTTTTTTCCTCACATAATGTCACTTTCCTAGCGCCTCCCTACTAGACACACTCTAATGATGGGAGGTATCTCAGATGATTCTAGTAGGTTTACACAACTTTCCCTGAATCCGAAGACATATAGAATTATTATGAGCTATTCCTGAATTATACTGACTTCCAGGATACCAGAGCAGTTGGTCAATTTGAACCCAGACATGTAAGATATGCTGCGGAAGGTGTTCTTAAATCAGAGTCAGTGAACTTGGTTTTAAAAATATTTTGGTAACTGTATTTCAATATAACAAATTTCCTTGCAATCCTAGGTATTTTATGCTATTTTATTTTATGCATTTAAAAGAAATAGCAGTCCATAAGTTTCCCCAGACTGTCAAAGGCATAGATGACACCAAGAAAAGATGAAGAACCTTTGTACTAAAGGAATACAAAGGCAACAGAACATACTGCTGTTTTCTCTCCTTGGAAAGGAAATGTTTTAAGAGTACTTGAACATATTCACACACATGCACACTCATACACATCCACAAGAACATAGGGAAAATATCCTTAGTGGCCCCAAACTTTCCTCTTGCTCTTCTCTGTCTAACCAGAGACTTGTAAGGAGTCAATCTTCTAAATATAAGCACATGTCTACATCACCTCACTTGCTGAAACGCCCTAGCTCTATGCAGTTGTGTTGAAAAAATGCTGTGTACTTTTTCAATGCAATCACAATTGCCATGCCTTTGCTACCTCTTGGATTTTGCTCTGATTCCTTCCCTGCTGTGCTAACAAATGTTTTCTTTAATTGGTTCCTTGAAAATCAAAGAGGAGTTTTCACTATTTATTACAAATGTAGCTCTTTATTATTTATGCATTCTTGCTTTCACCTAAGCGTGGGCTGGTTTTGCAGCAGGACAATCTCATGACACATGCTGTTTATGTGAAGAGAAGATGGGACTCCTTAATCCTGAGAGAATTCTGAGCACAATTTGTGTACCTGTGTAAGAGACACTTACTTTGGTTTGTTCCAGAGACTTAGAAGAGGAATCTTGGAGACTCACAGGGAGTGAGGAGTTCCCAGAGGCAATTAAGAAAGATTTTGAAGACATATTTGGAAGAAGAATGACCTCATACAGGAGAGGGATACTTTTTGTAGTCTCAGGAATTTCAGTCCTTAGAGGTGAAGAAATATGATGGGGGAGCAACTAGGTAGCTCCATGAGTAGAGCACCGGCCCTGAAGTCAGGAGGACCTGAGTTCAAATCCAGCCTCAGACACTTGACACTCTTACTAACTGTGTGACCTTGGGCAAGTTGCTTAACTCCAGTTGCCCTGCCTTTCCCCCCTGCAAAAAGAAAGAAAGAAAGAAATATGATGGGGCTGGCTTGCATAAATGTCCATAGTTCCAAAAACTCAGTTAGTCATTCAAAAGTCTTGTGTTTTGCTTGTGTGGAGAACATGCTTTCTTTTAATGCTATTGTCTTTGTTTTGCAGTATTTGTTCATAGATGCCTCAACTCTTTTCCTAGCTCTGGAGGTCATATTTCCTTCTATTTGTATCATTTCCTGTTGGTTTATTTGTTTATTCAAAAGATCTTTGAGTTTTCTTCTTCCTGAGATCTTAGGTAATGTCAATGTACCCCCACCCCCACATACACACACTTACTTTGTTTTCCTCTATTGCTCACTTTCTGACCTCTCACCTCTGATAGTTCCCTGGGAACTGGATCTCGAAGAAACTCAGCCTCCTTTCATGCTGAATGATTCATGCTTCAGAAGCCAAGGTTTCTGCCCCAAGTGGCTTCTGGACTGAGATAACCAGTCCCAGTTGGATGGTGGGCTCTTTCCTTAAGGCTTAGTGGAGTATCATGCAGCTATCCCATACAAGTCCTTTCTGGTTCCCTCTATTCCTCAGTTCTCAGTCTCTGCAGCAGAGTACCACTATCACAACCTGAGAAAATTCCTGCAGTATGGTTTTAGGATCTCCAGAGCACTAGGAAAAGAGGGTTGTGAGGATAAAGAGTTGAGTTCTCCTACAAGCCTGAACATGTTTCTTACCCCCATTTCCTCTCTTCCTCCATTATCACCAAATGTTGCAGCAAAAAATGTAGCCATGAGGCTATTGCAACTTAAGTAAATTTCGGACCTTTGGAATTTGAATCTCTAGCATTAGGAGGAAGCAGGGCGGGGAGAGTAAGAGTAAATTCTGTTTCAAGCCCGTTGGTCAGCTTCTCTGGGAGTATGACCAATGATGCAGAAGAGAATGCTGAGAAAGTGCCTATTAGGTGCTTTTTTTTCCCAAAGTTTTTACCTTCCTTGAGTTACTGGTGTCCTAGACAGAATGATAGCTCAAATTACTTTATCTATGGTACTTGATTTCTGTTTTCGAGAGGTTTCAGGGGTTCTAATGTTGGTTATGTAATCCAAAAGTCTCTATTTTTAAAGCAATGTATGTAATATTAGAGTCAATTGGATTGAGTTTTCTTGTTTTGAATGTTTAAGAGAATTCACTTGCAAGCCCAATTAGGTTCAGGTTTTTTCCCCTCTTTGGGAATTCATTTGACTTGTTGAAATCTGTTTCTGAGAGTGGATTATTTAAAATTTCCATTTTTCATTCTATATACCCTAGTATTTTATATTTCTTTGTATTTATCCATTTCATTTAAATATTTTATTGTGTCTTATAATTGAAGAAAATAGTTTATAACAATTTCCTTTGTTTTCTCTTCATCTAGCATGAATTTGCCTTTATAACTTTTAAATGTTGGTCATTTTTTATTTCTTAAAAACATAAAATTAGATAATTTTTGTACTGACTTTTTAAAAAACAGATCCAACTTGTATTTATCACTTTAATAAACTTTTGTTTTCAATTTTATGTTAGTTATTCAAACTTTTATATTTATCAGATTTTTCTGCTTTGATGTGTATTGGAGAATTCTAAACTCTACATTTTCTAGGTTCATTTAGTTTCACATTAAATTTATTGTCTTTTTTTCTCTCTTTTGTTGATGGAAGTTTTTGAAATATAATTTTTCCATTAAGGACAAATTTGTGGGCAAAAATTATAAATTTTATATATATATATGTATATATATATGTATGTATATTTTTGTGTGATTTCTTCTTTGGCCCACTCATTCTATAGAGTTATATTATTTCTCTCTATTAAAGTAGGAATCATTCCTTCAGATTCTTCTTATTAATTATAATTTTATTGAAATCTAGTCTATAAATCATGATTTTAACATTTCTACTTTTTCTGCTTTGTTTATGTGTGCTTTATGCTTTAACATGAAGTATGGATGTGACATAAAGATGCAGTATAAAGCTGAGAAATATCTGCATCATTCCCATTCAGTATCCTCAGAAGGCCTTTCATTGCTTTATCCTATAGAGTAATTCTATTCAGTTGGTTTTTTTCTTTGTCATCTGCTTATTAGATTTGTCTCAGTTTGAAAGAAGCAATACAATAATTATTTTACTGTTTGATTCTCCCCATAGTATTATTTTTCCCTTAAGCAATTAGATATTTCATTACATACATATATTTAACATTAATATTATTTCATTATCTATGGTGCCTTTTAGCATAATGTGGTGTCTTTGCTTATCTCTTTTTGGTTGTTGTTTGTTTCATTCTCTGAGATCATGATGGATAAACTTGGGTTTGTTTTCTTTGTTTGTTTGTTTTGCTTTTATCTACATGAAGCAATAGGTTCTACTCTAATTTTCATTTTAGTTCTGTGTGAATCTTTGTATTTTAGGCTTGTTACTTTTAAGCAATATATTGTTGGGCCTTGTATTCTAATTTATTCGTTCTGCCTCCTATCTATGCTTTAGGGTTGAGTTCTTCCCATTCCCATTGTTAATTATCAGTTGCCAGGTTTGTTTCTGCCTCCATCATATCTTATTAAAATATTTTCTTTTTACCCTTTCTATTCCCTCTTAACAAGAAAACAGAAAGCAGGTAACATGAGATGAAATCAGTATTAATAACCTACGGCCACAGCAGTCTAATACCATTCTTCTCTCTTCCCCTATTCACCAAACTAAGACCCATTGTATCTTACCCTTTCTTTATTTTCTTCTTTTGTAACCAACCCTCCATCATTGATGTTTGTGTTGCTTATTGCTGCTGTCCCTTCCCTAACTTCAGCTTCTCTCTTAAATACCTTCCCCTCTCCTTTTCACTGCTAAGTGTCCTTTTTTCTTTACCATACTTTTACTCTTCCTATTCCCAATCTTCTTTTGCCCAGTTCAGTTAAGGATGAGGTTCATAAGATGTCTTCTCACCTCATCCCACCTCCATCCTTGTGAAATACTCTTCTATTGTGTTCCAAAGGTGAGTAATAAGTTCCTCCCTCACTCTAATTCATTCCCTACTGTGTCCTTCTTCATTTTTTCTCTTCTTTATTTAAAACAAATGAAAAACATAGACACAGGTCCTGAGTTGGTTTGTCTTTTCTCCCACTTCAATTCTTTAAAATGGTGGTATTCTGAAGGCCCAATATTTGCTTCTTTATTAGAATATCAACATGTGAACATCATTTATCCCTTTCAAGATGCTCAAAATAATTTATCCATCTAATTTTCTCCTTTCATCTTTTTTTAATTTCAAAGATTCTACCCAGCTTTGATTTTTACAATATGAATGTTTAAAAGTCATTGGTTCTACTAAAGGTCTAATTTTCTTTTGTAGTATGATACTTGGCATTGTAGTATGTTATTCTCGGTTGTAGGTCTTTCTTTAGACATTTGCTGTATCACATTCTAAGCTTTATTTTTTTATATTAACTTTTATATGATCTCATATGATCCTTTCTGTGGTTCCTTGGTATTTGATCTCTTTATTTCTAGTTTCTGGTGAAGCTCTGGGGTTTGGCAACCACATTTTTGGGTGTGTAAATTTGTAGTTTCTGCTAGTAACAGATTCTGTCATGCATTCTTCATTGTATTAATGGTTTTCTTCTGTTTGATTACGAATTTATTATCTATACTAGAGGTACCTGCTGAGGTCTCCTTCCTTCCTAATTTGATTTTTTTAAATAAATATTTCTCTTAACTCTATAATTGCTAGAGGTATCACTACTCCTGTCCTTCAGTGAAGGACCCAGGGTAGGAGTAGAGGACTGCAAGCAGACACTGATCTCTCAGTACTATATGTGAAATAGAGAAACTAGTAAACCTGGCCGATAGTAGCTTCTCGGTATCTTCTGGCAATCTTGGTCTGAGAATATGAATTCAACATGATGGTCTTGGATGGGGTGGATAAACCTGGGATTCTCTTTTATCTTGACTTCTCTTGCAGACCTATTTGGGATGTGTAAGCATTATCCCTATACTCTTCGAGTTCTGTCTCCTTGCCATTGTCCTGGACTGATATACCAGGTCAGGGTCAGGATCTATTCCTCTGCTAATCTTAGATAGGTTTCCCTAGAAGATACCTTTATGTCTCCCAAAGTACTAAATAAGGATGCCAAAGTGAAGATCACACTCTCTATCCCTGACTCCAGTTATAGTTATGGAGTATTCAGGCCTGAGTTCTGCTCTTTGATGTAGTCATAGAGTGAGACAATGCACTAAGCCATGCCCTTTGTCCTACTGCAGTCCTAGCCAGAGACTCAAAACCTGGATGAGCACCTGAGTTCTGCTTCAGTTAAAGGGGTTAATAAAGGAGCTGAGGCTCAAGATCTCTAGGATGAAAACGTTGAGGAAGGGATTCTGATCTCTATGCCCTGTTCCCTTGTGCAGTTCTGAATGGCTCTTTTTTGCTTTTGCTTTTTCTTTATTCTTTCTTTCCTTTTTTTCTTCCTTCCTTTCTTCTTACTTTCTTTTTATTAGTATCCATTCACTAATATTTATGTTCACTCCCCTGTCCTGTGTGTTAAAGTTCTATTTCACCTACCTGTTTTCCATTGTTCTTGAGGCAGTTCTAACAGGTTCTAGGAAGAGCTAGAACTTTTCACATCACCATCTTTTCTAGCAGTAGTGTGCCAAAGAGTAGAGTCACACATCTAGAACATTAGAGCAAATCTAATATTGTTCAGTCATTTTAGTCATGTCCAATTCTTTGTGACTTCATTTGGGGTTTTCTTGGCAAAAATACTGGAGTCATTTGCCATTTCCTTCCCCAGTTCATTTGACAGTTGAGGAAACTGAGGTGAACACTTCCCTTAACAAGGGACTGGTGGGAAGTGAACAGAAGGTCATGACATATGAGAGCTGGTTAGAGAACCTGAAGATGTTTAACCTAGAGATTTGGAGTGTCCTCGTAGCTTTCTTCAAGTATTTAAAGGATTCCCTTGTCTTTTAAATTTCACCTTTTTCTGCTTGGCCTCAAAGGACAAAACTAGAAATAATGAGTGGAAGTTTCATGGAAGCAAATTTAAGCTTGAAATAAAGAAAGTCTATCTAAAAGTAGAATGAGGATAACAAGGATAATGAACATGGAGATGTTCAACCAAATTCTGGATGACTCCTTGTCAGGCATGTTTTATAGGAGATTTCTATTCAGCTATAATTTGCCTTAGATGACTAAAGGCTCTTATGCTGCTAAGATGCTATGATCCAGTATGGAGCTAACATCTTAAATCATTCCAAAAACAAATAAAAATTCATTTAACCTCTAGTGTCATTCGCATATGAGTTATTTTAAGTTGGTTTAGTCCTCACATCATCATGGTACAGTTTTAGTTGCAAAAGTTATGATAATATAAATTGTACTATTATTCTTCTGCTTCTTACTAGTGGGGGAGGTTGTCATAAAATCAAGTAAGTATACCCCAGGTCCATGTTAGGAGCAGGGTGAGAAGAGATGCTGCACCCAGAACAGACAAAGTGATCATCTCTGTCTGCCTTCCCTGTGGATCACTCCTAGGGGATACATGGGGTGAGGGGGAAGGAAAAGGGAGGGAAATTGTAAAGGAGGCATAAGGAAATAGTTATCATTACCCTGATAAAGCTATAATAAATGTTCTGTTACAGTAGCCGGCATGGAATCCCAGCAGACTCCACTGAGAACCCAGAGGCTTCCTTGAGGACTACATTAACATGATGCTCTAGTCGTGCTCATGTATAAAACTTCGAGCCAGACCTCAACGCAGGAGGGTAGATGTGCAGGATTTACAGTCTCTCTACTGAACCCAGAAAGGCCTGAGAATGAGGGGAAAAGCCCCCTAATTAGAATTTGGGACCTAGAGATATAATCAGAACGCAGCTCTCAAAGCCATTCAGCTTTCAGTCATCTTCCCATGGTTTATCCATGGGAAATGTCAAAGCCCACACAAAATAAGATCCATGCTAGCTGCTAAGTCTCTACCCTCCCAACCTCAGTTCTTATGCTCAAAGAATTTTAATAAAAAAACTAATTTTATCTAAGGATAATTAGAATGATATTACCACCTAAAATAATTTAATTTATTCCATAGCCAAGGAGAAATTATTTTTGGATTATTTGATGGCTTGGATTATCTGCACCACTGCCTCCCTCCATTAGAAGGCTTTGATATTATGATAAATTGAAGCTCCTAGAAGTCACTATTCATTTTCTTTTATCATTCCAAATCCTTAAAAATTCCATCTGAATGTCTCCTCTTAATGTTCCACTATCATCAAGTTTTAATTAGCAGCTGTTTCTACATGTGATAGGTGATTCATGGTGGTCTGAATATTGGATATAATTAGATCTCTACCGTGAATTTTCTGATGCCTTGCCCGTGGTCTGGGTTATCACGTCCAGTCTGGTTTCACAATGCATTGCTCAATCTGGTTTGTTCAACAAAGAGGCCCAATTGGGAGCTGGGGTGGGTAGGAAGGGGCTGTAAAGACTACGCTGGGAAGCTTCCCTTGTACCCTGGGATGGCCTGCTCCAAAAGGGCCTTTGCATTTCATGGGCACCAAATGTCAATGGAAATATTAAAACGTATATAGAATCAAGTATTCACAAAACAACAGTTTAGATTTATAATAATGAACTTCAGAAAACTCATAAAAGCCCATCTGTTCTGCAAAGCATTCCAGGAGCAATGACCACTTGGCGTTCACTGCTCTCTACGGCTCACCTCATATTTGTGGGCATTGCTTTCTGCATCCCCAAGTGTGTCTCAAACTCAAGACCCTTCAGGGCAGTGTATTTCAGTGAGCTTCTTTCATGGCATTCAACCTAGGATAAAGCACCATGGGTAGCACAGAACCGGTGCACCATGATACTGAACCCCACTTCTATACTCATGTGCCTGTGTAAGATGTATTTCAACATTTAACAAATCAAATATAAAGCAGAGAGTTTCATTTGCTTCCCTCTCCCTTTATGGCTGTTGGACAGCACTGCCTACCCTTCTCAGCCACAAATCTCCTGCCTCCGGAAAGAGAGAGCTTTAGGACAATAGGTTTAGTGGGCTGGAGCTCAGGGGATCTCCTGTCTGGGGAGTGGGGGCAGGGGGGCAAGCACTCAACCAACTGTTCCCTCCTGTTTTTTCGAAGATGAATATTTTTAAAAGCTCAGTTTTTTTTTGTTTTTGTTTTTGTTTTTTTCATCACAAGCAGAGTGTATCCACTGTCAGTGTGTAACAACTGGAGGAGAAATCATAGTCCTGCTCACATTCTGTGTGGGAGATGTAAGAGACCACACTGCTTCAGCCATTCTTATTGTGTGTATATAGATGTATGTACTCCCTATGACATTTTCCAGATGGATAGAGAAATTTATGCTCCCTTTTTCTGCCTGTATTAATTTGAGGGACCCTGGTTCTCTCCCTATGTGAAGATTCTCTGGCTCTGAAATGTCCAGCTGTCCAGGTGGATGGGAGGAAGTGGGGAATAATCTCCCTCTGTATATCTCTGAGGAAAATGGGCTGTGTTGTCTGGCCAGGTATTTAATTTGGTCTGCTCAGAACCTTGATGCCCAAGTGGCTGCTTGTGATTTTTTACAGTAGAAGATACCATTTTAATATGCCGAGGCTTCACAGCAGGCAGCTGAATGGATGGCCAGATGGCTGGATTGTTAGTCGGCAGTCACTACACCAGTAACTACTCAGTCATCAAGGGCCCCCAATTACTGTCAGGATGCAGGAGCTCCCACTTACATGTGTCTCAGTTGATTCATATAGTCCTATGTCTCAAAGAGCCATGCTCTGGCTTAACCATGTTATGTAGCTGCAAAAGTCTCCCCTGACAAAGTAATCTTGCCTCCTCCATTCCTGGATTCAAGCTGGACAGAATAGCTTTGAAGCATTTGTTATTTTCCTTTAGCATTAACCCTTGGCCTCATTAGAGATCAAGAACAATGAGAGATACTCTCATTTTATTTGAGAAAGGAGGTGAAGAAACTGTTCTTCCAAATTTGGTGCATATTCAATACCTTCCCGTGATAGGAATGTGGGTTTTCTTGTTGTTCTAGATTTCATGTGCTGTTATAACACATGAAGCACCTCATCATCATGTCCAGTTGCCCCTGAACAGCTACCCCAGGTTCAAAGTATTCTTTGGATCCAGTCATAGTCGCTGAAAACCAGAAATCATGAGCCCCCACCTGTGTGTTTACTTTTCCTCTAATCAGTCAAGAATAGTTCAAAGCAAAGGTATTTAATGAACATGGTTAGAAAACTTCCAATATAGCATTTCCCTCATAAGCGTGGGGTAAACTTTTCCACAAGCACACAAACCATTAGTGAGTTAAGTGCCTAAACATACAAGTAGAAAATGCATGTGGAATGGCAGCTCTTGCCTCGACTGCTGTAGATGCCTTCTGGGAACATTGTCACGTTGCTTACACTGAGCTTGCTTTTTGCACCATGTGGTAGCTTTGCCATGTGCCTTTCTCTGCTAGTATATGGTGATCTCATGGTATTTGCTGGACATGGAGTCTCAGCTAAGGGTCATTCTGATGATCTTTTTACATCTCTGTCAAATGGCATCTCCACAGATTATATTGCACTGAGTGGCTCTGTGGTCTTTGACGTCCCTCAATCTGATGATCTCTTACTGACTGAGGTAGTGGACAGATAGTTTTAGTACATAAACATTGTTCCTCTTGTGTCATAGCAGCTTCTCAGTGTGGGAATCTCTACTGGATATTTCTCCATCTCTCCTTCCTTCGTTCCTTCCTTCGTTCCTTCCTTCCTTCCTTGCTTCTTTTGTCCCTCCCTTCCTTCATCCCTCCAATCTCATTTTTTCTTCCTTCCTTCCTTCTTCTATCCCTTCCTTTCTCCCTCCTTTCAATCTTTCCTTCCCTCCTTCCTTCTTCTATCCCTTCCTTTCTCCCTCCTTTCAATCTTTCCTTCCCTCCTTCCTCCTGCTATCCATCATTCCCTCACTTCCTCCCTCCCATCCCTCTTTCCTACCTCCCCTGTCCCTCCCTCTCTCCTTCTTTCCTTCCTTCCTATCTACATACCTACCTTCCTTCTCTATTCTCTCTTTGTCCTTCCTTTCTCTCCTTCTTACTCTCCTTGTTTCTTTCTCTCTTTATCTTTCTTTTTCTCTTTGTTCCTTTCTTTTAAAACTAGATTAAACTCTAGAAGTGCAGCAGCCACACACAGGCCCATTCCCACTGCTGATCATAACAGGGACTTTAACCTATTTAGTTTCCGACCTGAGCTGATTCACTCCTTCTTAGGCAGCCTAGTAGTCTCCCACTCTTGGAGATTCCAGAAATCCAATGAGCTTAGCCCATAGCACGTCAGAGCTCCCAAGAGCAAGCAGTTCACCAGTCTTAGTCTCCTCAGTAACAGGTACCACCATGTATGGCCCTCCATGAATCTTTAATCTAATCAACATGAGTATGTGCTTCAATGGTGGAGATTCATTCATCCCTGCAAATCCTGTGAGAACTTGATCTCTGTTCTCCCATCAGTTCTCCACAGAGAGTCCATCCAACATCATAGGTCATAGATTAAGAGGTCATAGGGGTCTTAGTAGTTATCTAGTCCAACAACCTCATTTTATAAATGAGAAAAATGAGGCACAGAGAAGCTGAGTAACTTGCCCAAGGAGTAGATTGCACATCTTGGGTTACCTACAAGTGGTCAGCAAGTCTTGCTTGAAGAATTCTGATGAGATGGAACCCACTAACTTCCATAGCAATCCTTTTCATTTTAGATAGATAGCTTGGGAAATTTTTCCTGATAACTAGATTAAATTTGCCTCTTTGCCACTTCCACCGTTTGGTCCTCATTATGCCCAATGTGGCCAAATAGAACAAGTATAATTCATCTTCAATATGGTAGACCCTCAAATACTTAAAGACAGATATCATATCCCTTCAAGTCTTCTCTCTCTTCATTTCTATGCTCCTGTTGCTTCAGTAGATAGTCATATGGCATGGACCCAAGGCTCTTTATACCATCCTGAGAACCCAGCCCCGGATGATTTCCAACTTATCAATCATTTCCTAAACTGTGATACCTAGATCTAAATATTATGCTCTTCCTGTGGTATAACCAGGGCAGAATATATAGTAAAACTGTCATCTTCTTATTCCTGGAAGCTCTGCCTCTTTTTATGTAGAATGTAGTCTAATATGATTCACAATAGTTTCTTTTCCCCCCTCCAACAAAAAGGCTTTTTTTTGTGATTTGTTAGTGCTATTCCCCATCACAGCTACCTCTAAGTTCACATACCCATGCATGACCATGCATTCACTATAGTTTCTTAAAAGCTACTATATCATACTGCTTACTAGTATTGGTTTTACAGTACAGTAATCCTTGCAGATCTTTGTTAGATAAACTTCTATCTCAACATTTTCCTCCCCGCCCCTCCCCCCACCAATACCTTACCCTGAAAAAGTTGAACATAACTGTATGTATCAACAATTCAGCTAGCAGCTTCTGTGGGGGTGTAAGATCCACCAACAACCAGCACCCAGAAAGCTATCAACACAGGTCCTTTTGATCTGCTTTACTTAAGTAAAGCAACGTTAAGGGGTTCACAATCTTACTTTAATCCAGCATACAAATATCATTTGCTTAGTTCAGGGGAAAAAAACAGCACCCTGAATTACAGACCAAATACAATTCAACATCTGGGTGTACAGCCGCAGAGCTCATTATAAGGGCTGGCCCAGAGTCACATGCCACTCCTGCTGTGGCTCAGAGCTCCCAGAGAGAACTCAAACATCTGCACTTATATATCCTATTCAGGGCTGGATGGCCCTGACCTCACCCAGGCTGGGTGTGGAGAAGTTCCCCACCCCCAATATCACATCAGATAGGAATCAATGGCTCCCAATAGTCTTGGTGCTGAGAAATGCAGAAACAACCCACTTTATCTGCCCCATTCAAACAAAGGCCAGAATCATTAAAGGTCAACAGGGAAAAGTCCCACCTTAATTACAATATTACACTGTACAAAGAAATAAGTGGATTTTTTAACAGAATCAATGACCTCCAAACATTCCTGTTGAGATAGCCAGAGCTGGGCAAACATTTCAAAAGACAAAAAATGGTCAACAAAAGAAATATCAACAAACAAGTTTTAACAACTTAAAAGGGTTAAGCAAAGATTAACAAGCAAAATTTATATCCTGAAAATGGAAAAAGAGACTATCTCTAGGGATTAGTCAAGAAACAAGGAGAGTCAAACTATAGATTTGAGTTTTTAAAAATTGAGGGGAGAAATATCACAGAAGAGGTTATGGAGGGGGGAATTACTATTGGTTTTTTTTTGAGGGGGGAATGCAAGACAATTGTGGTTAAGTGACTTGCTCAAGATCACACAGCTACTAAGTGTCAAGGCTAGATTTGAACTCAAGTCCTTCTTACTCCAGGGCCAGTGCTCAATTCATTGCACCACCTAGCTGCCTAATTACTATTTCTTATACTTGGGATGCTATTGGATAAGATTATTCAAATATATAGGTGGGGAATGGGGAGACTGGAGAATCATAAAAACTGAAATCTTACTATATCTGGACCACTCACAATGAGGTTTAAAAGAAAAATGTTAGCAGAGGACATATAAGTATATATTAATGTTCTACCCATATTTACAGTAATGAGGAAAAGGTTAAAGAAAAAAATATGTAAGTTTCTTTCTTTTATATTTCATTTTAGTGTCTTAAATCCCTCATCCCAGATCCCACTAATTCTTGCCACACAGATATAACTTAACTTTATATTTCATGGTTATGATGATGGAAATGTCTGTTTAAAAGCAAATTTATCTTTCTACCCAAAATAAAATACCAGCACTTGTACCAAGAGTTGACAAGAACTACATCCCTTTGTTGAAAACAGATGAAAACATCTACACTAGCAAACATACACAGTTGACTTTATACCATTCTCTAATATATGATTCTAGAGCATCAGTTGGGACTGGAACTGTGGTTTCATTGAAACAAGGAATTCCCAAATAAGGGACCTCCTTGCACAAATGCAGATCAGCACCTTGTGATCTTAGAAAGAACTGTCTTAAGCATGGAATTATTAAGCGACTTGCCCAGGGTCACACAGCCCAGAGATAGCATTTGAACCCAGGCCTTCCTGGCTTTAAGACCAGCCTTATATATCATGCTTCTATTCATATAGCATCATATGGGAACTTATTTTGTTAAGTTTGAACACAATTTTAGATTTTCTTCATATTTTAAGCTATTATATCACACTACTAACTGATCACAAATGAATAATATTGCCCCAAGTGTTATTTGAGTTGGGTATCATTAGTGGCTGATTATTGAATAGTACAATTAGTAATTAAGATTCTTGGTTTTGGTTTTGTTTTTGTTTTTCATAGTCAGTAAATATATTATATACATACATCTGTATACATAATATACACATGTATATTATGTATATAATAAAACATAAAAGTAACTATGTCATACAATAGGAGGAAGAATAGAATGATGAGAAGAACATGAGAATTGTAGTAACAGACTCTTTAAGTAATAGAATGGGTTTGAATCCTTCCTCTAATACTTGTTAGCTCAGTGCCCGTAGGCAAGTCATTCAATCTCTCTGAGCTTCAATTTCTTTATCTATGAAATGTACCTGTAATATTTACTTCACAGGATTGTTATTACATTCAAATGAAATAATAGATATAAAGTGCTTTGCCAGCCTTAAAGCACTATATGAATGTTAGCTATTGTCATGACACAACTCTAAGAAAGGAAGGACAAATCGAGGTGTAATATATACAAAGAAAATGAAAGGGGAGAAGCAACAGGATGGGAGGGAAAAGTGAGGCAAAGCAAGGGAATGAATCAAAGTCAGGAACTAAGAATAAGTCTTGAAGCAATCCTACAGGTGAAAGGTTTAATTAAAAACTGTCTGGTTAATAATAAAGCTTATTGAAAAGGATACTTATTTTGTTACTAGGTATCACTGTGCATCTTGGGATTGGTTATATGGCATATTGTATCATAAGTATTAAGATAAGAAAGATGAGGAAAATCAGAATGCAGATTGCTAATTTTCAAGGTAGGTACTTGATAAATGTTTATTCAATTTACTTGAGTTGAATTAAGTCAAAATTACATTTTCATTTTTCACCCAAACAAAAAATAAATGTAATGAGTTTCTTACACAATAAAAAGTAGTCTTGAAATATAATTATTGTTCACAGGATCATTATACCTTCCATTCATTTTGGATATATCAGCAATTTCTCATACCCCATAACTTCTAACTTATATAAATGAGAAAAAGTTATAGAAAAAAGCTAAAATGTCCCATGAACTCCACGAGGTCTAGATTATTAGAAATATTTGCCATATAATGTCACTATACCATTCAATTTCATTCAAGAAACACTTATTAAGAACCTACTTTGAGCAAGATGCTATACTAGCCACTGGGGTTACAAAGACAAAAAAAAATGTAATTATCATCAAAGACCTTATATTCTACTTTTAAAATGCTACTTATCAACAGATTAGTAAATACAACATAATATGAGCAGGGATGGTGTGCCAAGAACTAGGGGGTGTCAAGAAAGGCTCAAAGTATACTTGGTTGACCTTTAAAAAAAACATCAACTCAAGATTAAGAAAATGGAGGTTAGGAGGCAGTAAATTACAGGCGTGAGGTCCAGTTTAAAAGGCATTAAAGTGAGAGGTGGAAGAAAAGAGTTCTGAGACCATCACATAGATGATTTTGGATGGAATACAATTCATGAAGGCAAGTAGTATAAAATAAGTATAAAAAGATAGGCTGGAATCAGAATGTGCCAGGCTTTAAATATCAGACTAAGGAAGTGGTATTTTATTCTGGAGGTAATATAGGGCCACCGAAGATTTTTGATCAGAGAAGCAACATGATCAGACCTTTGCTTTAGGAAAACTATTTTGACAACTGTGATTGGTAATATGGATGGTGGGTGTGGGTGGGGTAGGGGTGGAAGCATGGCTATTAATTTGGAGGCTATTGTAATAATGGAGTTAAGAGGAAATTGGGGACATGAACTTGAGTAGTGGTTATATGATTGGAGAGAATAATAAAAATAGCTCATATTTATTTAGAACCCTAAATTTTACAAAGTGGTTTACAGACATTTCATTTTATCCTCACAACAACTTTCTGAAGTAGATGATATTTTTAATCCCATTGTACAAATGAGGAAGCTGGGGCTTAGAGAGGGTAACTGATTTGCCCAGGGTCACACAGCAAGAAAATAGGATTTGAAACCAGGTCATCTTTCCTCCAAGTCCAGCACTTTATCTCCTATATCATGTTGAGAAAAAGGGAAAGATGAGAGAGATGTTGTAGAGATGGAACCAAGATTTATCAACCGATTGGATATGAGTCAAGGAAGGATGTGGAGTAAGGGTAACTCCAAGCTTGTAAATCTGGGTGACTGGAAGGTGGTGGTGACTCCAGCTGAAATATGAAAGTTTGGAAAAGGAGTGGGTAGGGGAGAAAGAGTTGAGTTTGAGATATTTCTAGGACATCTATTCAGCAGGCAGCTGATGAAATGGGATTGAAGCTATGGGGAAAACTTAGGGCTCTAGATTTTAGAAACATCTACAAAGCAATGGTAATTGAACCCATGGAAACTGATGACATCATAGAGAGAGGATATAAAGAAAAAAGAGTGTTCTAAGTGACCCACTATCTTGTACTAACATTTTTGGCCACTGTGCCACACTATTGACTTATATTGATCACTGAAACTCCCAATGTAAAAGGCCCATTTCAAGCTAGAGCAGTAAGGAAAGAAGTCCTAGAGAATGCTGGATTTGGGCTCAGCTTTGAGGGATGTATAAAATTCACAAGTAGAAGTGTTGTTTGTTGTGTGGCTGTCCAACAAGAAAGTGACAGTATCTCTGCTGTAGCAGTACTTCCTTCTTTTTCCATTGATTAGTGGTATTTACTGAGTACCTACTACACATTGTATAAAAGAAGGTGAAATATAGGACAAAATATTTCCTTTCAAGAAGCTTGACTTCTTTGCTGAGGCACAATTTATGCACATTAAGGAAGTAGATAAGATGAATTCTATTCCACAAAAATTTATGAATTATCTAATATGGTCAATGCACTTCTCTTGACACAAGTGACCCAAAGATAAAGCAATATACAACCCACCTGCCAGCACAGTACAAGGCAATGAAAAGAGGGTGGGGGTTGAGTTAGAGATCTAGGTTCAGATTCCATTTCAAACACTTATTGGATTTATAATCTTTAGTAAGTTGCCCTCTCAGAGATTTTTCTTGTCTGTAAAATAGGGATAACATTTGCACTTGCCACCTTCATTTCATCAGTTATGGTGAAGAAAACACATTGCTATATAAATTATTAAGGGGAATAAGATACATAATTGTAAGTTAGAGTATCAAGTGTTTGGGAGAGGTATCTGAATTTCAAGAAGGGACAGGTAATGCATAACTAAAAGTATCAGAAAAGGTTTCATGGAGGACAGGACATCATAGGCAGGTCTTAAAGGAGAATAAGAATCCCCATAAGTAGAAATCTAGAGGCAGATCTTATGCCATGGCAGACCATGGGGTAGAGTGGATACAAAGGCATGGAGGAAGGAAAAGGTAGGATGAGATGGACTAATGGTGAATGATCCAGCTTGATTGGAATATAGAGGATGTGAAGGATGTCAAAATATTTGCCTTGGTACATAAAAAAAGAATATCTAATAACAAGTATAAATATTTATAGAAAGGAGGAAAGGAAGAGGAGAGACAGAGAGAGAGAGAGAGAGAGAGGCAGGGGAGGGAGGGAGGGAGACAGAGAGGGAATGCCTTGGGAGGATTAACAGAAGTTGCCTTCATTATCCTTCTTTTGATATAGTGTTCAATACTCCATTCAGAGGAGACATTTTTTTGGTTTTGTTTTTTGGAGATACAACTCCTTTAACAGCTTGTTTTGCTACTTTTGTATGTAGGCAGTTTGTTTTAAGCTGCCAGTGTAGGAAATAAATCACATTAAAATTGTGTTCTTATTGAAGAAACAAATTATTTCTTTTAGCCTAATATTCATTAGAGATTTTCTAAAATTCAGAAAACAATACAAAGCCACTGATGACTTTGGTGATGATTCTTAGCTTGGGCTAAATGCAATTGACAGTTTACTCACTGGCTGCACTTTGAAGTACCTAATGTCTTCAGCAGTATGCAGGCTCACGTCAGCCCATAATTCAGGTGAAGTTAAAATTAGAGAGAAACTTGCTGGTTAAGTGGTCTTATATCCAATATCACACTGAAACTCGAAGTAGACACTTAGGGCTAAATTTTTTAAGGGCTCTCAAAATTTGCATCCACAAAATCCTCATTCATATGCAGGAGCAGTGGTCTAGGCATCTACCCCCACTCCACTGGCAATCAAATAACTTCTTTCTCGAAGGTGTGAATAATCTCCAGGTGAGAGGTACAAAGCATGTTTGGCATGTTATGCGATGACAACATAGACATAAGCTGTTGTATTCCTGCCAGGTGAATAATAAAGCATGCATACACTAATGCATACCCTTCCCCTGCCCCCCAAATAAGAGATTCCAGACAAACTTTTAGCATAAAAGTTTTAGCATAAAAACTTTTAGCAATAAAGTAGTATTCTCCAGACTTTTAAAATCATGTACTATTGTCTGTAAAACATTTTATCACACACTCCTATATGTGTACATTTACTTATAAATGATACACACACATATGCCACTATGCTATTATGAACATTAAAAGCTTACCAAAATACATTTTAAAAGGAAGAAATAATATTTGATCCTGGAGATAACAGGGAGCCACTGGAGTTTACTAAGTAGGTGAGTGATATGGTTAGAACTCCACTTTAGGAAAATAACTTAGTTTTACAGGTGATGAATGGGAATGGAGAAAGACTTGAAGTGAGGAGAACAGCTAGGAATAAATTCTAGAAATGTTGTAGAAATCAAAATGGCAGAATATGGCTACTAGTTGGCTATTAGAGGTTAGGGAGAGTAAGGAGTCAGTGATGACACCAAGGTCACACCACAGATGACATTGAAGATGACGACCTGAGTGGATGGGAGGCTATTAATAGAGACAGGGGAAACTGAGAAGTGGGATGGGTTTTAGGGGAAGAGTAATAGCATGAGTTCTACAATGCATCTTGCAACTCTTTCTGTCATGAACATGCTTGCTCATCCTGTGAGACTGATTTCATCCCACCCAAAAGGAAAAGGAGGGGTGCAGCTTTTATTAAGTTTTCATTGCCCCAAAACATAGCCCACACTCCGTAGGGCTTTAGCTACAACCAAGAGGTGATCTTGGGTAGAAGGCGAAACTTCGATGGGTGTTGGTGGGAAGAAGGGATTTTTTTCTCAAGGGTACAGCTACTATTATGGGTTCCCTTGTCATCATTAGGCTATAAATATTGTAAAGGCTGATTCTTGGTGTAGACATAAGGAAAGTTGGAGGAAGCTGACTGAGTTAGTGTTGGAGGCTAAGGGTAAGTGTGGTCATATTGGAAACAGGTCCTGTGATTGGCTTTACATACACCTTAGGGTCATGACCTCCATCAACCTATTCCCTGACCCCTTTGGAGACCACTGTATTAGGGAAGATTAATCTTTAGTGGACTGCCAGTAATCCACTCAATCTAATGGACTTTCCTGCAGAGCCTGTCACTGAGGCACCTCTTTGAGTAGCATGATTGAGTTGGAAAAGGGCTAGGTTTGGAGTCAAAGATACCTGAATTTGCATCCTAACATCACCACCTGTGTGCCATTGTGCAAACCACTTAACCTCTCTCTCTGCCTAAGTTTTCTCAACTGTAAAATGAGGGACTTGGATTGGATGACCTCTACAGGCCCTCCTAGCTCTAGAGCTAGATTCTAAGTGTTATCTCCGATATCGAATGTGGCAGCTGGGGCAGAAGCACCACAGATCCACCCAGATGGTACACTTGAATAAGTGGAACGCATCCAGCAACACATCTGTACTGGCTGATTGGAAAACTGGTTGTAAACAGTCGTGTTTTTCACTTGACAGGCTAAGGGAATCTGTGGCGTATTCGGCTGTCCTCCATTCACCCTGAACCTATTTTCTCAAAATATGTGTACAAAATACAACTGACATTCATGTAGTACCCTATATCCAATATCTCATTTGATCCTCATAACCACCCTAGGAAGTACACTATAGGTAGAATTGTCACTTGGCAACTGAAAGTTGCGAAAGCCAAATGAGCTGTCCGTGGTCTCGGGGCTCATCTAGTGCCAAGTCCAGTGTGTTTTCTACTACCCCACTCTGTGAATTAAATGGAAACTCAAGTCTTTATGTGGTAAAGCTCCTTGGAGCCAGAAGACATGGGCTAAAATCCTGGCTCTGGTATTCTCTAACGTGTGACGTTTGGCAAGCCACAACCTCTATGAGCCTCAGTTGACTCATCCATAAAATGGTAATAATAATGCCTGTATGGCCTACCTGCTGGGTTGTTGTAAGGAATGCACTTTGTGGCTCTGTCTAAATCTGAGCTGTTATTATACGGGTAGCTCTGTTTATATGCCTTTAGAAAAGTGTTCCCTATTATGCGTGGAGGGAAAGGGGCACTTATTAAATAAAGAGCACAGCCAAACCAGTACTGACCTCATCAAAGTAAGCTTCCTTCCCTAATTTGTAACTTTATCCTAAATCTCTATGTGTGTAGTACAAATGATGCTGAGGGTCTTGTCATTTGCCAGGTCACACATGCCCTTCAATCATGAAGTTTTAAAGATGGCTGTGCAAACAAAACCTTTGTATTTCTTGACTAATAAAACTTTCCTTCCTTTTTCATAAAGGAAGAGAAATGGTAGCATACTTGAGAGGTTTCTATGTATCCATCTCATAGAATGTCAACACAGGTCAACTTGAAATTGCCAATTACCTATTCTTTTTTTCCTCTCTTTGTGTAGGTGAATATGACATTTGAGAGAGGAGGGGGGAGAGAGAGAGAGAGAGAGAGAGAGAGAGAGAGAGAGAGAGAGAGAGAGAGAGAAAGAGACAGAGAGAGACAGAGACAGAGAGAGACAGAAAGAGACAGAGAGACAGAGAGAGACAGAGACAAAGAGACAGAGAGACAAGGAGCAGAGACAGAAGGACAGACATAAAGAGAAGGAGAGACAAAGACAGAGAGTGAGAGAGAGAGACAGTCACAGAGATAGAAATCATGCAGAGACAGAAAGACAGAGACATAGAGACAGAGAGACAAGTAAAATTCCAACTTGTAGTCACTGAAATTGGACTGACCTAGGAAGAAAAAATTATATTCTACCTTGGATTTAGTAGAAAAACACTGTACTAAACTAATAAATAAACCATTATAGTTCGATAAATTCTTCTCTCTGTGTGTGGATATGTGTGTGTCTCTGTTCATTATGTCCAAAAGAAAAACATTATTTTTCTCTGTCGAGTGGTCATTTTTATTAGCTCAGCTACCAAGTGTTTGACCACATAAAATGATTCATCTCACTGGTAATATGATAATTTGAGATGTGGTTCAAATAACCAGAGCAGAGGCTTTTGTAGGAAATCCTTGGGTTTCACATGTCCAGCATCTTCAGGGTAAGTTAAAACATTCTATAGCAAAAGATTGTGTAGGTGGTATCCAGGAACTCCACTTACTGCAGGCTTCAGAAAACTCACAGAAGCAGTTTTCCTCTGAATTGCTGCTACATTCAGGAAGTGCCCAAGATATAGTGAAGAGAGACAGACAGAGACAAAGTGAGATGGAAACAGAGATAGAAAGGGAATGTTTATTGAGCTATTTTGGTTTATTTATTAGCTGTATATGGTGCTTTCCCACCAGACTTAAGGAATTCTAGAAGTTCTCTCCAGGCCAGGCAACAAAACTAATTAGATATGAAGTTCTGCCTATTTGGAACAAGAATCCTAGAGGTGCTTCCCTCTTCATCCTGAGAAATAAACACATCCATTGTCATTTGACAATCAGTCTTATTGCTTAACCCTAAATTTTCATTTTATGCTTGAGCAATTATCATAGAGGAGGGGGAAGTATGAAAAACTCTATAATAATAATGGCTATCGCTTACATACCATTTACCAAGAACTCAATAGGATTCTAGGCACAGAGATGGAAGAAATCTAGGAAGCCATCTACTCCATACACTTCTCCTGGTTTTTTTTGTTGTTGTTTGAAACAAACTAATGGGGAGGGTCACACATGTAGGATTTGAACCTAGATTCTCTAACACCAGAAACACAGCTCTTTCTACCACACCAATGCCTCCCATTTCAGTCTTAGATACAACTCTGTGAGACAACCATTAGTGTGATTTTGCACGAGACGGTACAGGCAAAAAGAGGCTATGAATCTTGTCTCAGATCTTCCAGCTAATCAGTGAGGAGAACTTGAATCAAACTCGCGTCTGCCGATACCAAATCCTACTCTTCATTCTATTCTTCCACAGTAGAAGAAACGGCAGCCAGGTCATGCAGTGTGCTGGCCCTGGAGTCAGGAGGACCTGAGTTCAAATCTGGCCTCAGTTCTCCTCACTTACTAGCTGTGTGGCCCTGGGCCAATCACTTGAACGCTATTTGCCTCAGTTTCTTCATCTGTCAAATGAGCCGGGGAAGGAAATGACAAACCACTCCAGTATATCTGCCAGGAAAACCCCAAATGGGGTCATGAAGAGTCAGACGTGACTGAAATATGCCTTAATGACAATAAGAACAGTAGAAGAAAGAATTCTCCTACCTGGTTTAGGCCCTTGTTAGCTTGGGCCTAGGACTCTAACAGGCTTCTCTTCTAAATTAATTCACTACTAATGAGAACTAAATTAATTGGAAACTTCCAGGCAATATTGGCTTTTATCCAAATGACTCCAAACTCTTAAGAGGAATGGGATTCTACTTCGGGAGAAGCAATGCAAGAGCTATTTCTTATTTCTGAGGCCTAGATATCAGCTGAGCTTGAGATCAGCTCCGGTTGTCCCTAAGGGTCACACTTCTTTCAATTATTTCCACCCCAGCTAAAACTGAAACTAGCCTTAGTAGCACTCTTGCTTACTATATTTGGTGTACAAGGCAGTCACCATGACCTCACATATGTCTTTGAAAACTGAAGGAAAGGAAGGCAGGATACTGTTAATTCAATCCTCTAAGCTAGAAATGCAATAATTTGGATATAATATTACAGATGAAAGAAGGAAACAGCTTCACCTAATTAAGGCAGCACTTTGGTAGTGGTTAGAGTACTGTGTCAGGAATCAGGAAGACCTGAATTCAAATCTTGTTTCTGACACTTACTGATAGTGTCAATGGGGGCAGATCATTTAACTTATCTGAGCCTCAGTTTCCCTATCTGTAAAATGGGGGCAAGAATATCTATAAAGCCTTCTCCTCAGGGTTATTGTAAAGCTCTGATAATATACGTGAAGCATTTTGCAAGTTTTAAAGCACCGTCTGTATTTCGTTTCTAAATATCAATCCTCTTGCTTGCCTTCCTGCTGACCTGAGAATGTAGCAACATTCTCTGAAGAGCAATGAGGAAGTCACCACTTTTATCAAATTTCAGTCATCATAAGTACATTTTGAAATGAAAAGGTATTTCTGTATTACTTTCTGGATGCAGGGGTAGGAAACCTGCAGCCTGGAGGCCCTCTAGGTCCTCAAGTGCAGCCCTTTGACTGAATCCAAACTTCACAGAACAAATGCCCTTAATAAAAGGATTTGTTCTATAAAACTTGGACTCAGTCAAAAGGCTTCACCCAAGGACCTAGCCTCCAGGCTGCAGGTTTCCTACCTGTGGATACCTTTCCTGAATATATTTAGAACCAAAAACAAAGAAGGAAATGGAATTGGAGAACTTTCTACTGTATCTGGTAAGAAGAATTCCTAGGACTCTGAAATCCTGGCTTTTGGAATGTTTCCCCCCTCCCGTTGTGGTGAGATTTGTGGGGCCCATGGATCTCCTGCCAAGACACTGTCGAGTTCATTTGAATCATGTCTCAACCTGTGTATCAGTAAGGCGATAATAACAATGTGGATGGTAATTGTCAAAATGCCTGTGTGGTTCTATATCTCAAAGAATACGAGATTCTCCACATAGAAGGTAGAAGAAGTAGACCATTTATTCAGATACCAGAGAACCACATCCCACAAGCCATTTATCCAATCTATCACAGCAGTAAAGCATTCAATACACAATATCACAACATGGAGCCTTGCCATCCCAAAACCTCTCTGACCCCCTGCTGGGGTCTTCCCAAAAACAAACTCACAGTACAGCTAAGTCAGCCTGTTCAGTTCCTACAATCACAAAGGCAGCCATTAGTAGCCATTAGCAGCCATAACTGCTCTTTCTCTCTGCATTTCCTGTGACATAACTTCCTTTTCCTGTAAGGAAGCTCCTCCTACCACATGTGTCCTAGACTTCCTGTGATATAAGCAGGTCACATGACCTATTAATGGGTAGGAAAACTCTTCAAATCTAAATTGCTACTACAACCTGTCACGTAGCTAATGAGAAAAATCATTTCACATTTTCAAATGTGTGGCATTTGAAGGAAGGAAAATGACCAAACAAAAATGAGAGCTTTCTTCTGAATTTGTTTCTAAATCCTTTAAGTATGAGCTGAATTATTTGAAATAAGTAAATAGCTAGACTATTGTCAGCTCAAAGACATCAGCCACTTGGTCACCACTGAAAATCTGAGAAGACCCTGGGTGATAATGGGGAGACTACATAGAAGATTTAGAGTCTTACTGGGCCACATCAACTTCTAGGTATACAGAAAGTGTTAAAGCAACGGCATCTTCTTAGAAATTAGACTCAGCCAGACTTCTTCTTGTTCAGTTGTTTCAGTCATGTCTGACTCTTTGTGATGCCTTTTGGGGTTTTTCTTGGCAAAGATTCTGGAGCAGTTTGCCATTTCCTTCTCCAGCTCATTTCACAGATAAGGAAACAAGCAAACAGGGTTAAGTGACTTGCCCAAGGTCACACAGCTAATAAGTATCTGAGTCAAATTCAGGGAGAGAAGTCTTTCTGACGCCAGGCATGGCCATCCACCCACTGAGCCACCTAGCAACCAGACTATAAGTCCTTTGTTCACTCTTCTGAAAAGTTGTTAAAATCTTATCTTATTACCCATGTGAACATGCACAAGTCACATGGGTGTGACTTAAATGCAAATCATTAGAACAGACTGCACTTCAATTTTCTCACCTGTGAAATGGGGATATTAAAAATTTTACTGCACAACTGATAGACTTAAAGAATTATAGACTTAGACCTGGAAAGGATTTCAGAGATCATTCAATCCAACCTCATCATTTTAGAAATGAGGAAACTGAGGCCCAGAAGAGTTAAGTAATTTGCCCCCAACTGACTAAGTAACAGAGCTTAGAATTGAACCCAGGTCCTCTGACTTAAAATCTCAGACTTTCTAAATATTAAGTGAAAAGCCCACAATAAACCTTAATAAACTTAAACCTGAATATATAACTTTATATATAAAAACTTAATATATAATTTTGATAGAATATCTCTATTCTATATTATAATAAACTATAATATAAAAACTATATAACTTTGATAATAATAATAAACCAAAATAAACCTTAATAAACAACATTTTTGTTGTTGTTCTGTTGTGTCTGACTCTTTGTGATCCCATAGACTTGTCCTTGGAGGTTTCTTGGCAAAGAAACTGGAGTGGTTCACCATTTCCTTCTCTAGCTTATTTGACAGATGAGGAACTGAGACAAATAGGGGTTAAGTAACTTGCCCATGGTCACCCAGTTAGTAAGTATCTGAGGCTGGCTTTAACTCAAATCTTCCTGACTCCAGGCTGGGTGCTCTAACCACTGCACCACCCAGCTAACTCTATATCATTAGCATTGAATAAAATAATGAATGGTGTTTGCATCAGATGATCCCTCAAACTTCTAAATTCCTATGAAGCATATGAAAGTTAATGTTATCATAATGTCTAATATCTGTGATTCCCACCCACCCAGAGGCAGAAAAAAAAAAATGTAAGAAGACATCCATATGTGGACCAGCACTCCTATCCCCAGTCTCAACATGGAAAGAACCTTCCTCGAATTGCATGTGTCCATGCTTAGCAGTGGGACACCGACCACGTTGCAGGCATGCCCCCCACCGAGCCATTAAGGCCACAACACTAAAAGCTCAGTGTCACATCCAAGTGCCATGATTTCTCTTCTTTTCAAACCTAGAATACTTAAAATCTCTCACAAAGGAGCGTATTCTTTTCCAGCACATTCAGCATGATTTTCATCATGCAAGTCTTCCCTTGACCCAGCTTGCCTGGCTTTTAAGACAGTGTAAAAAGCTTCAGTGTCTGCCATTTTTAAGCATTTTAGCACAGCACGCTCATGAAATGTAGCAGCTGGAAGCAGGTGCAAGTTGAGAGCAGGTCAACCCTCTTTCAGAGTAACCAAGGTTTTTTTTTTTCTGTCTGCATTTTAAAGGCATAAAGGCAAATAAATATACACTCCCCTCTCTTTGCTAGAAGGAAGACAGGATACTGATTTTGCTCCCACCACTCTTGAGCAGAAAAATGTGGGTCAAACAAACAAAAAGACCAGACGATGACAAAAGAATGGCATCACCCAATTCCCCGCCCTTGGAAGGGAAGAAGCTTGCCAGAAGACAGGGGTCAACTAAAGATCCACGATATACATGAGGGGATTACTGAGGCTCAGGCATAAATAAGTCATCAAGGAAGAGTGTTGAAGACAATCTTGCAGAAAAGCAACACCTGAGTAGGTTATAAGCGCCTGAGGGCAACAAGAGGTAAGGAAGTCATTCCTTGTGTAAAGATTCTCCTTCATATAATTCCCATTTTCATTGTGGTCTGACTTTGGGACAAGTTAAAAAAAATATTTTCTTTGAATTGTAGATTTTCAGCTGGAAGAAATCTCAGGGTCCAAATCTACTCCAATTTTCTCATTTGCAAATGGAGAAATTCAAGCCCACATAGCTGAAGTGAGTTACCCCAAGGTCATACAATGAGTGGCAGAACCAAGACTAATGATAATAGTCACATTAGTATAGTTCCTTATTATGAATTTTTTTCTAATTACAGCATTTATTTTTTCTCTTGCCCCCTCTTCTAAAAAAAAACACATAATTATGTTACTTGATCCTCATAACATCCCATATGAGGGAGGTAGAGCAGGCATTATTAACCCCACTTCACAGATGAAGAAACAGAAACATCAGATCAGCACTTAAAGGGATTTCAGAGGGCACTTAGCCCAATTCCATCATGTTGTAGATGAGCAAACTGAGGCCAAGAGAAGTGATTTATTTCAGTCACACAAGCAGAGCTAAGAACTGAACCCAGGATGGATAATTTCCAACATATGAAATCATATCAATGTGATCTGTGTCTCTCTTCTTAGCTATATGCTACAGTCAGGTCACTTTATCTCTGAGCTCAGTTCCTTATCTTTAAAATGAAGATAATGATTCCGTTCCACTCACCTCAAAGGGTTGCTCTGAGGAAGCGCCTTGGTAAACCTTGAAGTCCTATAATAAATACGAGCTTCTATTACCATTGTTTCCCTAATACATGATAAAGCCTAAAACCAGAAGCAGGTAGTATTCTGAACATCAAAAGCAGGATCTTACCAGAATCTGGCCATCAGCATAGAAAATTATCTTTTACAAAAGATTATAACTAAAACTGAGCTTCTAGACTTGAATGCTACTCAGGTCATAACTAAACAAAAAAATGTTCTCTCAAAATATGCAATTTTTAGGACCTGTCCCTACTTGCCTTCTTCCTACATCTTCACACCTGAATTATTTTACATCTTTGCTAATGCCCTTCTTCTACCTGTCTCTAACATAAAGTTCATCTTTGTGATAAATAATTGATTTGTTGAGTTCCAATTTTTTTTTGGCTAGAACATGAAGAATGATGGGACAATCACATAACTGGGTGGCTGGAGGCACATGTATCAACATATAAATGTGGGGCCTTGTCATAGTACGATGAGTCTCAGACTTTTGGTCTTGGGACTCCTTTACACACTTAAAAATTATCAAAGGCCCTCCAAAGAACTTTTGTTTATGTGAGTTATATCTATAGATATTTGGCACATTGCAAATTAAAACATCCCATTATTATGGAATTATTAAAACAAAACAGTTTTGTTGTCATGGAGTCCCTGAAAGAATCTTTAAGATCTAAGACCTCCAGTGTCTTTGGACCACACTTTGAGAACCACTATCCTAGGGGAAAGAGCTTGACTTTGCAATGAGGTGACTGGCTTTTATATTTATTGGTTGTGTGACTTTAGGCCATTCACTTCCTCTTTGCTGTTTTTAGTTTCTTCATCTGTGAAATGAGAGGTTTAAGTGATCTTTAATACCCCTTCTATATCCCGTAAAAGACCATTTTGTAAGGTATTTTTTTAATATTAGGGTAGTCTATTTGTTTAGAAACTACCTTTGCCCCAGAAATTGGGTACCATATATCTGTTTCATCTCAGAATGTACACTTGAAATCATTCCCTAATGAAGAGAGTCATCAGCCTAGACAATTTCCCAGATATGAATCAAATCAGTCAATTCTGTCATGGCAAAATATCAGTATTTGCTAGAGTGAAGATAGTTGGGATAAATTGCAGAATCGCTAGAATCTGGAGGCACCTAAGTGGTGCAGTGGTTAGAATGGTGGGTGTTGAATCAGGAAGAACTGAGTTCAGATCTGGCCTCAGGCATTTATTAGCTATATGACTCTAACGAAGTCACTTATCCTCCATCTGCCTCAGTTTCCTGAACTGTAAATTGCCAATAATAATAGCACCTACTTCCCAGGGCAGTTGTGAGAATCAAATGAGATAATATTTGTAAAGTGTTTAGCACAGTGCCTGGCACATAGTAGGTGCTTAATAAATGCTTCTCTCTCCCTCCACACACACTTCCTTCTTTTCAAAAGAACTCTTCTAAAGTTTACCAACTGTCACCATTATTAAGCATCTTCTCTGTGCCAGGCATTTGTGCCAAGCCCAAAAAAAGACAAAAATCGTCCCTGCCCTCCAGGAGGCCACATTCTAATGTGAGAGACAATATGCAAATTACTATATATATATTAGATATATACTGGCGAATGGGAGGTAATTTTAGAATTTGAACTAAAGATATCATCAAAGAGATGTATGAACAGAAAAGGAGACAGGTTGGTTATATATAGTGTGAGTGAAAAGCTTCAGGATCCACTGATAGCTAGTAAAAAACAAGATATCCAAGAGATCAAGAGAAAGGCTCCCAGCTGTGGAAAAAGTAGATCCCTTGTAGAGCATTTATAGGAAATCATAGACAAGAGTCACAACAGATAAGAAGGCACAGATGCATTGCCTTCTACACTATTGGAGGGAGTACCCATTTTGACAAGATCATGGATGCATGGAAGGATTGAAGTCTTCTTTTCTTTTTTTCCTGTTAACAAAACTAAGTCATGAAGAGTATAATTAGGGAAAAGAAGTATATTTCAAAAGGATCAGAGTTTAGAAAACATGATGTTTCTAACGTCCTAGAGACAATGATTGCATGAAACTAAAAAAAAAAAATAAAACAAAAAAGGACAAAGCAGGACTTCATTTCCCTTTCAGGAAAGTCTGTTTTTTGATCAATGCCTTGTGTGTACTGTACACAGCAGTAGATAAAGGACAAGCAGGTAAGTTTTAGGAACTTTTTTTTGAAATCTGAGAAACCAGCCATATGCAGAGTAGCATATGCTACATGCTGCGGAGGCCCACTATTGACAATACAAACCAGCAACAGGTACAAAAGTAAAGGGTACAATATTTGGATTAGTCACTTATTGTTAACTGAGAACAGGTTCAGTCTTCACCTGACTCTCAAAATGAACTCCAACACCACACTTTTCTTTTTAAGCAAAATTTATTCCCTATTTAAGAGCCTTCACTGATACCTATCTGGGCCCATATGATTGCACCCTTATGTGTCTTTCTGCCAACAGTCTCCCCACTCCTATTTGTCCTTCATACCATTGCCAGAGTAATCTTTCTTATGCCTCAATCTGGTCGTGCCATTCCTCTGCTAAAAAAAGTCTTCCATGAGTTTCTTTTACCATCCAAGTAAAGTCGGAAGCCTTCTCCTTGGCATTCAAGGCTATAACAGCAGAGTACAGGCTCTGGCAGGTTCTAACATGCTGGAAAGCTGTCCAGTATAGTCATGGAGATAGACTGTGTTTACTCTCTGAGGACTAACCTAGCTAAATATGGAAATACTTAGTACCAATAACACAGACACTTGGTGATGAATTTTTTGGCCACAGAAACTCATGAAACAAAGAGAAGTACAAAATAACTCCGCTTTTGCAGTCTCTTTCTGCTTCTGATCTTGCTGCAATTGTGGCAGAAAAGCAGGCAAAAGGTACTTAGAATCTTACAGCTATTAGATTATCAATAAGTATTAACTATGGGAGATCCTCATTATTCTCCAGACTGAGCTCTGGATTCCTCTACCATGCCCCACCTCTTTATCCTGAAGTCATCTCCAGCCCAGGAATTCACCTATAGGAAGAGGCTGCAGCAGACTCTCTGATTGGATGGCTACTCCCAGAATCTCCATTTAAGGAGGTGTCTCAAGTCAGTCACATCTAGTTCCTCTCCAGACTTTCTTTACCATACACCCAGGCCAGGTACATTTGTTTCCCAAACCCCACCTGCCTTTTCAGCTTTCTTTAATTGGTTGTCTTCCTCTATTATTATGCAAGCGCATTGAGGGCAGGAACTATCTTTCCTTCCACTTTTATTTGTATTCACAGTGCTTGGCACAAGACAAATGCTTAATAAATGCCTGTGGACTGGCTGGCTAATCCATCTAACAAATCACTATACTTCTGCAGGAGCTGAACTATATATTGATATTGACAATATCACTATAATTGAAACCAAAAGAAAGTTGCTTCTCAATGGAAAGAGAGCTCACAGGTTCTCCCTTAGAGGGGTGGATAAAGGAGTTGGTGAAATTGAGTCTATTGTGTGACCAAAGGCAAAATGAAATATTGTTTGATGGGGTCAATTGGTCCTATTACTTTGAAGTGATCCTGATGGCAAAGGCAAAAAGACTACAAAGACTACAAAGAAGAGGGTTGCTGCTCATGTGCTAATATTATGGGATCACAGTGTTAGAGCTAGAAGGGACTATAGAAGTCATCTAGGTCAACCTCTTTATTCTTCAGATGAGAAAACTGAAGTCTAAAAAGTTTAAGTCATTTGCCCAAGATATACAAGTAATAAATGGCAGACCTGGAATTCAAAGTTAGGTCTTCTGACTTCAAATCCAGTGTTGTTTTGTTTGTAGCACACAGCTTCTCAATAGCTACTGCAAAGAATGAAGTGGTAGGGAAAATATACAAAGAATTCAATAAGAACTTTCAAATTTAATTGGAATCTACAGTAATATTTCAAAGCAAAAGTGGGAAATGGGCAGCACAGCAAAAAGTAAAAGTTGAAAAATGTGGCTCAGGATCAATAAAGGAGAGTTCAAAGGCTTGTAGAATAAATGAAAGCTTCATGTCCAAATAATGTTAATATTTTCTTTAAGAAGAAATTCCAGAGGCGATGGGGAAAAGCAGGAACTGAATAACATTGTTTTAAAAAAAAAAAGTGAGACACTTATCTGAAAAGAAAAGGAATTACTAAGTATCCATATGAAAGGCACTTTGAAGTAAATTGTCCATGTTGCAGTCAAACCATTCATTAATTGGAACAAAAACTTTAAAAACCCATAAGAATCAATTTGAGACAAATAAATGGCATGTAAATAAAATAGTTTCCACCTGACCTTTTCAAGCTTCAATGCCACATAAAATAGGAAAGAGAAATAAGGACAGATATGGATTCAGATTATCAGTTTGCTGCAGCAATTTAAGCAATACAAAGCAATCACCACAGTAAGTAAGTACAAAGGACTGAGGAAACAACACAAGCAATAAATCCTTGATCTTGCCAAGCAGAGAGCTAGCCAAGTAGCCAAGTAGAGTAGCCAAGAGCAGCACTAGTTCAGAATATGAACTCATTTTAAAAATATTATGGAAGATTATGATTATTCATTAATAAAATAATAACGGAGTACATTGATTTTCTCTGAAGAGATTCTCTCTCATTTTTTCAAAACTAGGATGCTAATACATTGTTGATGTAGTTGTAAAACTGATACAACCATTCTGGACAACTATTTGGACCTATGCCCAAAGTGCTATAAAACTATGGATACCCTTTGAAACAGTAATACCACTACTAGGTCTGCACCCCAAAGCAATCAAAGGAAAAGGAAAAGGACCTCTATATGAAAAAATGCTTATAGTAGTTCTTTTTGTGATGGCAAAGTATTGGAAATTGAGGAGATGCCGTCAAATGAGGAATGGCTAAACAAGTTGTGGTATGTGATTGTGATGAGATACTATCGAACTATTCTCAACAATACAATAATCCAAAATAATTCTGAAGGACTTAGAAAAACTACTATCTACTGCCAGAGAAAGAATTAATGGAGTTAATGCAAATAAAAGCATACTTTTTATTTACTTTCTTTTTATTTTTACTTTTTTGGTCTGTTATCTTTTATAACATGACTAATATGGAAAGGTTGTATATGACTGAACATATATAATCTATATTACATTATTTGCCTTCTCAAGTAGGGGAGAGAGGAAATAAGGAGGGAGAGAATTTGGAACTCGAAATTTTTCCTTGCTTTACTTTTCCTAGTTGCATGCAAAAACAATTTTTAACATTTATTTTTGAAAAATTGAGGTCCAAATTGTCTCACTCTCCCTGCCCTTCCCTTCCCCGTCCTTTATTGAGAAAGCAACAATTTGATATGGTTATGTTTATGAAGTTTTATACAACATATTTTCACATTAATCATGTGAGAGAAAACAGACCAAGAAAATAAAGTAAACCAGAAAATAAACCAGACCAGAAAAATAAAGAAAAAAGTACGCTTTGATCTGCATTCAGATTCTATTAGTTATTTCTCTGGAAATGCAAAAGCATTTTTCATTGTTAAGTCCTTCAGAATCATCTTGGATCATTGTATTGCTGAGAATAGCTTAGCTGTTCATAGTTGATTATCACACAATATTGCTGTTACTGTGTAACAATGTCGTGGTTCCGCTCATTTCACTTTGTGCCAGTTCATGTAAGTCTTTGCAGATTTTTCTGAGAGCATCCTTCTTGTCATTTCTTTTTTTTTTTGATCTCTACATTTTTATTAAATAGAAAAAGAATCAACATATATTTGACTCCATGTAGTAAAAAAAGGTGCTGGATATGGATTTATAAGAACTGAATTCTAATTCTGGCTCTTCCACTTAATATTTGTATGACCTTGGGGAAATCCATTTACTTCTGGGTGTCAGTTTTTCATGGTTCTCTTGATTCTTATGTTTGAAAGTCAAGTTTTCTATTCAGCTCTGGTCTTTTCACTGAGAAAGCTTGAAAGTCCTCTATTTTGTTGAAAATCCATATTTTGCCTTGGAGCATTATTCTCAGTTTTTCTGGGTAGGTGATTCTTGGTTTTAATCCTAGCTCCATTGACCTCTGGAACACTGTATTCCAAGCCCTTCAATCCCTTAATGTAGAAGCTGCTAGATCTTATGTGTTATCCTGATTGTTTTTCCACAATACAGAAATTGTTTCTTTCTGGCTGCTTGCAGTATTTTCTCCTTGATCTGGGAA
>CM053622.1:166415652-166445704 GCA_028646595.1 Phalanger gymnotis | reverse complement strand
TCTCATAAGCCTTCCATTATAACTACGTCTAATAATATATGCAATATTCCACCCTCGTAGGTCCCTACCTATTCAATGTAAAAAGGGAGGTGCATTTCCTAATCCCTCCTCTGAGATTAAGATTGCCCATTATAATTATATAAAGGTTCATTTCATTTTATTATATTTTTCATTTACATTTTAGTAGTCATTGTATATACCATTTTCCTTGTTCTTATTATTTCACAAACTTTCCATTCTTCTCTGAATACTGCATATTCATATTTTTATGGCATAGTAATATCTCATTTCATTCATATATGACAATTTTTCAGCCATTTCCCTATCAACACATACTTTCCTGGTTCATTGAATCATAAAAAGTACGATGAACATTTTGGTGTATATGAGACCATTCTATCTTTCTTTGACTTCTTAGGGCATATGCCCAGCAGTAGGATCTTAAAACCAAAGATTATGACTGGTCATTTTCCCCCATATAATTCCAAATTGTTTTCCAGAATGGTTGGACCAATTGAGAACATATCTGTTGTATCTGTCTTCTTCAGACCTTCAACATTGACCACTTCTTTTCCTTGTCATCTTTGCCAATTTTCTGGACCTGGTTTGAAAAGAAAAATGCCTTTTTAAGATGGACAGTCCATTGAGCCAATGGATTATCAATACTTTCATCCTGAGTAGTAATTGCACACAGATAATAAACTATACTCAAAATTGGGTATGGGGAAGAAAACAGTCTACATTATATTTAGGAAATTGCACACACCTTTCTTTGACCTCCAATTGCCTCCTTAAAACAAAAAAAAAACTTTTAGTAGCAACATTTTTCTAGTGGCCCTTTATATGTATGAATCATAAAACATAAAAATCTTCAAAGGATCAAAATTGTGCATCACTTAGAGAACAACAGAGTGATGCATAGTGGGTGTAAACAGCCTGCAGAATGTTACTAGCAAAACACAATGCAAAATGAAGCATAATGCCCGTTATCAGAAAACTGTAGGACCTAAAAATAAGGTGGGCTAGTCATAAAATATGAGTCATGAACAATGAAAGGATAACTTTGTATATTGCACTGGTACCCAAATGCTGTTTAAGCAAAAGTAGATAAAGACTCCAAGCACAGTGGGTGGAACTCCCATGGAATATTTATGGGAGGACATGGATATGAGTGCACAGGATGAAACAGTGTAGATGGGTTGCAATTTTTGGTTTTTAAGAGAGTAGCTTTATCAAGGAGACCAAAATTCCATGAAAATTTGGAAGTATAGAAATTAGTTACTCAAGTTATCCAGGTTCATACCCAGGCAAGGTCCAAAAGATGGTAGCAATGACATTACATTCCAGGCACTTTGGGGAATATAACACAGTATAAGACATGTTTGCCTACCCAATAGTACGTTACGGTATAGGTGGGAAATCAAACGACGAATAAACATTTTTTGTTGCTCACTTATTTTTCAGTCATGTTTGTCTCTTTGTGACCTTATTGGGGTTTTCTTGGCAAAGATACTGAGTGGTTTGCCATTTCCTTCTCCAACTCATTTCACAGATGAGGAAACTGAGGCAGACAGTGGTAAGTGACTTTCTCGGGGTCACGCAGCCAGTAAGTATCTGAGACCATATTTGAACTCAGTTCTTCCTGATCTCAGTCCTGGGCTCTATCCACTGTACCACCTAGCTGTTCCAAACAAACATTTACAACAGAGTTTAAGAATTGGTGTGTAGTACATGGCTGTCATTGTTGTTATTGTTTGTCCTGCGTTCTTGAAGTGGACTATGACACCATCAAGGTGATTCCATGAGTTGCAAGTGAATTGGATTTAAGTGACAGAGGGCCATGCAAATTCACCACCATCTCTTCTCCAGAGCCTTCTGGGTCTGGTAGCAAGACATAGATCAGGATGACTGGAGATGATCCCGGATGCAATCAGAGACCTTGGATTTTTTAAGTTAGGGTTTGTCCCAGGCCTCAGAATGAGTGAGGCGACCCCCATTAGGTGATCAAGGCTAGGTAAGAAATGAGGTAAAGAATGGCCTCTTTTACCAGTTCAAAGAAAATCAATCTGGGAAGGGAAGAGCCTCATCTTCTGTCCAAAACATAAAGGATTATTATTTACACTGGGCCATCCAGGCTCATACAATGACCAAGTGAAGCTTGGGCCGGGACCTATTGTTGGCCAATAAATGAGAGCCAGAGTGACTTGGGCTGTCATAAGTCTGAGTTGAAAGAATACTGGAGCAACTAGAACAAACATTTGCAACATAGTTCAAGAACTGGTAGTACATGGTTGCCATATGTTAGAGTAGAAAGGATACCGGAACAATTAGGAGAATTCTATCCTATTCTTTCTGTCTCTGCTGCTAGCTGTGTTCTCTTGGACAAGTCATATATCCTCTCTGGATCTCAGTTGTCACTGTTTTAGATCTATAAATGTGAGGGTTGGACTAAACTCTCTTCTGGCTCCAATATTCTATCTGTGCCATAAAAGAAGTACAATAGACATGTTCAAGGGAGAGAAATCAATCATTTAGTGGGGAAAGGGGGGAGGCAGGAGATACTTCATTGAAGAGGCAGGATTTGATCCTGACCTAGAAGGACAGGGAGAAAATGAGTTTTGTGATGGTGACCATGAAGAATGGCAGAAATGATGATAGTACAATGCCTTCCTGATGATACTTGAGAAGAGAAAATGTGGTCATAAACGCCCCGTGTTTCTTCCCAAAGAGGAAGTATTTATACAATGAAATGGTCTACTGGTTTATTCCATACCCTGCATATATTACAATGATGCTATCTCTTAGCCTAGCTTAGGTTTCCAACATTATACTCAGTGATTTCCTACCTTTTGTTAGTAAGTTCCCTTAATAAAGGAAGAATGCAAGTGGTTCTGACCGCTGTCCATACATTTCTGTAAATACAGAATGTCCTTGGGGGGTAGCAAGAGAGGTGTATTGTTACTTTCAGTGATTTCTAAATAGTAAGGTGACTTGTTGAAGGCTTGGATGCTTGCCAACATCTCCCTAATTGCTGTTCCTCTCACAGGACTGGCAAGTTGTCTCTCATAGGCAAACATTGGGGGTCATTTCCATGTCAGATAACCTTTTATCAAGCAGATGTGACTCCTCTGTATTTCCCAGAGCTGCTCTCTAACATCAGTGCTGTTGCTATGTCTGTCAGAGGGGTACTCTCAGAAGTCTAGCAATTATTTTTATTGAACTCAGTCAAAATGGCTGCTTTATTGATAGAGCCTCATCAACAGCTCTTTGTTCTTTCCTTCCAACAGAGTAAAGTGAAGAGTGTCCAATTCTCATACTCCTTTCCAATTAGGCTCAGGTCTCTATACCATTATTGACCTTTACTTTATATTTAAAGAACATATGATCCCTCTTATAACAACCACTCTTATAACAATGTGATTCTACTGAATATTTCTAGAGTGAGGTCTCCCCTCTACATGTATTTACCTGTGTTAAGATTCAGTGTTAAGTATTTCCAAACTTTCCATTCAGCAAACATTGTAATAATAATAATAGCTCACATCTATTTAGAGTTTTAGCATTTGCAAGACAGTTTACATGTGAGGTAGGATCCCACTCAACAAATAAGGAAATGGAGCTTAAGTGACTTGGACAGAAGCAAAAAACCAGTAAGTGTCTGAGGTAGAATTTGAATCCAGATCTTCCTGAGTCCAAATCTAGCACTTGGTTGGATTTATTTATTTTTTATCCACTCCGCCATGCTGATAAATCCTCATAACACAGCAGTTGGTCCATGTAAAACACTAACCTGAGGGTATTGAAGTTAATGAACTCCATTTCCATAATGCAAAGCTACTGTTTAGAGAGTACTTATTAGCTAAATTTTGCATCAGACATCTTCAAAAAGCTAAAGTTCTTTTTTGTTTACCACATTTTAAGGGGATGGTGAGAGAAGAAAGAGTATACAGTTTCATGGAAATTATTTTACAACTATGGCCAGTTGCCTACTCAAGAGCTCATGGGGAAAATGATAGAGAGTGGAAACAGAAGAGGAACAGTCCACAGTTTTGGAAGGATAGAAGATTGAGCTACTGTAACAACTGCCAATTTGTGATTAGATGGAGAACTTCCTAGTCAATACTTCATGCCTAGAAGTGGTCATTATTGGTGTTGGAGTGAGGAAACATGGTAACTGCTGCTCAAAAAATCATCTTGAGTGCCATAGTTAGCACCAATTTGGGGGTTAGTCAGCAGCATACACTGGTTAAAGTTGGATCCCATACGACAAGCATTAAGTAAATGCCTACCATGTGCAAGGTTCTTAGAATACAAAGACAAAACGTCCCTGTCCTCAAGATGCTTACATTCTGTTGAACATTGTTATAGTCAACAATTAACTATTATAAAAGTAATTACTGAGTGAAGTTCTAATAGCCATGCCTATGTAACTGGATTCTTGAGTGCAGGAAAAATTCTTGTAGAGGTCAGGAAATTAGTTGTGGCAAAAAATTAAAAAATTCTTTTATCAGTGAAGTTTAGTAAAGGAAAGTGAATACCTAGGTGGTCTATAAGTTAAATTGTTTTTAAATTCAATTTAGTTTTATTTTGAGGTTAAAATTCTGAAAGTAAGAAAACCAAAACTTGTTATGTTTGTATAGTCAAGTGAAACACATTCCCACATTGACCATGTCTCAAACAAAACCAACAGAAAACCATAAACCTTAATCTACATTCTGAGTCCATCACCTCTCTATTTGGAAATGGGTAGCATATTTCAAAATGGGTCCTTTGGAACTATGGTTGGTCAGAGTTTGTATGTCTATTGTTTTGGTCAGAGTTTGTATGTCTTTCAAAGTTGTTTATAATATTTTTACAATCTTTGCAATATTGTTGTTATCATATAAATTGTTTTCTTCTGGTCATTACACTTCGTATCAGTTTTTACAAGTCTTCCCGGGTTTCTCCGGAACTATCCCCTTCATTTCTTAAAGCACAGTAGCATTCCATCACTTTCATATACCATAACTTGTTCAACAATTCCTCAAAAAGAGCTACTATAAATATTATCAGACATATGAGTCCTTTTTTTCTTTCTTTGATGTCTTTAGGATAGAGAACTCATAACAGTATCATTGGGTCAAAAGGTATGTTCATTTTAATATATTTTGGAGCATATTTCCAAACTGATTTCCAGAATGGCTAAACAAGTTCACAAGAGTTCATTAATAGTGTGCTAATATACCTATATTCTAATAATCCCTTCAGATTTTTTCACTTTCTTTTTTTGTGTGAACTTATGCCAAACTCATGGCTGTGAGGTGGTATCTCAGACTGGCTTTAATTTATATTTCTTTTAATTTTCAGTGATCTGGAACATTTTCGTTATAACTGTTGATGAGAGTTCGGGTTTCTTCTTTTGATAACTATCTATTCCTTGACCATTTATCAATTTGGAGAATGGCTCTTATTCTGTAAATTAAATTGAAAATGAAACTATTATTATAGTATAAAGTCTAGCATAACACAGGAATGACTACTATCTTAACCTCCTTTCAAAAAAAAAAACCTCCCTCCAAAAAAAACCCCAAATTTGGATTTTTTTATACAAACTCTTTTTTAATGGAAAATCAATGTGAAAATTGTTCTTTAAAAGTTTCTAATTAATATTTTCAAGAATCTCTATATTAAAGCATGTCTAGAATTTCAATAACTAAGAAAAATGTTTTAAATTAACAGCTAAAGCTACTGTCAAGGGCCATCAATTTTTATTCTGAAATCTTGCCAAACAGAGAAGTTCTGGGGCAAAATAGTTCTATTTTTAAAGTTGGACTAAACAAAGAGGCTTGTAATTATAAAACTATGAGTATATTAACTTTTGTGTAACCCATGTGTTAATTGGGCCCTGGCTCTTGACACAATGCACAAGGCTCAGGGTGGTGATGGTAGCATTCTCAATATTAATCTTTGTAACTCATTTTGCCCCTTCTTAGGATTTCCTCTGGGAATATCATAATTTGTCTCATGTACCTGTCAGTGTTCTTGGCTCCCCCTGAAAGTTTTAAAGCTAATAAGGCATTGGACCTAGGAAAGATTTTATTTGAACATAAGGGGGAATTGATTCACAAAGAGGGATTATATCCAAGCCTTTCAACCATCATCAAAATTCTATTAACCTTTTTGGAGAGTACTAAGCAACTCTCCTCTCTCCTAGGATCCATCTTCCCTCTGGAACAATATATTTAATGCGGTCCACTGAATTGTTGAAGGGATAGGTCAAGATTCCTCCTGAATGCCTGTATTCCCCTGCTCTGTCAAACTTTCTTTGCAGATGGTGTGACTTATGATAGATATTCTTTCCGGGTGTGTTTTGGCCATTCTCTATGCCTATGTTAATCTCTAAGGCTAGTTCAAATGTTCACTACCTATCATTAATGTAGTGCAAACTTAGTGGTCCTCACTGGACTTAGGCCCTATCAGTGGGGCTATTAGGACTTGGCAAGAAGAAATAATATCTTAGCCCAGAGAATTTATAAAACATGTAAGAGACAGCTGAAAAGGGGAGAGAAGAAGATAGAGGAAGGAGCGCAAAACCTGACTTCTCTGGCCGTGTTTGACATAACTACTAAATGCTTCCTGAAATATATTCAGAATTTCCAGAAACCAGATCTCTATGGTACAAGAAATGTAGCAGAATTACGCCAAATGGAATCTCAGGTGCAATACTCTTAAAAATTTAGAAAAACAGAACAAAATAAGGATAGTGCCAAATCCTGATATTAGACAAGAAAACCTCAGGTGATGAATTCACATTCTACCATTGCAACTGTGATATTCGGCAAAGAAATCATCTCTAAGTACCCTTTCAACTCCAACTTGCAATGATGCTTTGATACTAGGAGTCAAAAGCAACACATGCAGTAGACAGAGAATAATATACCTCTCTAATATTCTCACCATATTCAGTTTGGGTTTACAGCTATTTGTGAGCATATTTTATCATCCCTGCTGGAGTGTAAGTACCATCACCCCACTCCCAGTGATTGGATGGCTCCCCTCAATATTTGCACTTATGGAGGTCCCCTGGGCCATCCATCTCTTCATTTCTCACCGATACAGTCTGGATTTTTCCATTATATGCCTTCAGCATCCCTAATTTTTTTCAACTTCATTTTATGTGTTGTCTTTCCTCATTAGAATGTAAACTCCTCGAGAGCAGGGGCTGTCTTTCTTTCTGCATTCATTCATGTACTCCCAGCATTTAGTACAGAGCCTGACATTTAGTAAGGACTTAAAAAAATGCTTGTCGACTTCATTATAATAACAGGGTCTTATTTAATTTTTGCATTTCTCTCAGTGCCCAAGAAAGTGCTTTGTATATAATAATATTTAATTTTTTAAATGAATCTTCAATGACTGGATGAATGAATATGAGTGTAGATTATTTTGAAGTTTTCAATAAGTTTTCGGTGAATGGATAGTTGATTAAATATGATTTAGAATTATTCTTGATTACATCAGGGTGACTTTTACACAATTTTAAACCATTAAGGGAAGATAATTAATTCAATTAAAATAGACAAAAATGTATTAAGCATTTACTTTCTTGAAGGCATCATCCTAGGTTCTGGCTTCTTAAAATAATACAAAGTTCTTATCACTCAACTTGATTATTCAGATAATCTTTTCAAATGTTCGTGGAAGGAAAGAAAATTATGCTTGGTTTTGCCTGCGATATCTAGATGTTGAAACAAAAGCTTTTTGGTTTGGATTTATGTGTTGGTTTGTTTTGGTGAAGATGAAGAATAGAAGATCAGAATTTTTCACAATAGAATTGGCGATATCTTCAATATCTTCTTATGAGAGAATTATAGAAAGTTAGAGCTGGAAGATCCTTAGAGATCATTTATGATCTAGTCTTACCTTCTCACTTAAAAAGGGAAGAAGCTAAGGCTTACAGAGGTCATGACTTCCCCAAAGTCACATAATAAGCAGTGGCAGAGATAGAACTGAGGCCCAGACTCCCTAATAACTCAAACTTTCATTTTGTCTTGATGATGGCAGATATAGCCACAAGAGGACTAATAAGAATGAACTTTAAAGAAATGTGGGTCTTAAGGGCCATCTTTGCCTCTTCTGGCCCAAAACAATGGTTTCAGTTGAGATTAATACTAAATACCAATGAGGAAACTGGACAACATTTTAACTTAGGTTTTAAAAAAGCAGGAAAAGGAAAGGAAGAGAAACCAAAACATCTTAATTTTGTTAAGGTTTGGTTTCTACTGTGGCTTCTCCAAATGAAGCAGGTAGTTGAGGAAAAAAGCAGTCAAACTGGCCTAAAAACATCTGGCTTTCCCCAAATCACCCAGAGCAAAGAAAAACTCAGTCAGAGGGCTCTTCAGGAAATATTTTCTAGCAATCACTAAGTATTCATTGAATACTCCGGTGACTAGCACTGGGCTATGACCTCCCTGGAACAGAGAGGACATGGCATGGTTCATGCCTTCAAGCAGTGACTATCAAATACATCAAGCAGGAAAAACACAGATAATAATCAGAGAAAACAGCATAAATTAGCAAACTGGTAAATGATATAGTAAAGACTTTAATGGTAAATGATATATATAGTAAAGACTTTTAGTGTCACAGATGTTCAGTAAAGGGAGAGATGTGATGAGCAAAACAAAGAAAATATTACTGGCTTTTAGAAATGTGATCTCTTATTTCCATTTGGGCTTGACACAGCTCAGGCCAGCTGGTATGATGACAAGAGTTCTGGACTTGAAATCAGAAAAACCCAGGATTGAGGCCTAGCTCTGCCACCTCATAGCCATGCGATCTTGGGCAAGTCAGTTAACCTCTCAAATCCTCAGTTTCCTGAATGAAATTAAGGTGCTTGTAATATTTCCCAGCATCCCTGTAATGATTGAGTGAAACGATATATGTGAAACTGCTTTGAAAACTGTCAATGTAATCCAACAAGTATTTAAGTATCTGCTAATATTTTGAGAAACACTGTGCTCTGTTCTTAGGGAGCTACAAAGACAAAATGAAAAACAACCTCTTTCCTTGAACTCCTTACAATGAACTTTAGAAATGCATATACCATGTAAACAGATAAGTTGGATATATGTATATATGCATGTATGTACGTATGTATGTGTGGATTATGTGATCGGTATTATGTATAAACCAACTTATTTGTTGTATATACCTATAGGTGTATATATAGAGATATAGAGATATACATATACACACGTGTACATATACATATGTGTGTTATGGGTATGTGTATATATATATGTATACACACACACACACACACACACAGATACATCAAGCCAAACTGTTTACATGTATATGATCTGAGGTGGAGCCCTATAGAGCTATACAGATGTAGCTAGTGATGATGAGACTAATTATGATGGAGAAGGAGGAAAAGGCAACAAAATTATTACCATTGTGTTAAACATCACTCTGAAAATATAGAGATAACTATAGAGCATAATAAAAACAAAGGAGGCCTTCCATGATACCCTCAGCACAAGCTACACACCTGCTCCAATTCCCTCTGCAACTTTCTTCATTCACTTCAATTTTCAACTGAGGATATTCTCTCTCTCTCTCTCTCTCTCTCTCTCTCTCTCTCTCTCTCTCTCTCTCTCTGTGTGTGTGTGTGTGTGTGTGACTCTCTCTGTCTCTGTCTCTGTGTGTGTGTCTCTGTATCTCTGTCTCTCCATGTCTCTGTGTCTCTGTCTCTGTCTTTGTGCCTCTCACTTCCTCCCTCTTTTTTTCTGTCTCTCTTTCCTGTCTCTATTTCTCTGTCTTTCAATTTGTCTCTGTCTCTCTCTCTTTTGTCTCTCTCTGTTTCTTTTCTTTGTCTCTGCCTCTTTCTCTCTCTGTCTCTCAATCTGTCTGTCTTTCTCCTCCCCTTTCTCTGCTTGTTCTCTCTCTCTCTCTCTCTCTCTCTCTCTCTCTCTCTCTCTCTTTCTCTTTCTCTCCCCCCCCCCCTTCCTTTCCCTCTCTCTCCTCTACTTTGTTTTTGACTCTCTTCTGGTGTCAGTGCTGTAAAGGGGAACACCTTGATATCTGCTTTCAGAGAACTAGCTAAAAGTAAAATGCCAGAGGCAAGAAATTCACTTCATGTGCTTCAAAATGCCATGAGGAAATGTACAATAGACCAAAAAGCCCTATGCTGGGGGGTTGCCGTGCTGTTAATCTATGGAATGTTCCACACATTTCCCCATTTTGTGTATTCCTTTTAGAATGGCTGCAAAATCACAATATTGATCAACCTTAAGCCTTGGGGCTATCTTCCTAGCATCTTCAGCTCACAACTCACCTACAACCCCTTATACCTTTTGTAACTGCTTCTCCTCCTCCCAGAGTGGGGGTGGTACTTGTGTGTCTTTCATAATCCCCTGGTGAAAAAGTGTTCCCTCCTGTTCTCCAAACAGCCCATTAATTGGCAGGTGATGGAACACCCCACCTGTACAATACTTCTCTTCTGTTAATAAATGACACAAATTAAAATGATCACACTTATCGTATATTCCACTTGAGATTAAATAAGGGAATGTTTTATTCTGTGTAAGTATCTTCCAGCTGTAGGAAGAAAATGTTAATCAGACATTAAAGATGCCAAGAAAAATAAATTCAATATGTAAATAGCTACTTTGAGTAATTAGCTATTTACTATTTAATAAATGTTAAGTAAGATTTCCCAGTTCACCACTACGCTTCAAGAAAAGTAGTTTCAAGGGCACCACAACAGGTAAAAGTTAAAAAAGTTTAGTCAGATTCCAGAAGCATTAACAAAACCTTTCTTTTAACAACTGAAATCAAATACAATCAAATAGGTTGGAGGGAGAAAGAGGGTGACAGACCAGGGATATCACATCAGGTTAAAAGAAAGATCTGGGGACAGGGGATTAAAGAAATTGCTAAAGGAAATGTGAAAGAGAAAGTCTCCTCTGAAACAAAAACAGCTAATCATTGTTTGGCTGTAAGGTCCACTTTTCCTTTTAGTAACTGCTATTATGTAATAACATAACGTTGTTAACATCAGGGAAATTAGAAATGAAAGAAAATAATTAAATAAAGCCATGAGAGCTATTGTTCAGTCTGAGCCCTGTTTCCCTTCTGGATGGAGTGTAGAGAGATTATGGGGGCAGACAATCACCAGATTGGTGTGGAGAGAAAGAGCATAGGACTTAAAATCTGTAATGGTAATTAAGGTGGGACTTTATTTATTTTTTTTTTTTTTACTGTTTTCTCTTTTAGAATGCTAAAGTAATCAAGTGCCTTTGATTAAATCTTGCTAGATGCAAAGCCCCAGGCCCACACCCTTTTGCTAACTAGGTATGAAGCCCCACACCCACATGCTTTTGCTGATTAGGTGTGAAGCCTTCAGGCCCTAAGAAGGGTATATATACTCAGAGGTTGGCATTTTACTTTAGGGCTCTCACTCACTGGAAGAGTGTCCTGTGATTTGACCAGATGAGACTCTGGGTAGCTGCTGGAATCCCCAGGGTTTGAAAACCCAGATGTTGGTGCCTCTCTCTCTCTGGTAACCACAATTCTTTGGTCAGACAGCTAGAGGTCTGTCTGTTGATAACTGTGTGTGTTTGCTCTGTTTATTTTGTCTCTGTTTGTAATTCCTGGTTGTATTTGCTCTGAAGTTCAAGGTGCTGGCTTTTCCCCCAGAACTAAGTGAATGATAGATATATGTGTGTTCATTAAAGTGAGATTGTAAACCCCTTAAGGTTGCTTTCCTTAGAAAAGCAGATCAAAGAACCTGTGCTATCAGCCTTCCTGTATGCTTTTGTTGTTGGTCTTTCACCTCCACAGCAGCTGCCAGTGATATTTTTGTTACAAAATCTAGACCTCCAGATTGGAATTCTGGTTCCACAAGGTACTTGCTAGGTTGTGACCTCAGGTAAGTCATTTTACCATGCTAAATGCCAGCTTCCTTATCTGTAAAATTTGGATAAAAATATCTACCGCCTATTAATAGGAATTGATGGAATGAGACCTAGAGAGGGCCTCGATAGATAATGATAGGTAAATTTACTCTAGATCAGTGCTCTTAACCTGGAGTCCAAGGGTCCCCAAGGAGTCTAAATATGAAGGGATCTCAGATTTTTAAAAATTACATCTTCGTTTTCAGTTACCTCTAAATGAAATTTAGCATTTCCTTCATTTATGAAATGAAGCAATAAACATTATTTCTGAGAAGGGATCTATAAGCTTAACCAAACTGCCAAAGGGGTTCACACCACAAAAAAGAAAAAAAAAAGCTAAGAATCTCTGCTCTAGGTAGTGAAGCAGTGCTGTTTAAGTAAACAGTTATCAGGGGAAGATCAGACTCTACAGATGTTGAAGTTCAATTGGTCGAAATAAACAGTGCTCCAGGAAAGGATTTCTGGAGGGGTATTGACTCCCTTTTCTAGCCGGCAACTTTTGTGGCATTTTAGTAAATGGTTGCTATTTAATTGAACTGATACCAACTCAATAAAACAGATAGGATTTTCCAGCAGTCCATTTGAGAGGAGAGCATTTAATGAGGAATTATAAGGACATAGACTTTCAGAGAAATATCTAATTCGATACAAAGATATAAATCTGCTCAAAATAACTCTGTAAGTTGAGAATACAATTTTTAACACAATAGCTCTAAAGAGACATATCTACACTTCATTTCACATAGGGTAGAATTATATAACAAATCAGTTTCACGTCTAAGGCTAGTTTGTGTGGCATGTGGTCATGTGACCTATCAACTCCAAAACAGTGCGGGGAGGGGTGGAGGGAAGGGAAATTAATAATAATAATGGCTAACATTTATATAGCTCTTACCATGTGCCAGGTACCATGCCAAGCACTTTACAAATATTATTTCATTTGATTCTCACTACAACCCTGGGAAATAGGTGCTTTTATTATCCCTATTTTACATCTGAGGAAACTGAAGTAGATAGAAGTGAAGTAACTTGGCCAAAGCCACACAACTAATAAAAGTCTGAGGTGGAATTTGAATTTATGTCCTCCTAACTTCAGGTCCAGCGCTCTATCCACCTACCTGCCACTAGCTGTGACCAGAAAAGAGAGACTTGGGGGGGGGGTGGAAGGAAGGAGGGAGAGAGAAAGAAGAGAGAGGAGTGAGGAGAGGAAAGGAGAGGGGAGGGGAGAGAGGGAGAGGAGGAGAGGGGGTATGGGGAGGGACACTATCTGCTCCACTATGTGGCAAGCAGGAGACTAGGATGGTAGTGACCTCAACAGGGATAGAGAAATTAGGAAGAGGTAAAGATTAGGGGGAAAGATGAGTTCAGTTTTGGACATGTTGAGTTTAAGATATCAATAAGACATCCAGTTCAAGATACCTAAGATCTCTTCCACCACTGAATCTATTATCTCTGATTATTGACAGGCCTTCTAAATCAAGCCGAGATGCCAGATCTGTAATTTGAACCATAAGCCAAGATTTCCTTTTTGTACTTGTATGTAAGATGGATTTTAGTGTAAGGTGGATTTTCTTATTCTTTCTTAGAGTTTAGTTCTCAGCATCCATGGCCATAACAATTTCTAGTTCCTGTGAGTTAGATAATATTTCCCAGGCTCATGTCTCGTAAACAGTCCTGCTGTGATTGCACAATGAGATAGAATGGTGAGATGATGTAAACTTGTGAGGCTATTGCTTGCAATGTGCCTTCTTTGTCTGTTGCCTATAAATCAAGTGGGCACTGGTCAGTAAGTGGAGATTTGGGTAATGCATAGAGGAATTTGTGTACCTGTCTTGGTCAGCCCCCATCAAGGGGAATCGGTATGCTTGCCTCACCTAGACCCCACTGAAGCTTGAGGGGATTTAGGGGAGTGCACATGTTCTGCCTGTCTCAACTGATCCCATGGAGACATAGGGGTTATTGCCCCACCCCCACCTTCTCACCCACCCCTGCGAGAGGGGTAATTAGGGAAAGCTATAGGAGTGGTGCTTCCATTATCAGCAAGTCCCTTTGAGAAGATCAACTAGAATAAAGTAAGCTAGTTTATTTAACCCCTTATTATGACTCCATCCCTGTCTACACAGAACAAGAGTGAACCTGTGCTGGAACACCTGCTAGCAGCCCTCACGTGTGTTACCTGTCTTATACTTGGTGTAGTCAGTGTTACCTGTGTGTTTACCTGTGAAACAGTGTTGATGAAAACATCACACCCAGGGTCTTTCAGGGAAATAGACCTGGAACTTCCCATGTAAGTGGCTCTAGAGGACACTATTTTTACTAATTGTTATGCTCAACTAAGTATTGGGTTTGGGAGTCCTATTGCTGCTGAATGACATGATTCATGGAATCATAGAATCAACAATTTGGACGGCTTCTCAGATAGAAAGGGTCTCTCTTCTTCTCCCCCTGGTCAGTGGAGACACTCTAGCATTCTAGTTCAAGGCTTCAGCAGGTTATAAAGGCGGGGGTTGGGCAGGGGACGGGTGTCCTTCAGGGCATCCCATCTATTGCACAGCCTTAAATGACCAAGTTTAATTTAGTCATGTTGCTCCATGTCTCTCAGGTCCTTTTCAAATCTCTAAGGAGTCCTTGTAGATGCTTCAATATTTTTGAGGAAATATTCCATCATTCACAAGTGCCAACAAATATTTGTCCTACCCCTCAATCCCGCAACTCAGCTTAAAAAGAAACAGGAGGAAACAAGTCTCTGTGATATTCCAGGTAGGAAAGTTTCCAGTGAGATACCTTGGGCAGACTGGCATTTTCCTTTGGCTGATGACAGAAGTATCAGAAGCACCATGACACCTGTGACCCAATAGGTTTAAGCTGTTTGTTTATTTTCAGCAAGTAGCTTTCTTCCACTTAACCCCGAACTTGACCTTCTATAGTTTCACAAGCTAGTGCCTAATCATTTCCCTTGAGTCCTAGTTACAGGGCACACCTGGTGTTTTCTTGATTATCAGGCAGCTTTTCTAACAGCCCAATCCTGTAGAAGAGCCAAAAGGAGAAGGGAGAGAGAGAGTTATGTGCTGCTTAAGACAAATTAAGTATTCCTAAGATGTGAAGAGTCAATGGGTTGAATAGAGACCCAGTGTCAGAGTCAGGAAGAACTGGGTTTGACTACCACTTCTGACATAAACTGAATGTACGACCTTGGGGAAGTTACCTAACCTCTCACTGCCCTAGGTGTTGGGCACTAAAAGTTGCAGAGAAGGTGCCAGCCTGTACCACCAGAAAATGTCTCTTCATCTGGGATTTCCCTATATCAGTAAAATCATAGGTCCACTTCTCTATCCCTACTCGAAAGACTTGTTTAACAACATCTTCTCCTTCCTTGACTTGCATATATATGCAGAACATCTCACATGTGTTCTCTTCAAAGCTGGAAAGGACCTCTAGAATTTAATCAGATGATGGTCACAAAAAATACTAGCATGATGCCCATAGTGACAATTCTTATCTATCTTCTCTGGTCTGCAAAACATTCACAAAAAGGAATATACAGATGTAAAGAAAAGGGCTAGGATAATTCTTAGTATTTTTAAATTTTATTTATACTCTTTAAATACTGTATAGCAGCATTGATTTGTGTCCAATCTATATTTTTCTTTTAGGTTTTGCTTATAGATATTGTCAAGTCTTTGTTTTCTACTATGTTTAGGTCTTGAACGTCCCTGTCACCACAGTAGTTCTTTATGGCCAGGTTCTTTGCTTGCTCATTCTTCCAGCCTGCTTCTTGACTTGGGACTGTATGTTAGCGTTGAGCTCTGCTCTCTTCTGAAGGGGATGTCTGGCTGGAGCTTCTGCCTTTTTATGATCTTCTGCTGTTTTCACAGCTCAGGCTGGGGGCCTGAAAGTTTTGGTTGCTTCTACAGAGGTATGATCTGCTGAGAGATTTGTTCACTGCCCTCCTGGTACGCATTCTGCAAGTTCCTAACCCAGGTTTGGGTCTAGTGGACTGTATATAGTTGAGTTTTCATAGAGTGCTGCTGGACTCACTATGGGCATCATCTCAGCTATATACCTTGGACTCCACCTTTAGAGCCTCAAAAGCTCTGATTGGTAATATTGCTTTATCTTGTCTGGAAGCTGGTCTTCATGCCATTTACCAGTCATCTTCACACAATTCTCTCCACCCCCTCCCCTTCTAACTCTCCTTATGTGTTTTCTTCCCTTATTAGCATGTATTCTCCTTGGGGGCAGATTGTCTTGCTTGTTTTTATTTGCATCCCCAGTGCCTGACACATAATAAGCACCTAATAAATATTTTACATATCTATCTAGAATTTACCACATAGGACTGGTGAGAGGGTAAAATGAGATGATGCATGTAAAGTTTCAGAAAAATGAAAGAGTTTGTGTCATAAAACATAAATGTTAGGTAATATAAGGTTTTCCTGATTGATTAAATTAGGGGAGAAAAAAAGAAAAGAGATTCTGAATACATTAGCAGGGGTAGGAAACATGTAGCCTCAAGGCCACATGTGGCCCTCTAGGTCCTTAAGTGTGGTCCTCGAATCCAAATGATTCCATCTTTCTCTGGATGCAGATAGCATTCTGGAGAGCAATCTAGGATTATGCTCAAAGAATTATTAAACTGCCTATAGCCTCTGACCTAGCAATGCCACTACTAGGTCTGCTTCCAAAGGTGATTAGGGAAAAAGGAAAAAAAAACCTATGTATTCTAAGATATTTATAGCCTCTCTCTTTGTGGTGGCTAAGAATTGGAAAATTGGAAAGAATTGGAAATTATGGGAATGCCCATCAATTGGAGAATGAATGAACAAGTTGTATTAGCCTGTGATTGTGATGGAATGCTACTATGCTATAAGAAAGGATGAGCTTGATGATCTAAGAAAACCATGGATGGACTTGCATGAAATAGTGAAGACTGACATGAGCAGAACCAGGAGAACATTGTATACACTAACAGCATTGTTGGTTTAAGAACTTTGAGCAACTGAGTCATTTTGACTATTATAAACACCCGGATTAACTACAAAGGATAGTAAAAGAAAAATGCTATCTGCATCCAGAGAAAGAATAGATAGAAGTATGTATAGAATGATTTTACAAATGTGTGTAGGTGTATTTATATATGTACATGCATACATATATGTGTGTGTGTGTGTGTGTGTGTGTGCGCTTATTTCTAATAATGGCCATCCCTGGGGTGGGGGTGGGGGAAGGGAAGAAAAAAAGGAAAATAAAAGAAATTTATATGATAAGTGTGTTATACACTTAAAAAGAATAGCAAGTTGTGCTTAATACATTGTCAGTTTCATGTACTGTGTGATCCTGTGACACTGGCCTCCTTGCTCTTCCTAGAATAACTGTGCATTTTCTCTGGCTGTATCCCATGTCTGGAATTCTCCTACCTCTCATCTCTGCCTCCTGGCTTCCCCTTTCTTCCCCCAAGTCTCATCTAAAATCCCACCTCCACAGGAAACCTTTCTGGATCCCCTTTAATTCTAATTTCCTTCCCCTCTGCTAATTACTTCCAATTTACACCATATGTAGCCTCTTTGCATGTTGTCTCTCCCATTATTAGCCTTTGAGATCCTTGGGATCAGGCACTGTCTTTTCCCTTTCACTTACAATGCTTAGCATAGTGCCTGGCATATACTAGGTGCTTAAAAATGTTTATTGACTGACAGACATTGGTGAGTCTCATCTTCAATGTAGGGACCTATACAACCTATTCCTACAGGTTTCCAGACACATAGTACTACCTTTAAAATTTGCACTCTGCAGAGAAAGAATAAAATTGTGGGGCTGCTTGAGAAGACAACCCTATCCCAATGGATTTGCAACTTCCAAATAATTCACAGCAATAGCAGAGAATGCCACATTTTTGTTTCTCCTTAATCCTAGTGCCTTTTTTCTGATATTAGCTCCAATTTATTTTAATTACACACACACACACACACACACACACACACATCTTATTTGTACCTAATTGCATATTTTCTTCCCCATTAGACTATGAACTCCTTGAGAATAAGGACTGGTTTTAGGGGGCCTTTCTTTGTACCTTCAACTCCTACCACAGTGTCTGCTACATTATAGGTCCTTAATAAAGGTTTTTTTGACTTGATTCTGTATTGATTCTGTATATATGTTCAGGACCTTATCCTAGATCACCAGTTCAAGAGTTCTCCACATTCTTCCAGGAGGCTATGGTTCAGAAATTTCCATTAGGTATCCTATGGTTTCCTCTCCTCAGTTTCCATCTGAGACTAGGAGGTTACAATATTTCTCCTCCACGGTAAAGTCCAAGAATTCAGTGTCTTTGAAAGTCTCCCCTTATAGGAGTTTCAGTCACATAACTCTGTTCTTTCATGGGTCCACCTTGCTTGGAGGTCCAGGAGTGACCCATTCCATCCTTAGATAGTTCGAATCATTAGGAAATTTTTCTTATAACAAGATTGAATTTAAATTTTTAAAATGTCCTCATGTTACTCCTAACCCTTCCCTCTGGGGCCAAGAAGAACAAGAGTAATCTTCCTTTCACTTGACAGCCCTTTAAACACTTGGAGACAACAATTGCATCCACTCAGACTCCCAGGAGTTATTCTGGCATATACCTATCTGTCTTCATATACCTTTCCCATCATGTACTTATAAGCTGGGATTTTTTAGCTCAAGAGCAAGACCTTAATAATAAAAGACTTTCAATCTCTAGAGTCATTTCAAAAGGATGTATTTTTGCTGGAAATAGCATAAGGGATAATCATTTTTCCTTGAACTCAAAGTCGCTCTATGATCCAAAATATGAAATGTAAAATCTACAAAGGCTAAGGTCAAAGAGAAAAGTCTTACTTAAGTTCCTGTGTCTGTACCTAAGATGAAGTCTGGTGGATAGTGATTCTTCCTACTTCCCAAGTCAAGGATTAGAACAGTTGTTTGCTTTATGCCCAGAACCAGATTAATGAGAGAATTCAATTTGTTGAATTGAATGGGTAGCCCTAAAAAAATCTGGAGCTCAGAAGGGAATTACAGTCATGTCATTTTGAGCTGCAGATAAACTAACCCCAGCCAAGCACATCTGGTACATACCATCTGAGCAAGAAGCGGTTTTCAACTCTGGAGAGTTATTCAGCTGATAGAAATGTAGACAGATACAGTGAAGGCTCTAAGTTTCAAAGTTAATTTAATAATTAACATTAAAAAATTTAATTTTAATTTATTTTAATCAATTTAAATTGCTTAATTTTAAATTTTAATTTTGATTTAATAAACAAATAACAAAATAACCTGGAGAGCACCACTCAGAAACAAAAGCTAGCGGAGATAATTTGCCCATTATAAAAATCATAAGATTAGTTTCCTTGATTAAGTAATTTCTTGAGTTACATTTCTTTTGATCATGTAAAGAAAAATCATTTTGAAATTATTAGAGCTCTGAGCGAGGCAATGATCACTCACAACTCCAAAAGGCTAATGATGAAGCAGGCTTCTCACTTCTTGGCAGAGTGATGATGGCGTATTTCACATACGACCAATACATGAATTTGTTTTGATTGACTTTATCTATTTTTTACAAAGGGTGCCATTTTGGGGAAGAGGAGAAAGTCTGGGTATGAGAGGAAAGAGTGATAAAGATGCAAAAAATATGAAAAGAATATCAATGAACAATTAAAAATACACAGAAGACAGCAGAAGAAAGATGAGAAGGGGACAGAGTCAAGTAGGGTTTTGGATAAGATAAGGACTTATCCACAGTCTCACAGACACCTTATAAATCTAATTTGACTCTCTTATTTTACAGAAGAAGGAACTGAGGCCAGTAAAGGCAAGGGCCTTGTAAGGACACATAGTGAGTCATACCCAGATTGGTTACAATAAGCCAGGTCTACATTCTCCCCATAAATGGCTCTTTCAGCTATTACCTTGACCCCTTTCTTTCTAGATGCAATCAGGCCTAGAGAATCTCTATACAGAAACAAGGGAATAGGAACCAAAATGAAGGAACCCAGGTCAGGCAATGGGGGTGGGAAATAGAGGCTGTTATTATGTATGGCCAGAGGTAAACACTCAGTTCGTGAATGTGAACGTACGTGTATACATATATACATAAATCATGTGTGTATATGTATATTTGTATAGATGTGTGTATGCATATATATCCCTTCACGCATACACACATACACACAAGCCCATGAGGTTATGGATAAGAGGAGGAGAGGGCTACAAAACACTTGTGCTGTCAATGCTGTTGTATTAAATCATATATATGTGTTGTACACACATGCATACACGTGTGTATGCATGTTTGTGTGCATATACATACAAACATATTAATGTGTATATACATATATGTAAATATATGTGTTTTAAGTAATAGTCTACACATAGTAGAGATTCAAAATTTCCTATGTAATCCTTTTTTCCTCTTTCTTGTATATAAAAATGTCTATATTTTTGATGTATGTCAAACTAAAATTTAAAAAAAATATATTTGTTTCCACAGATAATAACTAAGCAAAGGGAGTTAAGTAGTGTTAAGTCACTTGCTCAGGGTCACACAGCTAGTAAGTGTCTGAGGCCAAATTTGAACTGAGATTTTCCTGACTCCAGAACAAATGTTTATCTACTGTGACACCAAGTGCCCTGGAATAAGGATTAGATCTGAGGTTTTTAATAATTTTTTTTGTGTGTCACAGAACCCTTGGAAGTCTGGTGAAACCTTCAGATCCTTCTCAGAATGTTTTTTAAATGTCTAGAATATATAGGATCACAAAAGAAACCAACTAAATTGAAATACAATTATTTTTAAAAATTTGAAGTAATTCATGGACCCCTAGATTAAGGGTTAAGAACCCCTGGATTAGATCATTCTAATAGAGAAGGAATTGCTTAAAATGTGAATGAGGCCTCCTTATAGTAAAAGGTTTGATACTTGCTGCTGCCATTGAGTCATGAATATCAGTAATAGCTAGAATGAAGCTAGTAATAGCTTTGAGGCTCTTAAAAGAAGCATGACTATTAAAAATAAATAAATTTAAATTTTAGATTCCTGCATTAGCCAATAAGTTTCCACAGATGCATTAATGATCAGTAATATATAACACTGAATATTACTCAGGAAAAATTTTCACATGTGCAAAAAGCAAATAAGACTCTTGACCAAGAATTATTCCTTTTCACCACACTCACACACAAAGAAATATAATCTGTCAGAAGCATCATTTTATTTCAAAAAAAATTAGAGATAACAATGTCTTTGTCAGGGCAAGTGTCAGGAATCATTAATTCCCATCAGCAACCAAAAGATTAATGTATTTTCTTGTATTGGCACTTTTGTTATTGTTCCCAACCTGTTTAAAATTTAATCTCTTTGGAGTTCTGTAAGGACATCAAATTAGTATATTTTTACTCTAGAAAAATGATGTTATTCTTGAATTTATGTTTTTTGTTCTAAAGACTAGTTCCTGTATTTTTTTTGTTTAAATCAGCCAATATCTGCCTTCTTACTCTCCTACTCCAAATCCCTCTTCCTCCAACTGTGAATATATGAAAAACAAAAACTATTATAAATATGTATGGACAATCAAAACAAATCTCCACATTGGCCACATAAAAAAAAATGTCTCACTCAACATTCTGAGTCCTTCCCCTCTCTATCAGAGATGGGTAGCATGTTTCCCCCTTAATTCTCTGCAAACCTGGTTGGTCATTACACTGATAGGGGTTCAATCCAACAATATTCTATGAAATTTATTTACAACAACCTGTTCTTCCAATTTGCAATTTATGGACACCCCTTCAGATTGACAGTCTTTGCAACTTCAAAGAAAAGTTATAAATATTTTTGTATATATTCGGATTTGTTTTGCTCCTTCAGTTTACTATCTTATTTACCCCTCCTCTTCCTCCCTTTTGCTTCCTATTTTCCTGTCAAGTAAAATAAATTTCTGAAACCCAATAAAGTGAGTGTGTATTCTTCCTTCTTTTGACCAGTTCAGAGTGAGGTTCCTGTCAGCTCCTTCCCACCAACCTCTGCTCCTTGTTTGTACACACATGCTTGCCTAAAAGACTATTTTATGGAGAACTCACACAGGGCAAGTGTTCACATTCTTGTCAGAAGTGGTGCAAGGACACTCTCAAGGTCTCTCTTAAGAACCTTAGAATTGATTGCGTGCCATGGGAGACAGTGGGCACAGCCCCACTCAGCATGGCATTCCCACATCAGAGAAGGTGCTGTGCTCTAAGAACAAAGTAGAATAGAAGTAGTCCAAAAGAAACACAAGATGTGCAAATTTAGAGAATCCACCCCAATGTTCACATGGACTATTTGTGGGGGTCCTTGTGATAGAGTATTCTGAACTTGTATTGGTCTGGTCAGTCACAGTTGGACATAGTGTAACTTGACTCTAACATAGTGATGTCATTTTGGTCCTCTTTGACAATGAAGGATAACAACCAATCCAATGAATTTCTCTCACCTTTTCTTACCATTCCTTTCTTAAGATAATCAAGGCATAACAGAACCAATCCCAGGTCTTTTCTAATTGGATTTCTGACCCATCCATAAACACTGATGATAATAGGGTTCATAGGAGACACTATCATCTCCGTATATTTGAATGTAAGCAGTTTATTCTTGTTTAGTCTTGTATTATTGTTCATGCATGTTTACTTTTTATGTTTCTCTTCAGTCCTGTGTTAGTACATCAAAGTTTATCTACAGCTATGGATTTTTCATCAGGAATGTGTGGAAGTAATCTTTCATTGGGGACCATTGTTTTTTTACCCCTGTAAGATTATATTCAATTTTGCTGGGTAAGTTTTCTTTGCTGTAAGCCCATATCCTTTGCCTTTCTGGAATATAATATTCTAATTTCTTTCTTCCCTTCTAATGGCGGCTTCTAATCTTGACTGTGACTCCTTGGTATTTGACTTCTTTCTTTCTGGCTACTTGCAGTAACTTTTTTTAACCTAGAAACTTTAGGTTTTTGCTACAATGTTCTGAGGAGTCTTCATTTGGAAGTTTCTTTCAGAAAGTGAGGAATGGATTCTATTTCCACATTGCCTCTGGTTCTAAGAGATCTGAGCAGTTTTCTCTTAAAATGTCTTGAAATATGATGTCTAGGCTCCTTTTTTTATTTATAGACATGATATTCATATAATCCAGTGATTCTTAAATTTTTTCTCCTATGAGGTATCTTTTACTTTCTTCTACTTTTTCAGCCTTTTGACTTTTTTTTTAATATTTCTCGTTGCTCCGTGGAGTCATTGGCTTCTATTTGATCCACTCCTGCTTTCAGAGAGTTTGTTGCTTGAGCAAGGTTTTGTACCTCTTGAGCCAAGTTATTAATTCCTTTTCCAATTCTTTCTTACATAATTTTCATTTATTTTCCAAGACTTTCCTCAAGCATTATCATTCTATGTATAAAAACATTTTGAACTCTTTTTTTTTAGTTCTTGCTTCATCTCTTCCAAGAATTCTAATTGAGTTTGTGCCCAATCTGTGTTTTTTTTTTCTCTGAGACAATGCTTGTAGATATTTTGGAGCCACTATCTTGTTTTTTGTGTCTTAAGTGTTCTTGCCACTATAACAATCCAATATGGTTAAGTCCCTTTTTTTGCACATTATTTCAATCTACTTCCTGACTTCAAATATGATTTTAGGAGTAGGATCTATCACACTTCTGGAGGGAAGGTCTAAGCTGGTCCTGTTGTCACTTTCTGTGTTATGTTATTCTAAAATCTCAAGAACAAGCTGGGGGCCTGCAAATGTTCCCTGCTTCCTATATGCTACATAACATGCTTGAGCTGGGTCTGGGTCTGAGCCATATCACTGCTGTTTCTGACTTTTGAATTTCTTCCTTTCTCAGCACATTATCCAGGGCTTCTCTACCAGGGAACCCACTCTCCTGCACAGGTCGCCTTCTCTGTCTGCCCTGGAGCTGTGCCCCTAAACTGAGTAGTGAGCAACAAAGCTGCCTACACCCGTCCCTATCACAGTGATACAGTATGGGTCCAATGGTGCTCCAGCACAAGTGGAGGACCTCCCTTTGTCCAAGTGCACAGCCTTTCCCTGGGGTGCTAAAGTGTTCCACCTGAAGCATGCTACTGGCCCAAACCTCTACAGACCTCCTGGTCTGCCTCATGGACACATGATTCACTGTGACTTTTTATGGATTTCTCCCATTTGAATTCAGTCTGCATTTTCTAGATCTGTTTGGATTTCAAGCTAGAGGACCTGAGTTGAAATCACACATCTGTCAATTACCATCTGTGTCACCTTGAGTTATTCACTTAATTTCTCTAGGCTTCAGTTTCCTCATCTGTAAAATTAAGCGGGTAGACTCGATGACTTCTAAGGTCCCATGTAAATCGAAATATATTATATACTGTGATCCATTCCTATTAGCACTTCAATATTATTGGAGAATTACTGTAGATATAAAAGAGTTAGTCTTTAATGTGAGAATTTAGGTCTCAAGGAGGGAGGTAAAGACTTTAATACTAGTCCTATCACATTCCACTCCTTGGGGCAAGCTCCTAAAAGTCTTCTATGGGACTTTCCATTACATAAATGGCTTTAGAGTTGTCACTGGATAATCCTAATTTCAGAGATACGAGGAGCTTGTAATAGGCAGTATGGAGGAAGAGGAAGACAAAAATCTAAATGGAAAAGATAGCCAAAAAGAAAACAAACAACTAAAACTTTATAGTCCCTTGAAGGAGTGACAAAATGTGGAAGAAGAAAAGAGGAGAAACTGCAAGCTTTACCTCCCCCTTCAAAAAGATTGATCCCCAGGTCTCAAAGATTTTATATGTAATTGATTGATTTGCCAGTTAGAGGCAGGTTGGGAATCACATAAGATCATGCCATACTGATCTTTCAGAGGTCAACATACTAATTAGCAATCCAAAGAAGTACCATAAGGAACCTAGAAAGATTTAAGAAGGTTGCAAATTCCTTGAGGTCAGAGATCATGCCCCTCCCTGCCCTCCCCCCCACACACACACAGCATGCCCAGTACCTAGCTCTAATCCATGCTAAGCACAAGAATCCCCCAAAAAGCCTGGGCCAAGGGTGGGGAACCTGCAGCCTCAAGGCCACATGTGGCCCACTACGTCCTCAGGTGCAGGCAGTCCTTTGGCTGAATCCAAAGTTCACAGAACAAATTCCCTTAAAATTTATTGTGTACAGAGTGATTTATTTGAATGCTGTCCCCTTAAAATTTGTTCTGTGAAGTTTGGATTCAGTCAAAGGGCCACACCTGAGGACTCAGTGGTCCACATGTGGCCTCAAGGCTGCAGGTTCCCCACCCCTATCTAACCTGTCACTTATATGTTCACAAACCAGTAGAGTAGAACCTTATTCCAATTCTATAAATAAAGAATGTAATATAATGTGGAATTGTCCTGGGCTCCATCAGCAGAAGTAGTTAAGGATATAACTGTGGCTTAAAATGGTCCTGTCTACAGGACAACACTAAGTGTGAGTCTTAAGGACATCATTTAAATAAATCCCTCTGTACACAACATTATAATTCCTGCACACGATTTGATGGTGTAGCCTTCACTAACTTTCACAGAAAAACCCATCAAGCCGTCTTTTCTTCCATGAATGGTAAAAGCAATAAATCCTAAACTGAATCCCTGTGAGGTTAGTCTAACCCCTCTGCAGAGACTCTAGAGGCCTCTGTTATCTTTCTGGCTAGAATCAACATGGACAGGTCCAAACTCTTTCTGCTTTAGGGTCAGAAGTCACAATCCTGTTCATTAATGATACTCATATTGATCCCTGCTCGTGCCTCTGCTGCTGTCCTAGGCTCCAGGCTCTGATTTCCTAATTTGAATTTTTGTATTCATTTGCTCCTCTCCATATTAGCTAGCCCCTCCCCCTCCACTTTTCTTGCCTGTCTAGACCTGTGTTCTGTACCAAACCTCCCTATCTTAGATAGCCCTGAAATCCTGGATTCACTTTACCTTCTGTGTCCCATGCTGCCCGTGTCCCGGCATGAGATGTTCCATCTAGAACTATTCCAACCCACAAATTTTTCCAATTTAAAATACAAAATATCTGTCTCTACCCTTCAGAGACATAACATAATTATCAGTTATGGTTTATGACCTTTATGATTTTCAATTTCCTTCCATCTATATAATTAGAATACCATACATAATACAGGATATGATATGTTGTATATAACTTATTATTATGTATTAATTATGATTATAGTAATAGCTAGCATTTTTATAGCACTTTATGGTTTGCAAAGTACTTTACATATATAATTAGGTACACTAGATCGAATGAGATAATATTTGCAAAGCACTTAGTACAGTCCCTGGCACACAGTAGGAACTGTATTACTACCTCTACTCCTCACCCCAGTTGATCTCATTTGAGGCACTGAATGTATATGCTCCAATGAGAAAGGAGTCTGGAAGAAGGGATGGTAAGATAAATTGAATAAGAACGCTGTTTTCTTTATGGTCTGAGATATTACGTCTTTAGAAACCCATCTTTATCGCCCCGCAGGTCCATTTGACTCCTTGTTCTAGGCCCTAGCTAGTGACTATGTGATTTTGCTTGGAGGCAGAGGCTATATGGGCTGTCCCTGCTCAGACGCCATCCTTGAACACGCTGCTGAACATTTTCATGTGGATCCTGTCCGTCGTGACGGTAGTGCATTGTACAGCTCAGTCAATTGCATTCACTAGATCATGCCCTTGACTTCCTTATTATGTGTTTGGGGTGGGGTGAAGGGAAAGGGAACAAAAGTGAAGACATTTAATAGTGTTTTCTGTCAACCTTGACGATCGAAACCAAATTTGCAAATGGGAATATAGCCTAATATGTTTTCATTTGCAGACCTTAGTTGTGACATGCTTTGCTAACAAGAAAAGTAGGATTGACCATAAGACTTAATGTGAAATATATCTCTGTTTAATCAAGTTAAGATCTCATAAGCAGCGGACAGTCCAAATTTCAAATATGCTTATTATGGCTTACTGAAATCCCAAGTGCTCTGGCTAGGATAATTCCTAAGAAAGCAGTTCTTTTGACAGATTAAGAGAACAGTTTGCTTTTGCCTAAGGCCATTAACATTTTAATAAAATGGTCGTCAACTGTGATAACAATTCATCTTTAGGGGACTTTATCTATTATTAACCTTATTAAATAACAAGTTTATTATTGCTGACATGTAGATTTTCTAGCCCTCATCAAACATGTTCTTCCCTTGTGCTCACTCTCCCTCCCCTCCCTTCTAATTTCTAGTTCAATTAAGCTGAATTTCTGTGCCAAGTGCATGTTTACAAGTTTTGTTGCTTTGTTTTCCTTCAGAGTGATTCTGAAAATGATTCTCATTTCCAATAACAGTTGATTAAGCTAAACACATTTTATCAGCTTTGTTATGAATCACAATCTGTTAGGCAAGGATAATTCACTACTGTCTACTAATTTCGGTAACACAAAAAGTTCTCACCCTTATGGCAGGTTATGTGCTGGAAAAGGTGCTATAAGGTAGTATGCTGCAAGATCAACTTTATTTTCACATTGTAATTGTCATATAACAGAAGGTTACATTCTTGGCCAATCAATCAATTAATTTTTTTAAGTGGCTACTATGTGCCAGACATTGTGTTAAGTGCTACGGATAGAGGCCTGGTGACTTACTCTTCATATTTTAGGCAGGTATCACGTGATAGTAGAACCCAGCAATCTTGTCTCCAGTATTAGTTGCATCTAATTATGGCCAAGTCACTTAATGTCTTTCATTTGCTCATCTATACTATGGGGTCTGTAATACCCATATATAACAGCTGCCTCCAAAGGTTATTTTGAGGATCAATAAGCTAATGTATGTAAAGCTCTTTGCAAGCCTTAAAAGCACTACTTAGTGCCAGCTATCATTCTTTATTGAAATAACTGTAAGTACTATATTTAGTATAATAATAAATAGTAATAGTAATTTATCCTACATAGTATACTAACTGATCAATTAAAACTGTATATGTTAGAAAGAATATCAAGATTAGAAAGGGCCTCAGAGGATACTGAGTCCAGCCTATTCCTGCTTAGGAATCATTCCTACAACATTCCCAGCAAATTCAGTCTCCATTTAAGACATCTAATGATGAGGAATCCAGTATCTTCCAAGATCTCAAGATAGTTCATTCTCCTTGTTTGGTGGTTGTTGTTTTCTGAGAGGGCATGTATGGAAGAGGCAGACACTTACATAGTGCTTCAATGTTTCCAACACACTTCAACTGAAATACATTATCTCATTTTAGCCTCACAACAACTCTGTGAGATGGGTAAAATTTGTTCTATGAAGTTTGGATTCAGTCAAAAGGCCACACTTGAGGACCTAGAGAACAACATGTGGCCTTGAGGCTGCAAGTTCCCCACCCCTGGTCCAGGCTCTTCTTTGGGATTCTTAAGCTTAGCATGGATTAGATCTAGGTATTGGGTATAGGGTGAAGGCTGAGGTAAAGGAACCCTGGCACCAATATCATGGAATTCAGATGTCCTTCTTAGGGGAGATTTTCCTAGAGATCTCTGAGGAGACTTTTCAGGATAATTATATTTTCTTGATGGCTTTTCAAGAAACTGACCCAGAAAGTATGTATTGCTGCCTTCTTTTTCCTTGCTGTAGATTTTCCTGTAGCAACTATAGGCCTGCTGGGAAAACAAATAAATAAACAAATCTGCTTAATTTTTGGTGGTAGTTCTGCAGCCTTTGATATGGAAAGGTTCTCTTGAAGAGCTCCTATCTCTGCCGTTCCAGCAGCTGAATCATCCAACCTGATATTATGCAAGGCATCCCTAACTTCTGGACATAGGAACCAATCATTATTTCCATTGAAAATCTTGGGCTTTCAGTCCCTTCTTACATTGTTGGATCAAAGTCTCACAAAGCCTCAGAGCTTGGGCATAAATGGTGGCCAAATGGTAGAGTGTGAGACTACGTATGCTATTGATCCTGAAGTCACAAAACTGAGACTTTCCATTCCAGCCACAAGCTTTGTACTTTGGTCAGTCAATAAGTATTTATTAAGTACTTACTATGTGCCAGGCACTGTGCTAAGTACTTTGTTTCCTGGCAGGGTCTGCCACTGTTACTAAAGTAGAGGTCTCTTGAGTCCATTCACTTTTAAGGATTGAGCGTGATCTCAAAATAGACCAAGTCATAGCCTAAACATCCAAATGAGTATAGTTGCCTTGAGAATAGTTGGATTGGAGTATTTTCCATAGACCTGGGCATGTGTTTGAGTCACTTTTAGTGAACCTTGTACTCTGGTCCCTTGCTAGAGGTCACTCACAATCAGAGAAACCTGGCTGGTCCCTTGCTCCCTGTGATGAGTGAGGGGCTGCATCAAAGATGAGTGTTAATTGAACCAAAAAGGATAGCTGACATGGACCATAGAGGAAAATCATCATCATCATCATTATCATCATCATCATCATCATCATCACCATCATCATCATCATCATCATCACCACACTTAATTAGTATCATAATTACATAGCCCTTTAGGGTTTGTAAAGCACCTTACAAATAGTATCTCATTTTTTTCTCACAGCTTTGGAAGGTAGCTGTTATTCTTAGGTCCATTTTACAAATGAAGAAACTGAGGCAGATAGAGGTTAAGCGATTTGCCCAAAGTCACATAGGTAGTAAGCATCCGAGATGCATTCTGGTCTCTTCCTTGTTAAACAGACTCTTTGTTGGAGTAAGATATCCCTCTCTCTACTCCCAATCACGGGTGTCTTGGAAAGGTCTCTGGGGAGATGGCACCCTAATATGTAGTCAGCCCCTAAGGAACAAACTTGAACTTGGGCAGATTTCAGGACATAGTGGAGGATAGAAGGGCCTGGCATATTATGGTCCATGGGGTTAGAAAAAGTCGGACATAACCAAACAAATGAACAACAAAAACATCAATAATGGGGGCAGCTAGGTGGCACAGAGAGTAGAGCGCCGGCCCTGGAGTCAGGAGGACCTGAGTTCGAATCTTGACCTCAGACATTTGACACACTTACTAGCTATGTGATCTTGGGAAAGTCAGTTAACCCCAATTGCCCTGCCTTTCTCCTTCCC
>CM053622.1:166398612-166415152 GCA_028646595.1 Phalanger gymnotis | reverse complement strand
GATTCCAATAGGCAGAGATGAAGGGATTGCATTGCAGGCATAAGATAAAGCTTGTATGTATATATGCATGCATTTATATATGTATGCATGTATGTACACATATGGGTATATGCGTATATTTTGTTTCCTACCAGAGTATATGAATTTATTGGAGGTAGGAGAGGAAAATGTCATATACAGGGACCACAAGTAGACTGGTTTGATTGGAAAGGCCAGTATAGAGAGGAGAAATATGAAAGAAGGCTGGAAAAGTAGTTGTCAGACTGGAGGCCCTTAAATATCAAGCAGAGGATTTTGTGATTTATCCTAGAAGTAATAGAGAATCCTTAAAAAGTTTTTTGTGCACAGCGGGCTGGGGTGAGGGAAGAGAAACATAGTCAGTTCTGTGATTTAGAAATATCAATTTGGAAACTGTGTGGAGGATGGATTAGAGAAGAGGAAGATTGAAGGCAAGAAGACGAATTATGAGGCTACTCTGACGATCCAGGTGAAAAAAGTGCTAAGGCCTTGACCTAGGCTAGGTGATGCGCGAATGGCAGAAAAGAGGATGGATGACAGAGATATTGTAGAAGTAGGATTCACAAGATTTGGCAACTAATCAGACACGGGGAGGGGAGTAGAAAGGGAAAGTGAGGGGTCCAGGACTGCTTGCACAGTGATCGAAGTCAAAACTAGGGTGGGGCAAGTAGCGCAGTTTCCCAGGAAGCCAATATTTACAATGTTCTAGCAGAACTGCAGTGTATTATAATACTGAAAGTGATTACATACTTTTTTCCCTCATAAATTGGTGCTGTTTTTAGCTACCAAATGAGTATTTGCCAGGAAACCTCAAATGTAATGATCACATACTGTGCAAATCATTATTAATTCAACATGAAGTGACGCATCTTGCTATAGGGGATAGAATGTTGGACTAGGCATTTATAGGCTTTCATAATCTATAGGCAGTTAGGTGGCCCAACAGATAGAGCACTGGACCTAGAGTCAGGAGGACCTGAGTTGAAATCCTGCTTCAGAAACTTAGTAGCTATGTGAATATGGGCAAGTCATTTAACCTCTCTCAGACAGCTTCCAAATCTGTAAAATGAGCTGGTAATAACATCTACTTCACATGGCTGGGGTGAGCATCAAGTGAGATAACATTTATAAAGTATTTTGTGGGACTTTATAAGGGCTATATAAATGCTAGCTATCATTACCAGATAATTATCAATCTACTTGCTCATGGATGATAGAGGAAAACTGAAAAAGAAACATTTACAAAGGACTTTCAATTTTACTCACCACTAAGATATAACTGATGGGGTTTCCATGTAAAAATAAGACACAATGACGATTATGGAAGTGTTTTGCATAATGATACATGTATAACCTCTATTGAATTGCTTGCTCTCTTGAGGGTGGGTGGAGAGCAAAGAAGGGAGAGAATTTGGAACTCAAAGTTCTAAAAACAAATGTTAAAAAACTGTTTTTACATGCAACTGGGAAATAAGATATACAGGCGATGGGGAATAGAAATCTACCTTGCCCTACAAGAGAGTAGGCGGAAATGGGATAGGGGAGGAGGGGGGTTATAGAAGAGAGGACAGACTGGGGAAAGGGGAAATCAGAATACATGTCACCCTCGGGGTGAGGAGGGAGGGTAGAGACGGGGTGAACATTTGTCACTCAAAAACTTGTGGAAATGAATCTTGAAAACTAAAAATAAATTTTAAAATAAACAGATAAATTTAAAAAAAAAATAAGACACAACTCCATGGATTGAATTTAAGGATAGTGGCAACTAATCTGTGGTATAGAGTGCTGCGCTCCTCACAGACCTAATTACCTTTGCCTAAATCTGTCAGATTCATAAGGGTATTTACTGTATAGATATTCCAAGTGCTCTAAGGGTTCATGTGGGGACCAGGAAGGGATGGGATGGAAATGAACTAAGGTTAATGAATTATATTTAGTAAAGAAAACTATTTTGGGAAGCTCTTTAGAAGAAAATAAAGCAATCAACTTGTAAACATGCTTTTGGCATAGACATTTCATTTCCTGTAAGCTGAACCAGAAATGTAAAAGAAGTAGTCTCATTGGAAGTCACATGTGCATATCTGAAGGCAGAATTTGACTTTTTAAATTATCAAATAGTCCATCTCTTTGAAAACACAGGTCACATTTTGTTACTTATTAACCAACTTGAAAGATAGCCTCCATGCTACTCTACTACTGACTGTTGGCTAGGTCTCTACTGGTTTTTTCAGGGAGGCATTCTCAGGTGATAACTGTGTACTATTCCAATAAAATCTATGCTAAATTTAAAATTCTCACTACATGGAAGAATATCAATTTTTTCCCATATCATCTTTTGAATAGAGAAAACCTATTCTATCCACCCAATCTCATTTACCAAGAGAGATACTGAACTCTATTTGAGCTTCCAGAAGGCAGAATCTCCAAACCATGAATTCCCAAGCCTGGAGTTCTGAGCAACGATCTTTACAGTGGACAGTAAGGAAAGGTAGTGTTCCTGATACATTTCATTTGGACCACTTACCTTTATTCCCTGTCTCTTCTTTGACAGACTGGAATGATGGATCTAATTGAATGAAATAAATAGGCCTAGGAGTAAAGTAACATTTGATTCAAAGAATCAACTCTACAATCCAATCCAATCTAACAAACATTTAATAAGTACCTGTGATTTGCAAGGCACCAAGGATACAAAGCAACAGCCTCTGTCCTCAAAAAGCTTACAATCTATTCTGGAGGATATATATGTATATATGTACATATATATATATATACATATAATAATTAGGGAATTATAGTTATACATTATATTATAGTTATATATGTTATATTAGTTATGTGTATATAATTTTATATATATGCATATATATATATATATATATATATATAATTAGGGAAGCTCAACACAGATGCAAGATGGAGGAGGCACAGTGATTCATGTAAAAGAAAAAAGATATAGGGATATTAGTGGATGGCAAGCCCAGGTTGAGTCAATACTAATGAAATCTGAGTGGGAAGTGAGAGTTTTCCCTGGTCAGATTAAATAAGGGATATTGTGTTCAATTCTTGCATATGTATTTAGTAGGACACAGACATGCTTCAGGATGTAGAATGGAGATTGAGATTAGAGATCATGCCATCTGAGAACTGGCAGAAGAAACTAGGACACTCTGGCTCAGACGGGAGAAAAATTAAGAGGGATACAATAACCACCTTCGAGTATTTGGAATGCTTTCATTTGAGAGGGGTGATAGACTTGTTCTACATGGCCTCAGAGGCCAAATAGACCCACAGGTCAAAGTTGTAAAGAGGAAGAAAAAACACGCTTTTCCCAAGAATTATTGCTGAACAAAAGCGGATTGAGGTCCTTTGAAAAGCAGCAGGTCCCCCAACCCTAGAGCTCTTACAACAAAACCTGGATATACACTTTTTCAGGTATGCTGTTCAGGTTGGGTTTAGAATAGATGACCTCTGGAATCTCCTCCAACTCTGAAATTCTGTGATTTTTTTTTCTCCTTCCTACTCCTACCCCAGCTGAATTTATTAATTCTCCATGGACAGATCCCCAGACAATTCTATTTCAGTCTATAAGTTTCCTCCTATTTTTTGTGATTTAAATAAACACAATAGACCTGCTTGCATGCCTCTTGCAAGAAAATTTTATTAATATTAATATCTGCATTATAGAAATATTAGTATTAATAGCATTATTAGTAGACATTAGTATTCCTAAATTGAAAGCATATTATTAAAATGCACCTGCTTTTTTTCAATAATTGTCTACTTAAAGGCTGCACTCATATTTTCCATCATAATGAATATATGAAAAAATACACCATTTTGGAAAATTTTGCCTTATTTGAAGGTAGAAGTTTAAAAGCAGATTCAAGTAACTTAAGACCCTGTGCTTCTTTCCTGACTTGCCATGCTCCCTCTAAGACCTAGAAACATAGATTGAGATCTTGTAGGAACCTCACAGGTTCCAACCTAGTCCAACCTCTTCATTTTACAGATAAGGAAATTGAGGCCCAGAGTTGTTAAGTGACTTGTCCCAGGTAGTAAGTGACAGAGTGGGATTTGAACTAAGATCCTCTTATATAATTTATAAAAGGCATGTTGGCAAATGCTTTGACATGTTCTCTTTTGCACCACTCTCTTGAAAGAATAGAAGAGAGGAGGAGAAGAAATATCAATTTCAAAGTTTCTTTGAGGTCCAAGTTTTTGGAGCATTTTCTCTCTTTCTCATGAAATGTAGCACAAGTTAAACAGGTTCTTTTGTCCAGGGATTCCGGAACGTGGAGCTCTTCAGTTCTCTTCACTCCACAGTCCTCTGTAACATAATGCCAAAAGCAATAAGAAAGGCCTAGAGGAATCTTTCACATTTATAATGTGTCAGCCAAAGAGAGGCTGGTTTTTATTTCTAATAAAGCATTCCAGGTATGTTGCTGGCAGATGCCCAGCTTTTGAACAGACTGTCGCATTCACTGCCACATGATGACAAACAAAGCCTGGGTATGTTTTTATTTGTATTCATATTATTTGAAGAAGATTCAGCTGCTTTCACTCACTTATTAGTGGGAAATTCATCAACCCTGTCTATAGAGAAGTTGTGTAGTTCAGCAAAAAGACCGAGCACGTTAGCATGGTACAGAAAGCACTGGTTCAGGAGACTCCAGCACACCTCTGATACTTAACTGCCCGTGTGACCCGGGACAAGTCCTTTAAACTCCACTCGCTCATCCTTAAAATGGAAGGGTTGAAATAGATGACTTCTAAGGTCCTTTCCCACTCTAGCTTTTTGATTCTCTGAGCTGATCTTGAGTTTCAGCTCTGACAATTGTAAGTTGTCTGGTCATAGGCGAGTTATTTAACCTAAGACTCAGTTTCCTCATGGGTAAAATAGAAATACTAGTACTTGTGCTACTAATTTCACAGGGTAACTATGAGTGAAGTGCTTTACCTTGAAGCACTATGTAAATAGAAAATTTTATTCCTCCATGTCCCGGAGAAAATGATGGCAATAATAACAATGTCTGTGATATAGCTCGCCTAGAGGTTTGTCATTGAGTGGGATCTTCATAGGCAGCTAGGTGGAAGAGTGGATAGAGTGCACCTGGAGTTCAGAAGATCTAAGTAGACACTTACTAGCTGTGTGACCCCGGGCAAGCCATATAACCTCAGTCTGCCGCAGTTTCTTCATCTATAAAATGGGGTTAACAATAGCACCTATGGTTGTTGGGAGAGGATAAAATGAGTTCATATTTGCAAAACCCTTCACAAACCATAAGATGTTACATAAATATATATAATAACAATGTTACTGTTATTGTTGTTTGTCATATGAAATGTTTAATTCTAGATTTTTAGGCTAATAATATTTCCATTTTTAGTAGGGTGGGCAATGCTGAGTAAAAGGAATACCACACAGTAGAAAGGGACAGTGCACCCCTAAGTTCGCCTTCCCTCCACTCCCAAAAGAACAGCACTGAGCACATTCAAGCACATCCATGAATCAAATGTTAGACAACCCATTTCCATGGACATATTTAGCATGGATGTTTTGCAATGATGCAGGGCATTGTGCATAGCGAAACTTGTATGTGCAAATCAGGCCTAGCTGCACTTTGGTCATACTCCTGAACAGAAAAAAACAGGGAATCCTATGTCTGGATGGCAAAGCTCCCAAGTGCTTCCTAAAGTAAATTAAAATATAATTGCAAAATGTTTAACGAATTAAATAAAAATACAACACAGTATAGATAATATGAATTTGTGGTTTTTTAAGTAAAAACTATGGGGCCATAAGGATCCATTTCTTTTTTGAGTTTGACACTGCCAATCCTCTCATTTTATATACACTATGAGGAAACAGAGGTCTAGACAGTTGAATTTGCTTGCAGATGGTCATCGTGGAAGAGCTGTAACTGAAACCTAAATCTCCTGGCTTTCAGGACAATATTCTATATTTCTTTCAAAGATGATCAATATTTTCAATGGCACCCAATTTCCTAAATTTGCTTTATCTATTTGTAAGAAATGCATACTCTTGTCCATACCTGCGATCAAATGAGGTTTATAACACTACGCAGAAAAGAATATTTTTGTTCACAAGCTTCAAAGTTGAAAAAAATTTTTCCTTGGCTCCCTTCCCCTCTTAAGTTTGGTTAACAGACATTTTCTATACACAGGGATATGAAATCACTAAGAACAGACATTCAGGGGATGGCTCTCCATAGAAAACTGTACAGACCAATGATGATTAATACACAGCGGTTATAGTAATAGCTCATTACACTATTATTTAGGCACTATACATAATGTGCACCATGGAGCATTTCTATATTGTCAACACTAGAAATCTATTCAAATTAGACCTACTAAGGAACTGGCTACATTTATCAACCAGGCACACTCTCACACTGGACAGTGCTAGAATACTTCCTGACAAAGGAAAGCACATAGCATACAGTATAGTGAGACCCTTCTTAAAATGTCTGTTGGTTTTTTGAACTATGTCCTTATCTTTGGTTTGACTGCAGATTCATACATCCTGACAGCTGAAAGGGACCTTAGAGAAACTCTAGATGCCTGTGGACATAGCAAAGGCCGCAGACCCTGTGGACATAGTGCTCCATGTCTGCCTTACCTGCTCTTTTTGGAAAAATGTAAAATACACCCTGCTTAGAAAAGAAATGTTTTCTTTCAAATAATTGAACATCTGGGGATTTTAGTAGCATATTTTAGTTGCTTTAGCTTCTTCAAACATAATGCTTTCTCCCAATTCATTACTGAAATAATATGCACAGCATTTAATAAAGGGATAACAGATTAGCCATCATGCTGTGAGACAGCACCATTGTCCTGGGTGAGGAGACACAAGGTATGTGCAGTGTCCATCTAGTTTATCTTTAATACTGTAAGCAACTGATCTGTTGGACATCTTTAAATTTTCATTTATTTGGACTTGGGCCATTGGGTTCAGGTAGCCTTGTTAAAAAGGGATTTTCAGGTCTTTGCAATGTTGCAGTCCTGCCAAAGTAGAATAGCTAAAGACAAGGTCAACGTCTAGGACTCTCTTGTATTAAATCAGCGAGTAAGCTTATATGCAATGCAGATTCCCTGCCCATGAGATCTCTTGTCTAAAGCAATCTGCTGAAAGGTGATAGGGTTGAAGTTTAGGCTAGACAACATGCATATGGCAGAGAGTTTGTAATATTCTAAGTAGCATCAACTGTGTCCCCTTGGGTCAGGAGACAACGAATGTTGGTAAATCAATAGTTTAATCCATTGGAGACAAGACTACTTATCGAGTCACTTATTAAACATTGTTCTGCTAAACAAAACTCCTTTGCTGACTCGGTTGGCAATATCCATCTCGCATCATATGGCATATCATGCTCACATTGAAAGAGTAATCAACAGCTACAATCTTTGTGTGTTTCTACTTTGACAGAAGGTTTGCTAAACAGACCAAGTGTTTCCCTTATGCTTATGCACATGGCTATTAAGAACATCCTGACAAATTGAATTGTAATTATGGAAGATTTGAAGAGTGGCAATGATACTCATAATTGAAAATTTTAAATCACGTGTAACTTTTTTTAATTGTCATAAGTCTATAATCCACAGAATCAAAACTTTGATTATTTTAATGCTCACTGACCATTTGACCATAGAGCAGAATAGTCAAAAAGAAATTGTTCAAAATTCCAGCATGAACTTATACTACTATATCTGTGCCCTTCAGAGTGCTTTGCACATAGTAGGCGTTTAGTAAATATGTGTTGAATTGAAGTAAGGGGAAAAGAAATAGACCTAAATATGTAAAAGGTCCCTTCCTAATCAAAGCAATAAACAATTTTCTGATCCCCGCCCCCTCCTTGAAGAATATGGAAATGGTATAATAGAAAGAGTTCTGGACTTGGAGTAAGGAAGATGAAAGTTTAAATCCTAACTCAGACACTCACTAGTTATGTGAATCTCCACAAGTTATTTAACCTCTCTTTTCATTAATTTCTTCATCTGTAAAGTGGGGGCAGGAGAGGGAGGACTAGACCTAATGTCCTTAAAAGTTCCTTCCATTTCTAAATTAATGATCCTACAAAATTAAAGGAAACTTTCCCTGACCCATCCCCTTGCTCTTCAGTGTGATAGATGTACTTGCCTGGGAAAATGAAGAAAATCCTTCCTGTTGACATAAGCCCAAAGAATGAGCATCATCAGCAAACCCACCACAAAATGATTGACTCATATCCTAGCCGTCCATCTGTCTCTAGCAACACAGCTGGGAGGCTTCAGCAGCTGGGAGAAGGGGGTAAGTAGAGAATCTTTAATCCTACTCCACAAAGGTGTTTTATAGAAAGGAAAATGACAAGGCCCCTCCCTAGAGGTGTTAGGGATTGGAGAAAATGAGACTTGTAAATCTTCCCACTTTGCCCTTTCTACCTTAACTCCTCATTAATATATTTATGAAAGTAAAATTGAGGGTTGACATTAAGAAAAAAAAAAAGAAGTCAGTGAAGAGTTGGTGGCGGCCTAGAAGTAGTGTATGAAAGGATAGAACACTTTGTATTGGTGATGGTATCGAGGGTCACTTTTTGTCAATATTGTAGCTAGCAGGGTCAGCTCCTTCTGCCCTCTTTGGCTGCCTTCTAGAGTCACGGCCCAGAATCAACGGCATGTTCTCATCCTCTTCTCCCCAGAAATGGGGACATCCTGGGACGCTGCCATAATTTGCTTTATCATGGGGAAAACTTCAAAAGTGGCACTCAGTAAATGGTTTTATAGCCCCTGGACTCCATTAGGTAAATATTGCCTCAACTTTCAGAAATATGTTCATTTTCCATAGAGTCAACTTGATATCATATAATTTAGGCTCAGAATCTAGAGACGTAGAAAGGTGATTCTACCTAGTCTAGTGTGTGCAATAAATGGTTATAGATTTCAAACCTATAATCCCAATGCTACACAACAGATTTGGCCCCTGGGATTGAGAGGTAAGAGATATCAACTGTCCAACCGGTTGGCTACCAGCATTAAACGCTTTGTCCACTCATGCTTGTATGTACCTGCTTCTTTCCGGCTCCAGCTGAGTACAGATAGAACTCCTCCCACACTACCACATATAGACATAATGTTTACCAGGCACCAGTTGGGGTATCTGTTGCTAGAATTCAAAGGGATTATGAGAAAAATCAGACAAGTCAGACAATGAGAAAAGCAGTAAGCCCCCTATTTGGTGAGTTTAAGGGAAGGTCTCATGACCTAACTAGTAAAAGCAAAAGATTCACAGAGGGGGAGGAAGGTACAATAAGGGAAGAATACCAGCGTAGGCTAAGGATTAGACGATAAAAAGCGGGTCTGTGGGTCAGGAAGATCTATCCCCTTAACCCATACTGGTTAGGTAACCCTGAGCTGTCATATAACCTTTTAATGCTCTAGGAAACTCTTCAATACTATAAGTTGCAGAGGGAGTACCACTGGTATTGGGAGAGGGATTTCCATTTTGGGAGCCTCTCAGATTGAAAAAAAGAAAGAAGGAAGAAAGGAAGGGAGGGAGGGAAGGAGGGGGAGGAGGAAGGAAGGAAGGAAGGAAGGAAGGAAGGAAGGAAGGAAGGAAGGAAGGAAGGAGGGAGGGAGGGAGGGAGGGAGGTAAGGAGCAAAGGAAGAAAAAGTAGGAGGGAAAGGAGGGAGGGAAGGAAGAAAGGAATGAAGAAATGAAGGATGCAAAGAAGTAAGGAGGGAGGGAAGGAAAGAAGGAAGAAAGGAAGGATATTTTTGAGACTTTTTTAATGGTGAGAAAAAAATAAAAGAACAGAAAGGCCAAATAAACAGAATAGCTATAGTCTAAAAGCTAGGTATTTCTCCGGTTATAAATATCATAGAAGATGAGACTGAATGTTTGTTTGTTTTATAATTTAGGAATAAAATTTATACTACAGTCAATTACATTGTACTCTTCATTCTTTTCAAGTAATTTAGATGCTTTCTAGATTAATACTGCAACAAATGTTTCATTTCAGACTGGCGTTCATCTGCTTTCTCAGCTCCAGTATTCTAAGGTACCTATCCTTCCTCTCCTTCCCCAGCCACTGTGTGCTCAGGGAACATTTAACATTTTAATTTTATTCTAATCAAAACCTAATTAGAAATGTAAATTTGCTGGAGGCGGTGGGGAAGGCTTCCTATAATACTGTGAAAACTCTTCTAAAGCACTTCCCTGGCTGCCATCACCAAGGGCTTTGGGCTTCTTCTCTGGACAGATACGCCCCTCATGTTTTCTACCACATACCTCCTTGCACTAAGGATAGAGAGCAACCCACCATAATAACTCATTTGACTGCCACAAATGCTGTTTTCTTTGCTGACTCACACTAGGGGTAGAAATGAAGGGTAGGCAAACTTGGGCATGTTCCCTCAACATACAGGCTGAGTTCAGCAAGTTTAAGAGATGAATTTTGATTAGAGATGCCCTCACTTTGGTTTTTCACACAGTGTAATGGAAATGGAAAGAACATTAGCCTGGAAGTGAGCATAATTAGATTCAGGCCTAGAAGGACCTTTAGTCAGTCAGTCAATAAACATTTATTAAGCACCTACTATGCGCAAGGCACTGTGCTAATTCTGGAGTTACAAAGAAAGGAAAACGATTTCCTATCCTTGAGCAGCCTGCAATTTAATAGCGAAGAAAATATACAAATAACTATATAGAAACAGGCTACGTACAGGATAAATTGGAAATAATTAATAAAGAAAAAGTTATAGAATTAAGAGACATTGTGAAAAGCTTCCTGTAAAAGGTGGGATTTTATCTTGGACTTAAAGGAAACTATAAAACTAATCTAGTCCAACCTCATTTCACAAATGAAGAAACTGAGGCCAGACAAGTTAAGTGACTTTCCCATTGTAGCAGAGTCAAATCCCAGTTCTTTGGCTTCAAATATATTCTTCTTCCTACTAAATGATAATGCTGCCTGACCTGGGCTCCAGTCACAGCTCAGTCCCTGACTTTGAGCATCTTTGAACATCATTTATGTTGTCTTCAATCACCTCATTTGAAAATTAGGGTCAGACTCAATGATCTGTAAGGTACCTTCCAGCCCTGAGACTCTGCGAAATAGTTACATACGCTCATGTTATCTGTTCACCATGTACTAAAGATGAACATCAATAGATTTAAGATTACTATCTATTTTGGAGAATCTATTTCAGTGCTTATTCGTACCTGACTCCAAAACACACACACACACACACACACAATAATATAATGGAAAATTTACTTGTTGCTATTTAGATAATATTTCATTATTTGTGGTTTAGTGAGGAAGATAGGCCTTTATTGTATTTTTGTGTAATAAATACATCTCCTGACATTGCAAATATTTATTCTGGCTATAGGATAGCATGTAGAGATGCCAACTAGTCACTGTAAGGTACTGGATAAGGCCCTAGAGCTGCATTGAAAGAACCCACGTGCTTCAGGGAGAAGGATGATTTACAGCTTGCCAAAAGGAAAAAAAAATGCTGAGAGTTGGCTGGTTAGTCATTTTATAGGCTGCTAAATTTACAGGGATCTACCAAAGATCATTTTTAATAGGGGGCAGGGGCACAGCAGGTGGGTAGAGAGGAGGAGAGAAGCTTGTGCAATACATTTTTTCCCTATTTATGAGAATTCCTCAGGATTTACATTTACCAAAGTTATCAGATTCTTAAATGAGCTATTCCAGATTCTCTCTTCACATTTTTGCAAATGGGTAACACCTTCTTTTCCCTTCCTTTATAAACCACTTTTCGCAGCCATGATATCACTGAATTTGCATGATCATCTTGTGTCATTGATATTATAATTATTTCCCTTTTACAAATGAGGAAAATTGAGGCACGGATAAGTTAAGTAGACTAAAATCACAGCACAGGGTAGCGGCACACCTGGCATTCAAATCCGAGCATCTTGGTGTTCATTCCCAACGTCTTTAAAGTAAAGAGCATCCAAGTTAATACAGTAATTAAGGAATCTATTTAGACCCGGAATTTTCCTCCTTTAGATTTCTAGGGAACTCTTTTGCTTTCATCACACTACTTCCCTCCATTTTTCAGAATGGTAAAAGACACAATAGAAGGTTATGTATCAAACCAAAATCTTCTTCTTCATTTACGTTCTTTCTACATTATGTGACTCTTGTGGAGAGGAAAATAAAATATTAGAGAAAAAAACAAGTTAGACCTTTGACTTTCAACTACTTGAAACAACCAGCCACCCTTATAAGTGCCCCATTCATATTACCACACATTGTTTGGCTACAGTGTATGATATTGAAATAAATCTGGAATAATCTGAGGTAAAGTGAATATGCTGGAAACTTTCCTCTCCTATGCATGTGCCAAGGATCACTGCTCTGTTGGTCACTGGGGGAGAGGAGACAAGGGACAGTCTCTTTGGGTGTCTCAGGAAAACCATAAACTCTCCTCTGCCCATAATGCTGCTAGAAAGAATGAATTAATTAAATTAATTAAGTGCTTATTATGTGACAGGCACTGTGCTAACCAATTAGAATTCAGCTACAAAAACTAAGACAATCTCTGCATTCCACTTAGAGCTGGAAGGGACCTTAGTAGTCACTGAGTTCAACACCCTCATTTTACAAATAAGATAAACAAAGCAGAAAGAGGATAAATTAGTTGACCAAGGTCATATGGCTAGGTAGATGTCTGTGGCAGGATTTGAACCCAGGTCTTTCTCATTCCAAGTCTAGTCCTCAAGCCAGTAAACCATGCTCTCTCTTTGGCTTACATTCCAGTAGGGGAGGACAGGACATATAAAAGCACAAGTGGCCAGGAAAGGCTACTTTGGGCTTGGGAAATAACAGGGAAGTTAAGTGAAACTATGGGGAAGTCAACTGGTAGATAGAAAAGAGCTGGACAGATGAACGTGAAGCAATTGGCTTCATCCTTCCCCTCAAAACCTAGCCAATGGTTTCTCTAACAATCCTTGCCTTCAACTAAGTGATCTCTTTTATCACTGGATTGTAACTCCTCTGGGGTAATTCATTTATTCTTTACTTTATTGTTTTAAGTATGAAAAGGAACACTTGCCCTGAAACTTTGGCCAAGACTGGTATCCAACAGAAACCAATTCATGAAGCTTTCCTCTATTTCTTTTTGGTTTGAATTTTCATAGAAATTTCAGCCTGAGTAGGTACAACATTCAGGAGACGAATTTGTTTAACACTGTTGGCCAGAGAATTGGTCACCAAGGGGGCAGGTCCTGAATATTGGACTGACCCATTGTGTCAAATTTAAGGGAAGATATGAACAAGAGTCACAGAGGATGCTCAGACATGAATGGATTGCTATCCACACTATGAGAGGAAGCATCTACATTGATGAGATCACAGATTTCTTTGAACATTTTGAGTATTTGAGTGATATGGGAAGCAACATAAAATGATACTGGTAAAGCAGAGCTGATCAACATGCTAATGGCAGTCGGACAAACAAAATTTTTATAAGCCAAACATAAAAATCCTGGGTTGTATGATTTTATAAATCATCGGAAAAGCTCAATCAATTAGTCTTTTTTTTTTTTTGGTAGGTTAGGCATTATTTTTATTAACACTCTTTAAAACCAAGGAATAGTTAATACGGTAAGAATTTAAATAATAGGTGGTGGGGGCAGTGAGTAGATCATCATCCCTGGAGTCAGTTCAAATGCGGCCTCAGGCACTTGACACACTTACTAGCTATGTGACCTTGGGCAAGTCAGTTAACCTCAATTGTCCTGCCTTTCCCCCTCAAAAAAAATTTTAAAAAGAATTTATATAATTGTTAGGTAAGGATAGCGTACTGGAAAGAATGCTGGAGCAGGAGTCAGAAGAGCCAGGCTCTAATTTCGTTAGGCCGCTAAAACCTTGCGTGACTTTAGTTAGACCAGTCATGTCACCATTCTGTGCCTCAGTTTCTGCATCTGTAAAATGATGTGTCTGAATTCAGTGATATCCTGGTTAGTTATGCTGTTACATGCAATTGCCACATCAGTTAGTTTTTCTTGAATTCTAAAGGCATTAGCAAACAAATAAGGCACCTTCTAAATAATAGAAGAAAAGGTATGGCCCGCTTCAGTCTGGGACCTCTATTGTACCCATCTCTCAGGCTTGTTGTGAGGATTAAATGAGATAATAATGGGAAAGCACTTGGCATAATGCCTGGCATACAGTAAGTGCTATGTAAATGTCAGCTACTGCCATTATTATTATTTAAGCCATTCTCCAGCTCCTAAATGCCTTCCAGCATATAGCAAAGTGCTCACCACAGAGTAAGCATTTAAAATGTTGATAATTTGACTTGAATTGACTTCTTAAAATGTGGTGCCCAGAATTGAACGCCATATTTATTTGAGATGGATCCCAATCGAGGTAGAGTATAATGAGACAGTCACACTCGTTGTCCTAGAAATTGTGCCTTTTTGTAGCCTTAGCTTAATATTAACCAGGGGCGGGGGGAGGGGGATGTTAGTGTGCTGTCATTGTCACACTGTTGACTTGTACTTGTAGCCAACTCAAACTCATGAATTTCTTCATGTGAGCTGCTATTGAATTGTGTCTTCCCTACTTTGTACTAAAGAAATTTATTTTTTGAACTTGTATACAACTTTGCATCTATCCATATTAAGATTGATCTCATTATGTCGGATTCAGCCTTCTAGCCTGCCAAAAGCCTTTTGAATAATGACCCTTTTATCCAGCATATTAATATTTCCTCACATTTTCATGCCATCTAAAATCAAATAAGCTTTCCTTCTGTAACATGGGACTGGCCAATGACCCTAGTCTTCATGAACGTGACCAGAATGTCACTGATACAATGTCCCACATGGAACAGGTCAGGGAGTCTGCTTCCAGAAGAATAATGATGATGTATAATTGAGTTTTTTCAAGAGATGTTGGGAGCCTGCATTGACATTCTGAAACTGATTCTGATCTACTGTAACATGGTGAAGGCAGCCTCTTTGATTGGCTGTAGTTATGGAGCTGAAATTGAGGGTGTATTCAAAAGAGCGCTAGTTGGCCTAATTTCGTCTCTCTTGGTTTGGCCCTTTCAAACTTATTTCTCCCTAGTCGACTGTATCTGGTAAGAGACAATGCTATAAGCTGAAAGGCCTTGGGACCTCTCCCTCTTAGGCCAATGTGCAGCCAGTGAAAACAAGCCTGTATTTGGACATAAATTTAGTGAGACCAATGCTTGTAGAAAGTATGCTAAGTCTAAGCCCTACCTCCACAGAGAACAAAACAGTATAGAAAAGAGTGTGCGTCCCAAGACATTGGGGAGAAATATTTGTATGTCTGTGCTTCCTGTATCTTTGAAGTGAACATCCCTTTATAAAAGGAAAACTGATGCTAATTGTTTAAATATAACTTGGGACAGTAGTCACTGGAACCCAATAGTAAGAGATGCACATTAGAAGGGCGTTCAAACAAATATAATTAGGAGAAGATACCCCTACAGCCCTGGTAGAGGGACAGAGGGGAAAGAAATGTAGTCAGCCTTACTCAGGGAGAGTGCACCCAGAGCATACTCACAACCCATCTAATCTTTTCCCTCAACTACTTTTAGGTAATTAATAAAAATGTTTAACAATACATGGCCAATTATGCCCAAAGAGTTATTAAATTGCCTGTACCCCTTGAAACAGTAATGCCACTACTAGGTCTATATCCAAAGATGATTAGAGAAAAAGGAAAAAAATACATATTCTAAAATATTTATAGCAGCTCTCTCTGTGGTGGCAAAGAACTGGAAAATATGGGAATGACCATCAATTAGGGAATGGCTGAATAAGTTGTGGTATATGATTGTGATAGAATACTACTATGCTATGAGTTCAATGATCTTGGAATAACATGGATAGACTTACACAAAATAATGAAGACCAAAATGAGCTGAAGCCAGAGAACATTGTGTACAGCAATAGCAATATTGTTTTAAGAATAACTTTGAGTGAATCAAAGTCATTTTAACTATTATAGATACCCAAACTAACTAACTAACTAAGTAAAAGGAAGATGCTTTCTGCATGCTGTGTTGTTAAGCAAAATTGTCTCATTAGCATGGCTTTTGTTTCTTTTGAGTGGAAGTACTTTCAGCTGTTAAGTGCTAAGGCCCAGGCCCAGGGCCCTGTCAGGTGTGAAACCTGTGTGGGTGTGGATTGGTGACTTAGGAGGGGCCAGCTCGGGAACCAATGGTCTCTGGTCATTGAGGCGGGGCTTGAGAACGCCGGAAGCTCGAAGCTCGGCGTGTCCTTATGTCTATGTTTGAGTCATCCTCTGCTGTTATTTACCATGTGTACAACCTGAAAACTTTCCGGGTTAGGCCTTTGTCATGAAGCCTTCCTTCCCTGACCCTGAGAGCCAGAAGTGATCTCTTTCTCACTAAAATCCTTAAAGCATTTTGTGGCCTGTAGTAGGAAGGCCGAATTTATGATCTCAAATATAATCATGTATATGTTTGAATGGTCCGAAATCGCAAG
>CM053622.1:166345222-166398112 GCA_028646595.1 Phalanger gymnotis | reverse complement strand
ACACACACACACACACACATATATATATATACATATACACATATTTGTGTCTAATGATAGCCATCTCTAGCATGGGAGAGGGAAAAAAAGGAAGAAAACATTTACATAAGAACTTTATTATGTATTTAAAAGGAATATCATTAGTACATAATAGATTTGCAGTTTCATGTGCAATCATCTTTTTTTACTCTGCTGTTATAGAAATTCTTTTTTCCCATAAATTAAAAAGAAAAGAAAACTTAAATTTTTTAATAAAAAAAATACATAGCCATGGGGCAGCTAGATGGCACAGTAGATAGAGCACCTGGCCCTGAAGTCAGCAGGGCCTAAGTTCAAACCTGGCCTTGGACACTTACTAGCTGTGTGACGCTGGGCAAGTCTCTTAATCCAGATTGCCTCAGAAACGAGACAAAAAACAATACATGGTCAAGGACATATCTCTGAAACATTCCACTTTCTTCCCAAGGTATATCCAGAAATTCAACTTGTTATGAATCCATATAATTTTTGTTTAAACTTTTGTCTACATTTTTATGCTTTTGTCTAACCCACATCTCTACATTTTGCCCCCAAAAGACAGTAAAAGAAACTTTGCATTAAAATTCAGGTAATATATATGTATGAACTATTGCCCTCACCTACTAGTCCAATCACCAAATTTAAAAAAAGAAAAGAAAGTTAGTGTGGCACGGTTTGTTACTGATAAAGCTCTGAAACCTGTTTGTGATTACTGCTTCTATTTCTAGATGTTCACTAGCCACCCCTTTAACCTTGCTAGGACTAAAGCTTGAAGTCAAGCTCATAGACCTATAGTTTTAATTTTCCACTTTGTTTTGTTTTGTTTTTAATTGGAACCTTTTTAAGGCCTTTAGTACCTTTACTATTCTCTATGTTGAAAACAACTAGGCAGTTATTTACAATTATTCTTTTAGGACTCTAGGTTGTTATTCATTCAATTAAATATTTATTAAACAAGAATTTAGCATTCATTAAACACATAAAGCAAAGCACCTAGGGTAAAGCACTCTATTAATCTTGAGGATACAGATTGTAATAGCTCAGGTGTCATGGTCTAGGTTTTATCTACCATTTTCCTTAATGGGCCTCTATGTGGATCTGGCAGTTGGACATTTGGAGATGGAGATGAGGGATTCATGTCATATCTGTGTTGCTTAAATAGTCAGTCCTCATTCAGGTCACGTGCTGCTCCAGAGCCAAATCTAGATCTGGCAACATGTTCTATAGACTAGGCCCGAGAGCTATATATCTGATATTCTACAACCGAGCTTTGGAGAAAGCGACTACTCACCATAGAATTCATCATGGAGAAGGTGAGCAAATCCAGGAATGGTCTAATAGCCAGACCAGCCTTTGGGAGATTAGATTTCATTGAGTTTGGATAAAGGACTGATAGGATCTCATGGTCACCTCTGTCATGAGAGGATGATATTCATATAGCTTAAAAGGCATTTTTCACCTCTATTATGTATTATTTTGTATTAGAATGATTCATCTATGACACTCATTCTATTAACTACTAGTTCCATGAGGACAGAAGTTGTGTTTTATCTAAACCTTGTATTTCTCTTAGAGATGGCTACATTGGTCTGAACATAGTGTGTAATATATATTTGTTGAATTGTTGCATTGAACAGAATCAAATGTGTTAAAGATGTCACACTTGGATTGTTAAAAATATTGCTTCATCCTAATGTCTTCTTTTTTATTGCTTGTCGTGTCAGTCATGCTCAAATTCCCCATTTGGGGTTTTCTTGGCAAAGATACTTGAGTGCTTTGCCATTTCCTTCTCCAGCTGATTTCACAGATGAGAAAACTGAGGCAAACAAGGTTAAGTGACTTGCCCAGGGTCACACAACTAGTAAGTGTCTGAGGTCAGGTTTGAACTCAGGAACTCCTGAGCATTCTATCCACTGTGCCACCTCTAGTAGATGTCATTTCCATTGAATTGAATAACATGACACAAAATTTAGCAAGGACTATTAGTTTCACAATTCATTCATCTCATGGCAGTTTTTTTTGACCTACAGAGTTGAGATAGCCCTTTAACCTTTTGAGGGTCTAGCCTGACTTCTCTGTACTATAGTCAGTCTGTGATCCCTACTGTGTCTGTGATGCCTATTAACTCTCTATGCTATTGATTAGTCAAGTCACAGTAAAAGAGTGTTATTGAATTCTAAGTAATGGAAACTTATTACTTGGCTTAGATAATTAATTACCAATACTTTCCTTTTAGTAAAATTGAAACAAGCTACAGAGTTCAAGCTGAGTGAGCCAATATTTGAGGCTTTGCTTAATGCACTGGGGGAGGGGATCTTCTCACTGAACAGAGCATTTTATTGAGTCTACTGCAAATACTTGAAATAGCCTGACCACTTATTTTCAATTAGTTCAAAGAAGGCAAGCCCTTCAATTGTCAGAAATCAAAACAAAAAAGTGTAATTCATTTACAGCTATGAAAGCAGCATGCATTCCAAGTACTTTTCATCCCAGGTTATAAAAATTTTTTTTTACCAACCATTTAAGAAGTTGAAAGTAGGATTTCTGTTCATATTTTAGTGCCCAGCTGATATCTCTGCACTCATTCTTCCTCTCCTAGGCTAGAAACCTTGCCCCTGTGATTTTCTTTTCTTTCCTTACAATAAAACAAAACTATTGATTCTTCCATTTTTACATCACAGTCATTTCCTGACATACCATCACCCACTACTTGTGTCACTGAATTAGACTATCCTTGTAATAAAGAAAACAGTTAAGAAAGTGAACATCGTGTAGCCAACCATTTAGACAATATTTGTTATCTGTAGTGCCCACTCTTTGAAGGAAGGAAGAAAACACATTTCCTCATCTCTTCTTCAGGACCAAGACTGGTCATTTTAACTACTCAGTACTCAGCTTCATTTGGAGAAGGAAATGGCAAACACTCCTCTACCTTCGTCAAAAAAACAAAAAAACAAAAAAACCCGTATACAGGGTCAGGGTCATCTACGGGGTCACAAAGACTCAGACAGGACTAAACGACTGCACAACCAAACAACTATATTTTGATGTTCTTTAAATTTATATTATGGTAGCCATTGTGGTTTTTGAAGCTTAATGGCCCTTAAAGACCATCTTGTCCGACTTTTTTGTTTTACTAGAAGAAGCTGTGACCCAAGGAAGGAGTATGACTGATCCAAGTCACAGCAATTAATTGATAGTGTCAGGACAAGAACTCAAGGCTTCTGACTCCCAACCCAATACTCTTTTAGTTAGACCATTTTAATATGGATGATAATAACTCATAGCTACAAAGCACTTCAAAGAACCTCACATGCATTCTCTCCTTTGAGCCTCACGACAGCCCTGGGGTTGAGAGAGTTTTAGTGACTTGCCCAGGGTCACAAAGCCAAATTTCCTGACTCCGAGTTCAGCCTTTTTGCCACAATATCATGCACTTCTATTTATAAAGCCAAGTCATAGGCAATTTTTCCAGGATATAGAAATTGAACATCATGTCACTGGTTATTTATTGAGCCCTTTCCCTCTGACCCAGGGCTATTTTATATTGGGTTGCACTGCAGAGGCTGGAAATAACATCTTATAAAAATCAGATGGTTCCCAGAGAGGCAAAAACCAGGTATCAAAAGTGAAACACTTACTACAAAAAACATTTTAGTCACTCTCTTTATTTACAGTACACTGCCCAAAGTGAACACAAATCTAATCTGATCTATTCTTTTAGCATCAGAGACAGAGAATGTCCAATAAGAATAGAGTTGTGTGCACCATCGTGCCAAAACCTTTGAAGCCCACTGCTGTTTCCATAGAAACTTAATTGCAAAAGAAACCCCCTTTACTTTACCATTCTTAAGACTGTTTGTTTCTCTGCCTTTCACTACGAAGTGAAATCTTTCTGTGGGCCCATTGGGTCAACAGTAAATGCTGTGACAAACCTTACTTCACACTTGTTTTAGCATGTGTTAACACCCACCCACCCCTATCAACAACAGCTGCTATCACCACTACCCACATCCATATTCAAAATCAGGAACATTGAAAGGAATGCATCCAGCATTGTTCTTGAGGCTCAGCAAGATTGTCATTGCAATCTTTCACACAGTAAACATTTACTCAGCCACAGTTTTTCTACAGGTCAGAGCCAATGGAAACAAATACCACTGCAATGAATACTTTTATGTGACAAATGAGATTTCACAGAATCACAGAATCTTAAATTTTAGAAAGGTCTTCAAAGGCCATCCTGTCCAACTCTTAATTGGAACCCTGCTAGGAATCACTTATTTCAAGCTATAGTCAAACAAATTTGGATTGTTCTTTGCAGTACAACTAGAGGTAAGTGTGTTTAAATAACTATTTCCACAGTCTTTGTGACTATGAGGTTTAGAGCTAATAAATTTAACTAATTAACTAATAATTAATAAGTTTGAGCTGGAAAAGACCTTAGAGGTCTTCTAATCTGACTTACAGATGATGAAACTGAGACTCAGTGAGGTCAAATGACTTGCCCAAGGTAACAAACGAAGTAACTAGGGGTGTAAATGGAAGGTAAATCCAGATCCTCTGACTCCAAAACCAGCATCCTGTGTACTGCAGCTGGGCTAGAATGAGCCAGATACAGTTGATGATTATATCACACACACACACACACACACACATAAAATGTGTGTGTGCATGTGTGTATCAATCTTCTTTGGAAGCTTTTCTCAGTTAAGAATTTCACAAGTGATAATTCAACATAGTTCAAAAGTCTTAGTGCAGATTTCTGTTCTATTAGCTTCGAGAACACTAAGCCCTTTGTATAGGTGTGTGTGTGTGTGTGTGTGTGTGTGTGTATGTGTGTGTAAAGGGTAACAGGGTGGTGCAGTAGATAGAGTGCCAGCCTGGAGTCAGGAAGAATCATCTTCCAGAATTCAAATCCAGCCTCACTCATTTACTAATTTGTGATCCTGGGCAAGTCACCTAACCCTGTTTGCTTCAGTTTCCTCATCCGCAAAATGAGCTGGAGAAGGAAATGGCAAACCAGTACAGTATCTTTGCCAGGAAAACCCCAAATGGGGTCATGAAGCGTCAAACACAATAGAAAAATGACTTATTAATTAAAACACATATACAGATATAGATATAACATATACGTATGTATGTGTGTATGCATGTGATCAGCCAGTCAGTCAATAAACATTTATCAAGCCGCTACTATAAGGCAAGCATCACGCTAAGCACTGGGGATACAAAGAAAAGCAAAAGACATTCCCTGCCCTCAAGAGCTCACAATCTAATGTGGGAAGAAATGCACAAAAAGAAGCTGAAAAGCAGGACTTTGGAGGCAAAGGGAGGGTATCCAACTCCGGGGATGATGAATCCCTGCAGCCATGTAGAAATGATTAAGTATTTGCCCTAGGCCCCATCCTTAAACAGAAGATGGAGGAGGAGCTTTCCAATGTCTATCTTTTACACTTTCCAATCAAAGAGACGGAGAGATTCAGAGGGAAGAGGGTACTGAGAAGGTATGGATATCATACTGTAAGAAGATGAGATTCTAGAGAGAGTGTTAACAATCATACACAATCACACACATGATGACTCTATAGATGCATGTGTGTGTGTGTGTGTGTGTGTGTGTGTGTGTATGTATTGAAGTCTTCTTGTCCAGAGGCGAAAGGATGAACTCGTTTTTGTAATGAAAAAAAATCTAAGTTATAATGTTGAGCCTATGAAACCTTTTCCCTCTCCAAAGTCAAAAGCTATATCCTCATGATAAGGCTGCTGGAGATCTTAAAAAAAAAAAAGCAACAACAACTACCTCTGGTTTAGTCTGAAGTCAATGATTCTCTGTTAATTAATTAAAGAAGGAAATTTGATGTCACAGCCATGTTCCTTTGGCCAAGCACCTATGAGACAGAAGCTGACAGAGGAGAGAAAGAAGGAAAAGATGAGGAGAAAGGGGAAGGGAGAGGGAAGAACCTAATTCAAATTATTCCAAAGAAAATTCTGTAGAGAAAGATTAATTAAACTCACTGAATTTTACTCATGAACATTTTGATTGAGAAAACTCTTGAGAAAAGTTTCCTTTGTTGGCTAAGGTGGTCATACAATAGATTTAAACTGGCAGCCAGTTTCTGCCCTCACACCATTTTTAAGGTTCCTTATGACCAAACCTAAAACATTTCATATTTAGTTTTAATCTTGACTCAAAATTCTTTAGGAGAACAAACACTTTAAAATATCAGAATTATTTTTGTAAGGGAATTTCTCATCTTGTAGATATGGCCAGATCAAAAATTTACGACTTTAAAGTTTGTGTTTTCTGATTTGGGTTTAAAAATATAAGATCTTGTATTTCATGAGCTGAATATTTTGTAACTAAAGCTTTTTGGCCTCTGCTTTGACCAAAAAACCAACATGAGCTTTAAGTTTTTGATAGGAAATAGAATGACATTATTCCTGCAGCATTAGAAGTTTACTAAGCTTTTATCATTTTCTTACTTTGATAGTAGAATGAGTTTCTTAACTTTCAAGGCGTTTTAGGTACATTATGTGGCCAAATACTACACAAATGTACTAAAGACAGTACTAGTCGCTCTTTTCTTTCAAACCCACAACATGCTTTTAAGAGTTTTCAAATATTTTAATACTTCCTCAACAATAATAACATTGGCATTTACTTAAGAAAAATAATATATTATTGGATTCTTCAGTTCTATTCAGCAATCAAAAATATGTTGAGGATATTTTTTAAAATATATCAATGATTGCTATCCTGCAGGGTCAAATTGACTCTATAAAGCAGGGGAACAAATTACCACACTATCAAGGCATTTTCCAAGGCTGAGAGGCTAATTTCAATCCTTCTCAAGAAACGAAAAAACATTCAAGTTCCTGGGAAAATGTTTGACTTCTTTCTTGAATAGTCCAATCACACCTTCCTCTGTGGCAAAAGAAGCAACAAGAGTGCAGTGAGCCAGAGTAACTCCCTTAGTATGCACTCTCCCTAATTCTTGTCAAATCAACCCCACAATTGTAGTAAGCCTGAAGTTGAGAAATGGTGATTGTTTGACCTGATACACCTTTTAGGTATTATAATAGAAAGAACACTGGTTCTGGAGTCAGACAACCTGGGTTCAAAATCCACCTCTGCTGCTTGCTACTTACAAGGCTTTGGGCAAATCACATAATGTCCCCAGACCCCAAATTGTTTGGATGTAAAATTAGGGGACTGGATGTGATGATGTCTGAGATCCCTTTTAGCTAAAGGTATGATGCAATTGTATTTCATCTAAGGAATATGCTGTCAACTCACTACTAATGAATAGCATCAAATTGGTTACTTAAGTGAAGGATTTATCTAGGAAAATGTACTACCTCTGCTACATAGTCACCACTACGTCTCAGAATTCCAAAACTCTGGCATATAAAGCAGTTTGGATATTCTTTGACTTTTCATACGTTCTGGCCCCTGGCTAAGTGATGTCTAGGTTGAATGCTGAGTGGGCTTTTATTTCCCTAAAGTAAACAGCAGAAGCTATCGCTAATACATTAATTAGTTGACACCACCAAAAATGGCCTCTAGAGATCAAGAATCCAAGTTTGACTAGTCAGAACAGCGGAATTAAGCACTTGGGTTGCACAAACACAGGGATATATAAAAGTCAGGCAAGGCAAAGAAATCCTTCAGAGATACAATGAACCTCAGTGCATGTTGTCAGCCTCCAAGGCCTGTGTGGGCTAGGTTCTTGGGGCTACTACACATAGTTTGAGTTAGAGAAGCTACAGAACTTCTTATGTGAGAAAACAAAATGTGTTTGCCCAGCCGCACTTAGATTGTTTAGGATTTTAGAAATAGGCAGAAAGGGCTGGGGGAAAAGTCCTTGAAAAAGAAGGATATGATGAAGAGGAGCCAGTGACATTTCCTTTCTTGTTAAAGACCTGAGTATCACCAAACTTAGCCTCTTCATCCTTCTCTCTACTTCAAGCCACATGTGGTCCTGAGATTGTGTTGTTCTTTCATCTCTCTAAAAAGTGCCCTCTGACAGATGGAACTTTGTTTGGGTCAGTGTCAATGTTTCATTAAACTAAAATGAACCAACTAATGAATACTTAGTCCAGCCCTTGTGTTCAACAACTTACAAATAAAGATAAGAGCCCAAATAGATGGGCTCTATCAGACATGATTATCTGCTCTGGAGAAATGTCAGTGTCTATGGATTTGAGATTTGAAACATGCTTAATATTTAAAAGATTCTTTAACAGCATGCTGAACTTTCCTTTCCAATTAATTATTGATCCAGGGCACTCGTCTTTCTATCTTTTTAAAATGTCTAAACACAAGAGAAGAGGTGTTTGGGTTTGTTTCTGGTAGAGGGGGCTACAGCAAGTTTGAGTTGTTTGGGGTTGGGACTAATCAGAAACATGATGGCAAAATAACAAACCTGCACAGTCAACCAACTTTCCCCAGTCGTACATTTGACGCTTGACGGTGCCGTTGAGCAAACACCAAACAACAACAAGCACATTCTGTTGAAATGTTTAGCTAAATGGAACCAAAACAGTCACAGTTGACAATTTCATAAATACATTAATTAGAAGTGTCTCCAAATAGCATGTGATTTTGAATTATTAACATAAAACACTGCATTATAAATGACTGCAAATTGCATTCCTAGTGCTCTCCATGCTTAATTTATTATGCCGTAGGAAAATTTGCAAATTACTTCACTGTTTTATATTTAATGGATAGTTTTATATGTATATTGTTTCATTAAGATAAAATTAAATCACAGCGTACATGCTATATGACTTCCTGGTGACATAAATGTTACCAGAAACAGACTTTGGTCGAAAGAGGAAGTAAACTTGCCACCATGTAGATACCCTTGCTTTAAAAAGGTGCCATTACAGATACTGACCCTTCAGCCTCCACCTTGCTTGTTCACCTACCCCTCACTGTATTTCTCCAGGGCTTTCCTCCAGCTAGTTTTATAGAGGAGACCTCAGGGAGATTATTCCCTCTTTTTGGTAAGTGTGATTCTGTCCACTGTGGATGACAGTTGAAAGCGTGGATTCAGTCAATGATACTCTTCTCAGGTCCCTTTTCATGACCACCCAGTGGAAAAAAAAAATACTAAGTTAAATGGGGCAAGGGGAGAGAGAGGCAGGCTCAGTAAAACACTAGTGAGTTTAAAAGGGTGTTATGCATATTGCTTCTCTTTAATTGGAAGGTACAACTTATATAAAAGTTCTCAACCGTACTTTGGCTATGCTTGATCCATCTGTCAAACAGATTTTTTCCATTATATTTGTATCCTCTGCTATCCCTTCAACATAGCTCTTATGCATGGAAAACATATGATAGCATTTAAAAAGCACAAAAAAGTCAGATTGAGCCAGGAAGAGGGGTAGGCATATTTCTATGCCCCACTGTTACTTTCAGACCATTCCTTTATAATGATTCCTCATTGAACTTTCATGTTTTGAGATCTATGAATCTAAGTATACCACTCTTGCCCCTTGTTATCTACTGACCTTTTGGCTGTGTCTCGGCCTTATGATATTCCCAACCTGTGAATCCTCAATCATGAGTAACCCCTACTACATGATTTCTCCACTGATATTCTAGACCTGCTAAGTATGAATCAAGAAAAACATTAATTGCATCTAGTTTCACCCACTACAAATTTATCTTTCCTAAACAAAACTAAGAGACAATGTGGATAGAGCATTCACTTTGGAATAAAGAAGTTTCAGATTCAAGGTCTTCTATATAGATAGAAATAGATATGGATGCTATGGATGGATTAGATAAAAGTTAGATATAGACCCTAGCTATGTGACCCTGAACAAGTTACTTAACCTCTCAATGCCTCTAGGCATTCCCAAGACTACAAGTTAAGGAGCAAGTCCCAATCTAAATGGGGGGAGGGACGGTTTCCCTCATCAAGAACTAATGAAACCACAGGTCTAGCCTCAAAAAACAAAGTAAAACAATAACCTTCACTATGATTTTAATGCTACTTGATAATCCTATTGTTCCACCATAGACTCCCTGTCCCATTCCCCAAAATGCCTATTCCAAACTTTATCTCTCCCTTACCCTATGCATACGACACCTAGAACAGATAATGATAGCTTAATAATGATCACAAAGTCATCACTCACTCAGTCTTACTGTGCTGGCACTTGCATCACATGACCCACTGACCCTTGGGCTGTCTTGGATACTCTCTTCCTGGCTTAAAGAAAAACTTAAAAAAAAAAAAAAGCTTAAAAAACTTCTGATGTAGTTACATGCTAAGGTACCAGATCTTGTCAATGACTTCTCATCCCTGTTTTTTGTTGCTTGTAGGCTCACACAGTTTCTCTCCAATTAAGTAGTTCTCTCCAGTATCATTTACTGAGTAAATCCTTTTTCTAGGACTCAGTCAAAGATGCGATCACTTTATTCAATCTTTCTCTCCAATACATGAACATACTCCTCTTCACCTAATTAAGAATTGCTGTGTACTCAACAGACACTCATTAGGCTGCTCGAGCTCTTCAGACTTCTCCCGCTACATTTTGCACTCTTCATCTGTGCTAATTCCTTGACCTTACCCAGGTCACTTTCTACCTTTTAAGACAAGCAACCACTCTGAGACTGTTTAGTTGTACTATTAATTGTAAGACAGTTGGGGGCAGTCGTATGTTTCTACAGCTTTGAAGATACAAATGTTCTTCCTACACTGACACCATCAACATCTTACAACTTACTTAACTATGAAGGCTGAGTACATCCAGAATGGTTTTTCTTGGTCTCTTCCATTTCTAAAAACTTCTTAGTATCATTACCCACTCTCTTGTCTTCACAAAAGTGTCCCTACTCTACACCAAGACTAATCCCTCTACCTGTAGCCTTGACCATATCTTGTTACCTCCAAACCTTGCTCTAGCACCAATTCTTCACATTTTCCTCACAACTGGTTCATTCCCATCTGTCTCCAAATATTCCTACTTCTCCATAATCCTAATATAGATTTTATCTGATTTTTTCCCCACAAATTAGCTACTGTCCCGTTTCTCCACCTTCATTGTAAACTTTTTAAAAAAGTCACCACCTCTGGTGCCTCCACTTCCTCATTACCTACTCTTATATCAACTCATCATACTCACCAGACTTCCATCCCGAGCACTCTACTGAAGCTATTTTCTCAAAAGGTCCCTAATGACTAGCTACTCACTAAATCGACTTGCCATTTTTCGGTCCTTATTATCTCCTCTATTTTTGACATCACCTGCAATTTTTGATATCCCCCTATTTTGCATTTTCTCCTCCCTCTGCTTCAGACGCAACAGATCCTTCTTAGTTCTCCTTCTACCTATCTTCCTGCTCCTTTATGTTCTTCGTTGGCTCCTCATCCTCTTCCTGAACATTAAATTTTGTTGCTCTTCAAGGTGCTATCTTTGGCTTTCTTCTCTTTTCTCTGTATACTAGTAGTTTCAACAGCAGTGCCTAGATGTAATGCTATTTTGGACAAAAAAAAATGTAAAAATAACTTTAATAGAAAGTTTACTTGCCAGACATAAATAGCATTTGTAAAAATAATCACAAATTTTATACATGCAAAAACCAGAAAATACATCAGACCGTGACCTTAAAAAAAGCCATAAACAACTGCTTTTATTGAAGGGAAGTTGTATGTTCTCGACTCTCCCAACAATCCCATAGTGTTAACAACTTCAACTTTCAATGTACCACAGTCTTTCATGGCAAAGAATTCTATATGGGGGACAAAAAAAGCCTGTGAACCATTGTTCTCTATTCTCTTCCTTAGGAATTTCATTTATTCCCTCAGCTTCAAATATAACTCCTACATGAGACTCTCACATCTGTTTCTCCAGCTCTGACCTGGCTCCCAAGCCTCAGAACATTTCCAACAACTCAACATATACAAAGCCATATATCATTGCACCACAAGAAATGATGAATACGAAGAACTAAAAAAAAAAAAAACATAGAAAGATTTCCATAAACTGATGCAGTGAAGAAAGCCAAACCAGGAAAACAATATACATAATGATTTCAACAATGTAAAAAGAAAGAATGATAAAATAAAATTTAGTATTGTATAATTACCATAGTCAACCTGGCCCCAGAGTGAAGGTATTTATTGAAGAAGCAAGGGTATATGAGTGTGGAATGTTTCATGTGCAATCAGATACAACATGGTTGGTTTTGCTGAGCTTTTTCTTCTCAGTAGTCTTGTAATCTTTATTACAAAGAAAGACTTCCTAGGGAGCAGAGGAGGGGGTAGAAGTATATTCAGAAATGAATATGATGTAAATGTAAAAAAATGTCAACAAAATGCTTAAAAAGTAAATTGAATTAAACAGTCTGTCTTTTGTGGATGATTTGAGGTAGTACCCCAAAATATCCTTCAAAATAGCACCAGTGAGTTATAGGACTAATTTGCTTTTAGGTACATAGAGCTCCTTCAAAGGGAGAAAAAATAGCTCACTAAGTTCTAAGTGAACTTATTCTATGCTGGGTGACTGATGCTAAGGGACATGGGGGAAGGAAAGAACAAGCAATGACTATTGCAAAAACAGCCTGTAAACTTCCTTCTTCCTGGGGCTTCCTGCTCATCGGCCTGGGATAAGTCAACTGGCCAGCTGGTGGTTATCAGGCATACAGGTGGATGACTGGTGGCTCCCATCCAGCTGGCTGGGGCAGCTGCAGCAACAGAGGTGGGAGCCCACATTCAGGGCTTAGCTCACTCCTGTGTGATTGACACAGCAGTGCCTCCTCTTCAGTGGAAGGCAGCCTGGTAGAAGGGCCATTAACTTTCCCTCTGCATATTTTTTTTTTTTTGCATTCTAATTGAGTCTCAAGTCATTGTGTTTTGCTTAAGTCTCCAAATCAAAAGTCTTCGTCATCTGCTCTGTTCCCTCACAAGTCTCAGACTTGACAAAACAAAAGAAACCTCTGAGGTGGGAGATATAAACCCTTTTAAGAGGCTTCTTTATTTTCTAGGTTAAATCAGAAAATCCTGTCCCTCTTTCTATTGAATCCCAGACAGATTCAGGGTGAAACCCAGAGAAAATTGTATTTGAAAGTGCTGCTGCTTTTCTATTTCTCTATCCTATAAGGTGTCCCCATTAATCAATCCCCTCCCCAATCAGCTTATGTCAGATGTTACAATAAAGAAAATCTTCAGGAATAACAAAGTCCTAAGACATTCCTTGAGGATGGAATGTTTACTTCAGTATTCCTTTCCCTCAGTCTTTTGATCCACTCACTGGTCCTGTACCTATAGATATCTCACATCCCCCCATTTGCATTTACCTGTCCTACTCAGTTCCCCCTTATGCACTAACCACAGAATATATATTTTAGCCATTTGCAATCCTCCTATGAGCTATGAGAGCTCTATGAGGTCAGGGGTCATGTCTTATCTAAACTTTCTTTCCTAGAGTTTAGCAGAGTGTACTATACAGAATCGGCACTTAATAAATGTTTGTTGATGCTACCCAATCCCAAGATTGGCCCAATTATGACATTTCTAGATGTGAGTTTTCTAATCTGTAAAAATGATAGAGCTTAGACCAGATGATCTCTAAATTCCAGGAAAGAAAAATATTGCTAATGAGATAATTGGAAGAAATATCTTTGCAGGGAAAGATACTCAATACTGGAATCAAATCTTTTATTAAGCCTATGTGCCAGAGCCAAGGGTAGGGAACCTGTGGCCTTGAGGCCACATGGGGCCCTCTAGGTCTTCAAGTGTGACCCTTTGACTGAATTCAAACTTCACAGAACAAATCACCTTAATGAAAGAATTTGTTCTGTAAAACTTGGACTCAGTCAAAAGGCTTCACCCAAAGACCGGGAAGGCCACATGTCACCTTGAGGCCACAAGTTTCCCACCCCTGTAAGCTAGACACTCTCTTAGGCACTGAGAATACAAATAAAGTCAGCGAACAGGCAAGCTTGAACCCTAGAAAGTCATTACAGAGAGCCCAGGTAATTGATGATCCTAAGCAGGTTGTTGTATTTGTACTTCACTCTCAAAGAGGACCATGACATCAGGGAGATGATGACGTAACATGCATTTGACTTTGATTTGAGTGACAGCAGGCTGTGCAAGGTCACTAGCCTCACTTTCGCCTTGATCCTAAGCAGGCCAAGCCATGGAGGGCAGCCCATGTAAAAGCACAGAGATGAGAAATGAAATGCCAAGTATGAAGGAGAACAGTTCAACTGCAATGTAGAATGTGGAAGTGGGGAAGCTGAGGGAAGCTGGAGCAGTGTTGGAAACTTAACGTGAAAAGAAAAGTTTGGAATAGCCACTGTGGGAAACGTGTTAGAGAGTCAATTAGGAAGTGTAAAAGGATTGACTAGCAGCAGGGAGGGCACAGTTGAGATTGGATAACATGAATTTGTAGTGTATCCAGCCAGCAGGATTATTTGACTTCCTCCAGCACCATTGGCCAGCAGGCCAAGTCAAGTCGATAGCATTTATTAAGCACCTACTGTGTTCTAGGCACTGTGCTAGTTGTAGATGGAGTAAATGGTAGGGAATAAGCCAAAGTTGGAATTTGGCAAAGCATAAGCAGTGATAGGAGAAAGGGAAAAGAGATTGGAGAGCAGAGGACAGTATAAAGTAGAACTAGTCAACTATAGGATCAAGATTAGGATGAGAGGAAAGTGAAGCCGAGCAGAAGTGAGAACCAGGAACAATATAGCAAGCGTGGGGGCTGGATGTCCTAGTAAGAACAAAGGTGAGGCTTAGACGTAATCATGCTTGGGAAAAGATGGAATGATGGGAAGCTATCATTGCAGGAATTTAGTTCTTGTTCATGGAAGTGAACACTGGTGGATGATGGTAAAATTAATCATAGGTGTGACCATGTCAAAGGAATTGAGAAGATGGAGGAATTAGGATACCAGGCTATCTGAAGAAAGATCAACTTCTCTCCACTTAAAATCACTTTGGATCTATTTTCTATCTCTTTCATATACATTTATATATGCACATGTTGTCTCCACCCCACCAAATTGTAAGCTACTGGAGACAGTAACTATTTTTGCTTTGGTCTTTTTGTATACCCAGCACCCAGGACAGTGCTTAGCACATTGTGGGTACTTAAAGTTTGTTGAATGATTGATCAACATCTATGTAAAAGTCCCCTAATACAGGGATAGAGATTGGCACAAAGAGGAAGACAGAGAGCCAAATACTGAACTTCTTGACAAAAGATGGAGAATGACATGAAGGTTGGTAGCTAACAGCCACTGGGATGTAGATATCATACAGTGGATAAGAAGGTGCTCAAGATGACAGTAGCAGAAGAAATTTTCTGAAATGTCAGTAGGGAGTAAGGGGTATGCTTAAGTATACCAGGTAGTATGAGAGACATCTGCAGCTAGGTGGCACAGTGGACGGAGTGCTGAGATTGGAATCAGGAAGACTCATCTTCATGAATTTAAATCTGGCCTCAGATACTTACTAGCTTTGTGACCCTGGCAAGCCATTTAACCCCATTTTACTCAGTTTCCTCATCTGTAATTGTTTCAACAATCCGGCTAGCAGCTGCTGTAGGGGTATAAAACCAACAACAACCAGCTCACAGAACATTGCAAGCCCAGGTTCTTTTGATCTGCTCTACTAAAGAAAGAAACATTAAGGGGTTAACAATTTTACTTTAATCCAATATACAAATATCACTCACTTAGTTCAGGGTAAAAAGCCAGCACCCTGAACTTCAGAGTAAATACGAACAAATAACGAACATCAACGAACAGACCTTGCCTGATTCAAATCCCAATGCAGTTACTAGAATTTAACAAAGTCGCAACATCCGGGTTTACAAGCTGGAGGGCTCTTAAATACAGCTGCCCAGAGTTTCCACATCAGTGCACTGCCAAGAGTGAGGGCCCCAAGCAAATAGCTGTGTCTTCTCTTTTTATGCTCTTGTTAGCCATCATCAAACATCATCTGAGCAACCAGAACTTAAGCTCTTACTACTGGCTCTGGAGTTAGCACCTCCCCCTAAGGACCTTGACAGCTTCATGCCCACATGGACTTAGCACCTAATAGCTGGGGGTTTTGGGTCTACTTGGGAGCTAAGATATAATCAGACCTCCCTTCATGGGCCCCACCTGGAGCCTGGCCTTAGTTACCTAATTTAATCAAGGAGATAAAGGCCAAAAGTCTTCAAGGGCACTTTGTTGAATAAGTGCTAAGAGCCCATCTTGATCGTCAATACAGTAATACGAGCTGGAGAATGAAATGGCAAACCACTCCAGTATCTTTGCCAAGAAAACCTCAAGTGGGGTCATGAAGAGTCAACACAAATGAACAACAATAAAACAAAACAAAAATGAGAGACATCTAGTACTGCAGAGAATGACCAGCCAAACAGTGTCTTCTAGGAAGATTCAGAGGATGGAAGAAGTATAAGAAAAAGTCTAAGATAAAGATAAATTTGTTAACAATCAAACATGCTGCCAGGGGACAGAATGGAAAGGAATGGAAGAGCTGGATTAGACCATGGAAAAGGTAAGTTTGAGGTGAATAGAGATGGAAGCACGAGGAGTGCTAGCAAAGAATGGGGCTGGTTTTCATTTAGGACATATTGAATAACCAGAATTAGAACTGGAAAAGTTGGGTGTTTGTAACCACAGGATGGGAATGCAGTACCTTTTGACTAGGACTCCCACCTTCAAGAATCCTATAAATCACAGAGGATGTGTCCACTTTCTTTCCAGTCCTACAGAAAGGGGAAGTTTGGACTTGACTGTCCATAGTACTTCCTATAGGTGAAGTTGGTATGTCTAGAAGAAAGAACCCTGACTCTAGAATCAGAGGACCTGGTTTCAAATCCTGCCTCAGATGATTACTGCCTACCCGACTTTGGGCAAGTCACTTAATCATGCTGGGCCTCAGTTGCCACATCTTTAAATTTAGAGAATTCAACTAGATGAACTTTGAGGTCCCTTGTAGATATAAATCTATGATCAGAGGAGTCAGAAAACTTGTATTTAAATACTGGTTCTAATATTTGCTAATGTTACCAGTGCAAACCACTTAAATATTTAGGGACAAAAGTTTCTTCACATGTAAAATGGAGATTATACTACTTGTTGCTTGGTTGTTTCAGTCACATTTGACTCTTCATGACCTCATTTGGGGTTTTCTTGGCAAAGATACTGGAATGTTTTCCCATTTCCTTCTCCAGCTCATTTTACAGATGAGGAAACTGAGGCCAAAAGGGTCAAGTGACTTGCCCAGAGTCACGCAGCTAGTTAAGTGTCTGAGGCCAGACTTGAACTCAGAAAGATGAGTCTTTCTGATTCCTAGCCCAGTGCTCTATCCACTGTGCCATCTAGTTGTCCCAGTTTATACTCATGCTTGCATTAAATCCTTTACAGGATTTCTTTGAAGAGGGTATTTCATTTAAAAAAAAATCTTTGGATTCTATGTAAATGCAAATTATTATAGTAAAAAGAAGCTTCCTTGAAGGTATAGAGGTAAGTAAAGGAAGCCACACTGTCCAACCTTAAACAACTCTTTTTTATTCCCTAAGACCTTAGTAAATAGCGGGGTGGGAAGAGGATGTCTAGGATAATGTGGAAGATTCCACTAATCAGCCTGCTGACCAAGAAGGGTGTTCTCAGGGCTACAGTAGTGACACACTGAGAAGAGCCCATTCAATGCCCTCTACATCCTCCCAGAGTGAAAGGTTACTTAACCTAGCTATCTTACAACCCAGCACAGGCTGGAGGCTGCTTTGGAAATAATTGACATCATAAAAGAATGATTCCTTTCATTGTAATAGCCAGAAAGGATTCACTGACTACACAGCATAAATTTAAATTAATTTTTTTCATATTTGACAATGTTATAAAAATTATATTGATTCTGAAATTATAATTTTAGATTGGTTCCGTCATCTTAGCCTATTAGCAGCCTTGAAATGAAGTGATCCAACGTTATAATCAATCTTATCTTCCATTATGCACTTCCTGGTGCTAAAAAGTAAGATCAATTCTAATTAACTACACTGGTTCAGTCATTTGGACTGTTGTTGTTTTTAATCTCATTATTGCACTGGTATCACTAAACAATTTGTTATACATTTATGTGCTCATTTTGCATCCCAAACTAATGTGTTCTTTATTAAAGAGAACTATAACAGTACCTCTGAGCTCCTTACCAAAAGCCTTCCTGCCACCACTCATGCAGGCATCACCAGGAATGCTTTGGAGTTGTAGCTGATTTCTGAAAACCTAAAAAGTTCACCAAGGAATCTGCAGTCTCCAGGACCCATGAAAGTTAAATAAATGTTTGGTTTATGATATTATGCTTATACCAGTGAATAGGAAGCTTTGTGGTTAAATGACAAGAATAATATTGGCTCTAGAACCAGAGGATCTGGGTTCAAATCCTATCTCTGACGCTATATGTTTGGCCTTGGAAAAGTTACTTGGACTTCAGTTTCCTCTTCTATTATACATCATTTGGGCTAAATGGTCTCTGAGGTCCCTACTAGCTCTAAATCTATGATCCTAAAAACATAGCGTAAGTATATTTCTAGTCTAAGTTGGGATGGTGTGTACTCTAAAAAAGAGTGATAAAGAGATAGTGAATATTAATTGAATTTAAACCACAAGAGACAAAAGGCTTCCATGTACAGATATAGTTTTTGCTACTCTATTTTTAAGAGGAGAATGCTTGGTCAGATTCCGTATTGTCTGGTACATCTGAGCATCAAGTTCATGAGCCACCTATGCATGTAGTTTCCAAAAGGGAAGAGTGAATGTATGGGAGAAAGGAGAGGTATCCAAAGGGAACAAAAGCTTGGGGCCTATGTGACAAGGTGTGAGAGATTTCTAACATGAAATGTGGAGGGATAAAAGACTGTGTGTGTCTAACCAACTGCATCCCTGAACCCCCATTTTCCAGTCACTGAAACAACCTAGAGACCCTTCAACACACTGAGACATTTGGCAACTTCTCCAAATATGTTCAGTTTGGGGCATGTTTGAATTTGAAGTTATGAGACTGACTAGATCCAAGTAGAAATGGTTAGCCAACAGTTGGAGGCTCAATTGAATTTTAGGGGAGACTTGGGAGTCATTAGCATGAAGATGACAGGTGAATCGTGGAGGAAATTTAATCTTCGAGGGAGAGAATCTAGTAAGAGAAGCCTATAAAGTTGAGGCCAGAAGTTTGAGGAATATGAATATTTCAGAGATAGAAGAGGGAAGAGGACCCAGGGGAGTCAAAAGAGAAGTGTTCAGAATGCTAGGAGAACTATGACAGTATAGTGTCTTGAAAGCCAAGTAAAATGGGATTTTCAAGAAGGTGGGAAAAAATGGCTAAAATGATGTCAATTAATTTGGATTGTGGATTGGCATTTGATCATTGGGTGTGCTGGGGTATAGGCTTTGGGAGCCCCCTTGAACTATCCTTAAATCTTCCCACTTGATGAGGCCATAAGCCTTTCATTATAGCTGGGCCCAAATCTCTTGTTACTCTTAACCTAGCCTAGCCCTCCATTGTCTGGTATATTGGGAATCAAGATGGGCTCTTAGCACTTATTCAACCAAGTGCCCTTGAAGAGTCTGGCCTTTGTTTCCTTGATTAAATTAGGAGTCTTTGATGACCTCCTTGCCTCAAGAGAAAGCCTAGTTTATATGGGTTTGAGTGACATGTTTGTGACATCAGAGGCTTTTAGACTACGTGGATTTAAGTCGCATTTTTACGACCATTTTAGGTCACATGGGTAAGTCGCATGTACGACTCGCCTTTGACCCTGAACAAGATATATAAAGCCAGGGGCTGGCTTTCTTTTTTCAGAGCTCTGAGCTGCAACAGGAATGGCGCATGACTCTGAGCCAGCCTTGTCAAGCTCCCAGCTGAATTTGGATGTTGATGGTTCTTGGTAACTATGAATTGCATTTGGTCTGTTCATAAATGATGTTTGTAATTTGTGTTTGCTCTGAGGTTCAGGGTGCTGGATTTTTCCCCTGAACTAGGTGAATGATGTAGTAAAGCAGATCAAAAGAACTTGGGCTTGCAGCATTCTGTGAGCTGGTTGTTGTTGGTTTTACACCCCCACAGCAGCTGCTAGCCAGATTGTTGAAACATCTGGCTAGGTCTCACCCTTGATCCTATCAAAATATCTATGCCCAAATCTGTTACCCTTAAACTAGCCTAGCCCTCCATTGTCTGTCATCTCCAGGTAGCCTTCAGCTATTTCTCACCCTTAATCCCATTCCTGGAGTCTGACCTCTAGTCATCCCAGTCCCATCAAGATCCTCCTTAGACTCCTCCTCAAGACTCTCCCTAAACTCCTCCAACCACCCCAGAACCACCCCTAGATCCCTCCCACAGTCTTTCTGTACATAAGCTCCATCTTGCCTCCATGAAGGTGCTCAGATTCAGTTTAGCTCAGTAGATTGAGTCTGACCTACTTGTCAAAAGGGTGTCACAAATGGTGAGATTTCTTAAGACTCTACCCAATATGGTGAATCTTTAATAAACTTTGTTTTTCTCTTTGACTGTAAGAAGGCTTGAGTCAAATTCATTCGAGCAGGACCTAGCCTGTTGGTATTTTGGGGTCTCGAGCACCCCTAAACCTCAACATATGGCTCCCTGACCTCAACAGGTAGACTGGTAATTTGGAGATTTGTAAGTGATGGTTGTGATGGAGGCAGAATACAAAAGGTAGAAAGTGATATTTTTAAAATAGAGATGAGGAAATGTAGACCCCAGACCTGAGAAAAACTACTAGATCAGATTATTCAAGAGAAGTTAAGTACTTTTTTATTATAATAAAATGTAATGTGAAAAGTACTTAATTTGTATTAGGTTTTTTCTTATTGTTTTGAACCTTACTCCAAATTATGTTATATCGTAAGTAGAATGTGTAGATTTAATAAATGTATTTGCTAATAGTTTATATTGATTATGATGTTTATTAGGACTTAGTAGGATTGTAAAATGCCTTTTTATGCCATACAGTTGTTCTCAGGAATCTACACTAGAAGAGTGCTTAACCACTAGGCTTACACACACATAAAGAAGCACTATTATACATCTATTGGCAGCTACCACAAAGGCAGACAGTTGATAGATTACATGAATCAGCATCTTAAAATATGAGGGAGGCAAAGTGTCACGTTGGAAAAAATTGTGGCTTTCTTTGAAATCAGAAGACATATCATAACATCATAGATTTAGAATGGAAGAGACCTTGGGGGTCATGGAGTCCAGCCCTATCATTTTACAGATGAGGAAACCAAAGTCTACATATATGAAACTATTTACCTACAGTGATACCAAAATGAAGGAACATAGTTAGAATTTGAACTCAGGTCCTCTGACTTCAAATTAATTTCTCTTTCCATGGTAACTCACTGTCTCTGCCGCTTAACTACTCATGAGACCATTAGCAACTCATGCAGCTTTTTGTGGCCTCAGTGTCTTCATAAGTGAAGTGGGGAAACTGGAACAGATGTCTGTTAAGGTACAATGCACTACAATGCAAAGAGCACCGTCTCTTGAGTTTCAAGTTCATACTTACTACTTAATGACTTTAGTCAAGGCATTTAACTTTCTTGGGCTTTGGTCTCTTCAAAATAAAGGAATTAGACTAAATGGCCTATAGAGTCTCTCCCAGGTCTGGATCCAGAATTCCATGCTCCTTCTAGGCCTAAATCTATAATTCTACGATAAAATGTGGTATTTTATAACACTTAGGAGCGAAAGACTCTGATCAAAAATGCAGGCAAACTTTACCCAGGGAGAATATAAAGAATCAAGCACACACTTTGCCTAGAATTTGAAGAATGGTTGTTTGGCTCTCAAACTAACAGCATCAAAGTAGGTGAATTCATGACCTTCTCATATTTCTTGTCTTACCTCCAAACCCAAACCAGGCTAAGTGGTTTTCAATGGGCAAATCCAAATGTGAATTAACATTTGGAAGAAAAAAAAATTGGCTGTGGAAGACTTTTGTGCTTTTTAAGCCTCAGTAAGTTCTCTTTTTCAGTAAACAGCTTTTACCTGTTAACATTCCAACAATTTAAGTGGAAACAAACAAATAAGAGAATCCCTAAAATATATAAAGGTTTGGACCTAAAGGATAAAGTATCAAACAACATGCATCTTGTGTTTTGTTGGTCCTGAGACATTTGAGCAATCATCTTTAACTTTGTTAAATAAGCAGGGCAAATGGGCTCCCCCCACCTCAGACTTGTTTGCTTTGTGCATGCATTTTTGGGGAAGAGAATGTGGGAAGTATGGGAATATGGAGGGAAAATCTATTCTATTGCCACAAGATGACCAAATCACTCTTAAGACTGGTCCATTCTTGGGGGAAAATATATTTCTGAGCTTTCAATAGACTCAGATCAGCCTGAGATGAGCAACTATGCTTTTTGTGCACATGCATACCTCAAACAAACAACAAAGCCTTTCACGGTTTTCTGCCTAGGAATAGGAGAGTAAGATTTTCCCCCAACGTGCCAATTCAGAATTTTATACGCAGTATACATCCTACCTAATCTCCACATACTCCTCATCCCCAAAGCCACACTGTAACTAATGAAGGGAAATGGCATCAAAGCAGAAAAGGAAATCATTACCCAAATACCCAGTTCTAACAAGGAAGAAATTGGTGGGGCAGTGTGCCATAGTAGATAGCTGACCTTGGGATCAGGAAGACCTAAATTTAAGTTCTACTTCTGACCTATATTGTCTGTGTGATCCTGGGCAAATCACTTAACTTCTCAGAGAAACCCTTTAAGACTGATGGAGAACATGGCAACATGCGTTGGTAAAGAGCATTGATTCACCTGAGAATTCCCTACACTATTGAAATAAAAAGTCCAGTCCTATTCCTAAGAAATTTTAATGATTCACGATTTCTCCATTTTCTCTTCAAGTTACAACAGCTGAGGCCTACAAGAGATCACATGATTGCTCTCATCTGACCCAGAGGTCATGGGGTAAGCTAGATTAATTACTTGACCATCATTTTAGCATTTTGTTAAGTAAAGCTGAAGAAAATTGACCACCATAATCACACCTCACTTTTGTGAGAATTATATTTGGTGAAATTGGAGTTTAATCTCTATATCATTTTGTTCTATCTTTTAATTATGTGAAGAAGTGTGAATGTAAATACATGAGAGATATCCTTTCCCTTCCTTCATCTTGTGTGATGCAAATGCCATATGCAAATAAAAATGGCAGGTCTGACAGGTTTTATGAAAATGATATGTTCCTCTGAGAGGAAGAAGGATAACTCTGAGTTAAATGTGGTGTTTTGTTTTGTTTTGTTAGAAGTTGACTTCTTGTGTATCTCAATCATTGTATCTAACTATGATGCAAGGAAGGAGCCCTAGATTTAGTGTCAGGCAAAGTGGGTTCAAATCTCCCTTCTCCAATTTAATTATCAGTGTGATCTTGTTCATGTCACTCCACTCTAGTCAACAAGCATTTATTGGGTGCCTCCTATGTTCCAGGTACTGAACAAAGGATGAAATAATCCTTGCTGATCTATAGAAATCTCAAACTCAACATATACAAAACTTCATTGATTATGTTTTCCCTAAAACTCTTCCCTATTCCAAAAATTCCCTATTACTAACAAGGACACCAACATGTATTGTTGTCATCTTCAACTCCTCACACACATTCATCTCACACATTCAAACTGTTGCCAATCTTGTCAATTCTTCTGATGAGAGCCATGTCTTATCAATGTCCCCTTTTTTTTTATTCCAACTGCTAGCACCCTGGTGCTGGTTTTCATGACTTCATGCCTGGACTATTACAATAGCCTGTTGCTTCGTCTCCATGTTTCAATCTGTCCCTACAGTAGTCCACTCTACTGATCTGTCAAAGTAACCTTCCTAAAGTGAGAGTCTGACCACATCACCACTCCCACTCAATGAACTCCAGTGGCTCCATATTATCTCCAGGATCAAATATAAAATCCTGTTTGACTTTTAAAGCCCTTTATAACCTATTCTTAATCATATTCCCAGTCTCAAGCAGTTACAACTATATTCTACTCTTCTCATACTCCCCTCACCATATACTGCAATCTAGGGACACTAACTCCTTGCTGTTTCTTGTTGTTGCTGTGTTTGTCTTTTGTTTTCCAAGAGGACCTCATGAGAAGGGCTTTAAACCCAATTCACTCTGGAGCTCACAGACTGGACAATAGGTCCCTCCCCTCCTAGCACAGAGTGAATGTAAATACTAAATAGTTACTGTTTCTCTTTTGGCCAGGAATCTTGAGGGTCTTCCTCTCTCAGTCTGATTTGTTTTTGAGTTTTGATTAAAGGGGCCCCACCTTGATTAACTTATTAAAGAAGCCTATTCATTGAATGGGTGTTACCTCACTCAAAGTGAGAACCTGAAAAGACCTTAGCCCAAAAGGGCCATGTCTCTCAATGCATCCTGGGCCATCTCCAGTGGTCCTGGTGAATAGGTGATTGAATAGGGTAATCCCATGGTACTATATATATTTAAGGAAAATCCTTTTGGCAGCTGTGTGTGTGTGTGTGTGTGTGTGTGTGTGTGTGTGTGTGTGTGTGTGTATGTGTATGATGTTCAGGGAGGATTGGCATCTCTAGTGTGAGGACTTCTGGAGCCCTTTTCAGGGCTGACCATCTACCTTTGGCATCCACCTGTCACTCAACTGCCATCTGCGGCTCCAAGGAGCTGTTGCATGAATAGTGGCCACACACCCTGGTAAAACTGTCTCAATAGATGGACTAAACCAGATTGAGGGTGACCTACAGGCCTCAAACTTGTTGCTAAGTTGGGGGGGGGGGAGTCTACCCCAAGCATGTGAAGATTCCCTCCAGTGGAATAAGCAAATGACACAGGGAGAGGGAGACTGACAATTTTGGGCACCACTGCCTCACATCTAGTTGGATTACTTGACCTTGGCAAGAAGGGTCACCATTTTGTCAGTGACTAAGGAACAGGAGGAAAGTTGGAGATGATTTCAAGGGGTTTTGAGACGAAGAGAATGGGAAAAGAGGTCACTCACATCTAATAGCTTAATGTTCTCAGGGAAGTAAGAGGCAAGAATGCTGAGAAAGGTAGGAGGGAGAAGATGTAGAAGGTTTGGGGAGGGAAAACATTTAGAATAACTTCTATGAGGACTGAGATAATCAATTCAGGAGTAATAAAATCACTTCCTTGTTGAAGGAGGAGCCAGCTGAGTTCAGAAAATATGAATTTGTACCTTACCAGTCAACTCTAGTGTGAGAATTCCTTCAGCTACGTTTGGCAGTAGGTATAATCTAAAGTTGAAGTACGGCAAGATTTGATTGACAATAGGACTGAGGTTGCACAGGGGCAGCTAGATGGCACAGTGTGTAGAATGCTGGGCCTGGAATCAAAAAGACCAAGGTTCAAATCTGGACTCAAAACTTTCTAACTGTGACCCTAAGCAGGTCACTTAACCCGTTTTGACTCACTTTCCTCAACCGTAAAATTAGCTGATGAAGGAAATGACAAAACCACTCCAGTATCTTTGCCAAGAAAATGCTGAATAGGGTCACAAAGAGTGAGACATGACTGAATAACAACAAGGACTGAGGTAGCTGTACTAAATAACCTGAGAGATACTGCATAGTTCTAAATACGAGTGAAACACCATAGTGCCTGGCTTTCTGTGTTCTTGCTCCAGGACCTCACATTCAGAAAATTGGCTAGAGCGGAAAATCTCACAGGCTGTCCCGTCTCCAACTTCTGGACCAGCTCCAGGACGGAACTTTGTTCTTTAGTCAGCTCTCCAAATCCCTCCTTCCTTCATCTCTTCCTCTCTCTTTCTCCTGAGACTAGGGAATTGAAGAAGTGCTACAGATTACAATACAAGCCTCATCTAGGGAGAAAAAAAAGAGAGAGAAGGTCTTGAGTTCCATTTTTAGATTCTTTGGTGTCTTTTTGGTTTTGTGTTTTATTTGATGGTTTGTTTGTTTTGCTGTCTACCAGGTTGTTTGTAAAAGGACAATAAAATCAAGGTTAGCTCAATATTGCCCCCAAGTGATTGTTAGAAAGCATCAATGCCAGAGAAAGAAGGTTCCAGCATTTGGGCCCTAAGGACTTGCAATCTCCTTAGCCAGTACTACTGCCCACTCTCTTAATCATACACAGTAAAATGCACTCAGCTGAAATCAACCAATAATGTTTATGTGAAGAGACAATCACATTAAAAAAAAAACAGAAAAATACCATAACCAGATAACAGGTCATAAAGATTTGCTTGACATAGCAAATAGGTAGAAGTGGGGAGGGATAGAGAAAGGGAAAAACTGAAAAAAATAACCTTTGCAGGATGTCTCCAGGAACCCGGCAAACATAACCAACAATCAGCTTTCCTTTGTCATACTGAAGAGGTTTAATCAAAATGAATATGGTAGGGTACCATAGGTTTCTAGGGGTGCTCATGACCCTAAAATACCAACATGCTGAGTCCTGCCGAAACAATTCGACTCAAGCCTTCTCAGCCAAGGGAAAAGACAAAGTTTATTAGGGATTCACCATAATGGGTTGTGTTAAGAAATCCCACCCTTTGTGATGCCTGTTTCCACAAGCAGGCCAGATTCAACCTACTGAGCCAGATTGAATCTGAGCACCTTCATTGAGGCAAGATGGAGATTATATACACAAAGATAGTGGGAGAGATTGAGGAGTGGTCTGGGGTGACTAGAGGAGGGGTTTAGGGAGGGACTTGAGGAGGAGTCTAAGGAGGAGCTTGATGGGACTGAGATGAGGTCAGACTCCAGGGTGGGAAACAGCTGAAGGCTACATGGAGACATACAGACAATAGAGGGCTGGGGTAACAGAAATGCGGTATAGATATTTTGATCAGGAAACAGCTGGACAATAGAGGGCTAGGCTACGCAGAGACTTGGGCCCAATGATAATGCAAGGCTCATGGCCTTAGGGGAAGGCCAGATCCAGTTGGAAGACTCAAGGAGAGTTCAAGGGGGCTCCCAGAGACTGTATTCTAGGTTCAAGGGGTTTCCCAGAGATTGTGCCCTTATCAATACTGTAGGTGTTTGAGATGTGGAATGGCAGAGGTTGCCTCCAGCTTCCCACCTGAAAGGATGGGCCTAGGAAAATATCAACAATCTCAAAGTCCTAGCAAAGAGGCTAAGCAAAACACCCAGCTAAGGATTAGCACATTCCTTTTTGGGAGGTGGAGAGGAAGATAAATTGACCTAAGGAACATGTAACATTTGTTCCAAAGATACAATCAAAGTATTAACTATCAGAATTGCTTCAGAATGAGTGGAACTAAAGGAGACATCCTGATTAGTACTGGAGAGAGACAGAAGCTGAGACAGGAAAACAGAGACAGAGAGACTTGAAGTGGACATTGAGATAAGAGAGCATATTTGAAGAGAAAAAGAGTATCTCTTCCTAAGTAAAGCATTACAAATGTGGGAAAGAATTAGAATATAGTTCTCCATGTTCTCCATGACAGAGTCTATGAAAGGAGATAGCAGTTTGGAGTCTAATAGGAAAGTGTGGCAATATAAGACAGAATCTGGCACAATTCGCCATTTGAAATTGATAAAAAGAAAAAAAAATGAAAGTAAAATCTCTAGCCCTTCTATGCTTAGTTTTTGCCATGTTATTTTCCAGTTTTCCCAGCAGTTTTTGTTAAATAATGAGTTCTTATGCCAGATGCTGGAGTTTTGGGGTTTATCAAATAGTCATTGACTATTGTGTCTTTACCTAACCTATTCCACTGATCCAACATTTTATTTCTTAGCCAGGACCAAGTAGTTTTGATGATCGCTGCTTTATATTGTAATCTAAAATCTGGTACAGCTAGGCCACCTTCCCTTGTATTTCTTTTCATGAATTCCTTAGATAATCTGGAGCTTTTGTTCTTCCAGATGAATTTTCTTACTGTTTTTTTCTATCTCTATAAATAATTTCTGGTAGTTTGATTGACACGGCACTGAATAAGTAATTTAATTTAGGTAGAATCGTCATTTTTATTATATTAGCTCGGCCTACCCATGAGCAACTGATATTTTTCCAATTGTTTAGATCTGACTTTATTTGTATGAAAAGTATTTTGTAACTGTGTTCATATAGTTCCTAGGTTTGTTTTAGGAGGTAGACTCCCAAATATTTTATAATGTCTACAGTAACTTTAAATGGAATTTCTCTTTCTATGTCTTGCTGTTAGGCTCTGTTAGTTATATATAGAAATGCCAATGATTTATGTGGGCTTATTTTATATCCTGCAATGTAACTTTGCTAAATTTGTTTATTATTTCAAGTAATAATTCTAGATACTTAACTGGTATGAAAGGAAATCTGGAATGAGCATAATTGATTGGTGCTCTTGTTGCTTGCCCTTTGCTTTCAAAGAGGACCAGTGACATCATAGGTGATGTCTTGACTTATGCATGAATTGGATTTAAATGAAACAGAGTTGCATAAAGCGTTCAGCCTTACTTTCTCATCCAGAGTCATTGAAGTCCAGTGGCAAGAGAAAAGTTTGAAAGACTGGTGGATGGCCTGGGATGCAGGGGATCTTGGTGTTTAGATGTCTGACCAAGCTCTAAACACTCCACAGTGCCCGCTTCAACCACCTTCATGGCCACTGGAAAAAATTGCTCTCATCTGCCCATTCTTCATATACTAACTCAGTGATAGGAATGAGACCTGTTGGTTGCCATCATTTTTGATGCTTTATATTCTATCTAAAACCAAGCAAGAGAGTGACATAAAGAAAGCAACTGAGGAGCCCTGGGTAAACAAAATATTATTTTAAATGAAACCTATCTTTAACTGATTTTTAAAAATCAAAATATTAGATAATGGCTTCAATATCATCTTGTGATTTGCCTCCTTTGAATTTTATATCACTTAACATCAATTACCTGGTGTTATTGATAAGAGAGGAAAGGAGGTGTAATTTGATGTGCATCCAAGATTCTGAAAGAACAGGCTTCAAACAGTTCAGAAAAGAGATCCACAAGATCACATGGAATAATATTCTACAAAAGAAGACTCAGAAGGGATAGAAATTTCTCAAGATTGAAATTAGAAAAGCAAACCAAAATTATTCTGAAGAAGAGGAAAAAGGTGAGTTGCTTTTAAAGAAACCAATAATATCTATAAACAAATATATAAATTTATATAATATATATAAATATATAAAGTTGTATAAACATATAAAGTTATATATGTGTGTATATGCATATATATATATATATCAATCATCACTTTTCTGAAGCAACAAAGAACTGGAAAATAAGTAGATCCCTATCTACTGGGGAAGAACTGAACAAATTGTGGTCTTTAAATGCAATGACTGTCATTGCACCATAAAAAAAGATGTATATTAAGAGTCCAGAAAAGCTTAGGAAGACAATCGTGAATTGATGCAGAGTGAAGTAAGTGAGCCAGGAAAAAAAAAGTTATATCATAACAATAATACAAAGGAAAACAATAATGAAAGATTGCAGAATTCTGTTCAATTCAGTGACCTGCCATAATGTTAGATGACTTAATAATAAAACATGTTTCCCCACTATTGGCAAAGAAGTATTAGGCAGTGGGTGCAGAATGAGGCATATTTTCAAACAGCTAATGTCTTAATTTGTTTTGCTTCCCTTTAACTCATTTATTACAAAAGAGGGTTCTATCAGTCGTAGTTGAGTGAGAGGAATCATTAAGCAGTACTCAAATTTTATCAATAAATTTGTTTAAAGATCACAGAGAAAGGGAAAGATGTCATTGTACTAGAAATGAGCAAATATTATCTATATATTTATATTTATATTGGAAAGGGTAGTGAGTAGAATGTACCAATTATAGTTTGATTCCTATTTACTGGCAAATTTTTCTGATGCATTATGAAAAGGGTGGATTTTGAGCACCTTGAAAGTACACAATGAGCACTAGAAACCAGCATGATTATACAAGAAATTGGACATGTCAAATTAATATAATTTTCTTTTTTTGAAAGGTTATGAGACTGGTAGATAACTCTTCCCCTCCATATTCTTTTCTTCGTCTTAGCAATCATGTATGATAGACATACCAACTTTGGAAGATTTATATGAGGGGCCCACCAAAGGGAATCCAAGGAAATGTTAGCAACTTATTTGCCAAAAAAAGATATGAATGCCAAAAATTTAAGTTTAATATACTTTATTAACATTTCTTCAGCACTTTCTCAAATCTAGACAATCAACAAATACTAAATCAAGCCTAATTGTAGTTTTTGCTGATTTCCAAGGTATAAATGCTTGCACTGCAAATTTAACAATTAGCTCTCAAGAGAGTGCAAATTGGTTCCAGCATATCCATGGGCCCACCAAAGGCAGAAAGTTTGCCATATTCTATGAAGCAGAGTGAGGAGGGCATTACATTAAGAAGGACATAGACAAACTGGAGCACTTACACAAAAGGGAAGACAAATGGTAAGAAAACTAGAGAACTTGCTGGTTGAAGGACCTAGAAAGGTTTCGGTTAGGTCACAGGGGTGGGGAACCTGCAGCCTTGAGTCCACATGTGGCTGCACTTGAGGACCTAGAGGGCCACATATGGCCTGGAGGCTGCAGGTTCTCCACCCCTGAGCTAAGAGAAAAGACTTAGGGAAAATGTCTTCAAGTATCTGAAGAGCTGGCCAGTCTCCAAGGAATTAGACTAATTCTGTTTGACTCCAGAAGGCTGAAGTGAGAGAAATGAGTAAATATGGCCAAGAGGCAGATTTAGACTTGGTGTTAGGAAAGCTCCCTAACAATTCCAGTTGTCCAGAAGAGAAATCAGCTGCCTTGGGAGGTAGAGAGTTTCCCCTAAATGAAGGTCTTCAATCAGAGGCTGCATGACCACTTGTTAGACATGATATAGAGGGGACTTTGTCTGTTCTACATAGCCTCTAAAATTACAGCTCTGAAATTTTACAATTCAGAGTTTATAAATAAATTACATTTTGTTAATAAACTCCTCTTTGATTTATGTTATCTCTCTACATCTGTTTCACACAAATCCTGAAGTGGCCAGGCCACTCAATCATAGCTATCAAACACTTGGGTACCTGCTGGTACCTGGTGTCAGTGAAATCAATAGCATCATAACAAGGTTTTTAAAAGCTTAGATGGCAATTCCCTGAAAACCCTAACAACAATAATAAAAGTGACAATGAATGTCAATCATTGTGGCTACAAGTCACAGCAACCAAGGTAGATAGAATCTCTTTGCTTAGATAATTTTAAGAACATATTAATGAGCCATATGACTGTCAGTCACAGGCTGGGCTTACATAATAGTAATAGCTGCCATTAGTACAGCATTTTAGTATTTGCCAAGCATTTTACAAACACCATCAGTGGGGCTCAATTTGGGTGAATTTTCCTGCATTTTGGTCAAATTAATGTCTTTTCTCTGAATTATGATGTTCTCTTACAAGTATATGAAGGATATGTCTCAGAAGAACCTTGCAAGGTCTGTAGTAAGCATTAGAGGTGAGATTCAATCCTAAGTCTTCATGACTCCAGATCCAACACTGCATCTTCTACACCTTGTTGCTGGTAGTTCTTTCCATGTTTGGACCTCAGTTCCACAACTGATAAAATCACTACAGCTACTCTAACTCTATTATTCAGAGGTTTTATTAGTCAGAAGGCTGTGTAAATGGAGCCTAAACAAGGATAGGACCACTTAGTGACACTGATTCCTTTTGCTTTTCATGTAGATAATGTCTACATTGTGCATGGCTAGTCAGTGTATGAGGCAGCAATTGAACTTGGGTCTTCCTGACTCCAAGTCCAATACTTTATCCACTTCAACACTCAACTCCCTCCTAAAAGAAGCAGTATATTTGTTTGGAGGCAGAGAACCTGAGTTTCAATCTCGGCCCTAACAATTATTATCCTGTGTGACCTTGGGAAAATGGGGAAGATGTGCTAGGGGTCAGTAAGGGCCCTTCTATAGCTTCTATAAAGTTATCATTCTAAAGTTATCATGCTAAATTGTGCCCATTTTGTTCTCTTTTAAAATATACATCCTCTCAAGAGAGGCAGCACCTTAACAACGTATTCAGCCTCACATGTGTATAGCCTTTATAGTTTTCAATGTCATTTCATATTCATTATCTCTGTAATTCCTCTCCCTCTCTCAATCCCCATTGATTTGGAGACTTGGTGGGGTTTAGGGGAATGAGCAGTCATTTAATACAGAACTCCCTAAGTTTCTGAGGGTTTTTGGCCTTGCAAAGAACTTACATCCTGTATGAAACTGCATTGCTGAGATGGAGAGAAGCCATGCTCCTCTGATAGAGGAGGAGGAGGAGGACTGACTGTGAACTATGTTGGTCCTCCGTGTTGCTTGTGTTAAGCTATCAAAGAATGAAGAAGGAGAGAAAACTGGATTCAGACCTTGGATGCTATGAAAGAAAACAAAAACCAGAAAGAAAATGAAGATGGGAGCCCCATCCTTGTGGTATATAGATGGGAACGTTGTTCAACATTCATTTTCGAAGAGGACCAATGACATCGTGGGGGTGATACCTTGACTTGTACGTAAATTGGATTTAAATGAAGCAGACCTCTGGGTACTGGAAGACGTGAGAAGAGATATGATCAGATTGGCCAACATGGGTTGGTGAGATTACTGGAATCATTCTACTACACAATTTTTCCTCAGCCTCTGCTTACCTTGAGTTCTACTCAGGAGACAAACCCACCTCCCTTTCACTTGTCAGACCTTATCATTTGCCATTTCCCATCAAACTGATCAAGGGTGGGGAGGGTTGAGGTTCAACCCAGCCAGATGGAGTCAATGAAGTTTGGAAATAGATGCCTATCCCTTTACATTCTTATTTGTATTTCTATGGTATTTGAAATTCTTATTAAAGTGTATAGCCATTTGCAATAATTCTAGACAAAATTTATTAACTGTTCAGTTGGAGACTAAGACAGCCTAAAAATGAAAGCAGATTTTCCTCAGCTCAGGTCGATGTTAAGGAGAGCCAATTAGAGAGAGAACATTTATTTAATTATATTTTTAGTTTTCAACATTGATGTCCACAAGATTTTGAGTTACAAATTTTTCCCCCATTTCTACCCTTCCCCCACTCCAAGATGGCATATATTCTGATTACGCCATTCCCCAGTCTGCCCTCCCTTCTGTCACCTCACTCCCCCCCACCCAATTTCTTGCTGAGAATTGTTGCCAAGTCCCGAACACTATTATCTGTCTGATTCTATCAAGTTCAACATTTCTTATTCCCTCGTCATAGTATCAAGGTGCTAGGTACAGGCAAGAATAATTATATTAAGACAAAGAAAACTAGAGAGAGAATATCTTCACTTGCATCCATTTTACATAAATCTATAAAAATAATTTGTGGGAAATTTCAAAATAGCATTCTCTCAATGATAAAAATTGAAACCTGTTGGTCCACTGACCATTCTTCCTGACTGCTGTCCATTCCTTTCTATAACTCTTCTGCAAGGCACTGATACAATATCCTGAGGGCTTTTCCCAACATCTCTCAATGGTGCCTGGACATCAGTACAACACACAAAGTGCCGTTCAGTTATCTCTTGGCCAAACCACTTGACCAGTTCATGTGTTTTCTCTAGTCATATGTTTCTCTCTTCTTCACACTAAGACGGTGGTCTGACTGTACACACTGGTTGTTTCACAAATGTCTCCCACATCAGTAATGTGTCCTTTCTTATCTACTGGAATATACTCTAGTGTACTCTTGAATTTCTTAGGTGAAGTGATATGTGATACTGTAAGTAATATGTAGTTGGTATTATATTTATATAATGTTTAGGATGCCACATTAATAAAGCAATATGTTACCCAAAAAAACCCTACAAAACTTTAAAAATTCTCTTTTTAAGCTATTATTTGGTGTTTGCTATATCCTGTTCCTACCAATAATCTTGCCTGAGAAAGTATTTGCGATATGTGAGGCTTCTGTGTAGTTTACAAGTCTTTGGCCTCCCTCATTCTTTATTTCTGATGTGTTCCATTATATTTCTTGCCATCCTCACTTTCCCCCACTTTTCCATTGTTGTCACTAAGTATCAAAGTATGTGATGCTTTACATTGGGGCTCTTCTTAAGCTCTTCACATGGTTTTCCTATATGTTCATTCTCTACAACAAATATTGACATATAAACTGTAGTCATTTTTTCATGGTAGCATTTGTACAAATACTTATGAAGAGTATTATAAAAGGAGATGACCAAATGTCCTATGACAGTATGTGTTTTGTTGCCTTCTGACTTGCAAAAAATCCAACTCTGCCAGTATTTTTATTTTCCTCTCCAAAAAGGACCTGCAAGTCATACTTTCGTTTATTTGCAACTTCCTCCTTTCTTCTGTTGTTACAATGAGAATGTCAAACTTCATACAGTACAGTTCCACCAGTAGTATCAGTGGGAAAGGATTTCATGGCTATGAGACATGGACAAAGGAATCTCAGAAGAATTTGCAAATAAATGTCACACAAAGGGGAATGGAAAGTTATATACTGGCTCTGAGCAGTATTCAAGCTATAACAAAAAAGACACTCTGAAGAAGAAAGGAATAAAGTATGTCTTTAGATAAATGTATTGGGCAGCTAGGTGGCACAGTAGATAGAATACTGAGTCTGGAGTCAGAAAGACTTATCTTCCTAAGTTTAAATCTGGCCTCAGACACTTATTAGCTATGTGACCCCGGGCAAGTCACTTAACTCTGTTTGCATCAGTTTTCTCATATGTAAAATGAGCTGGAGAAGGAAATGGCAAACAACTCCAGTATCTTTATCAAGAAAATCCCACAAAGGATCATGAAGAGTGAGACACAACTGAAATGACTGAACCACAAAATTAGGTAAATGTTTAATCAAAAAACGTGGGCAGGCTACATGATAAAGATGAGGTATAATAAGGGGAGAGCCAGAGCGCTCCACTAGTGCCTTTGTGATATCAATTAGGAGACACTGAGTTAAAACATATTGGGCAGAATCCCTGTGATGATTTTAAAAGAGACCATGGACCAAGGTCACACAAAATAGGCAATATGGTGGATGAGTTGGTATTATTATCATTGGAAAGATTGTCAAAATTAACGAAATCATAGATCCATTTGAATATTTCAGTATACCTCTTTGATAACATCTTTTAAGTTATTTCTGCCACTTAATTCTTAGCCTACAATGTATTTCATCAAGCTTGTATATACCATGTGCCTCTCCATTGCCCACCAAGCAATTCGTAACTTCAGTTTTTCAGAGACTGCCTAAAGTCTGGAGTGACCAAACTGATGAAATCACATATCTGTCAGAAGTCTGAAGAATTCTAAATTAGTCCAATCAGCTCTCGTCATAAAAACAGACCCAATGTTCTGTATCTATTGTCCCCCAATGGCAATGTTACACCAAGTAATAGCTCCAGAATCTCATCTCTACAACCAGGAATTTGGTCATGCTTTCTTCAAATCTTCTTGAGCACTGAGCAATAGAAGGCATAAGATGTTATACAAGACCGCACCAATATAACGTTAGGGAGAAAGGCATAGGGAAGGGGTACTTTTTATTTTTATACCCTCTCCTTTGTTGTTGCTGTGTTGTTGCTTGCGAAGTTGGTTTTTCATGTCTTCACAGAAAAACAAACAAAGGTTTCATAGGACCCCAAAGCCCAAATCAAGTATGGCCTCTGTTTTACTAGTGATGCTATTGTGGCTTCAGTAAATTGTCTTCTGAGATTTTAAAAATTCTGGAGAAACACTCAATGTTACAAAGAAATAAAACTAATCTTACATGTGGGTGGAACAAGCAACTGTCCATAAGGTATTTCAGTTATGACAGAAAGGCCCTTGTGTCTTGCCAAGACTCCCTCTGATCTCTGATGCTTAAAATTCCTCCATTACAGTTTGATTCTTGCTTGAATGTAAATATCTATGAATAAGACAAATAATTTTATGTCATTTTTAATCGTTCATTTATAGTGTAGTGTGGCTGAATCATTTGAAGGGAGATTTTGATGGAATGGGGAAGTAAGAATCATCATGTGGACCCTCAGGGCCACCATAGGTGGCATCTATACAATTTACTGAGGGGCTCAAATCAAGTTGGCCTTGTTGCTTTTGTAGTGAGGCTAGTGTGTCCCCAGTAAGTTTTCTTTGGGTGCCACCATAGGTGGCATCTAAGAAACAAAACAAGAGTAATTGAAAGATCCCAGAGTAGCAACAGTAAGGGTTCCAGAGTTGCAGATTTGTTAAGGGTGCCTGGAAACCAATACCCAACTCAAATTTCTCCTGTTAAAATTGAATCATATTTTAAATAGACTGCTACATTTGTATCAGGGGAGAAAAAGCACAGTATATATATATACATATATATATAATATGCATATATTACATATATAATATGCATATATTATATATATATGTATCTGTGTGTGTATGTGTGTATTACATTTGACCACTTAAAATGAATTACATTATCCTCAACAACTACAAGTATTTATTGGGTGGGAGTCTCCTAGTGAATAAGTTACCTACTGAGAGTAAGTAAGGCACTTTGGGAAGGTTCATGAGCCCTTCTCAGACCACTTGGGTCCCATTAAATAAATTAACAAGTCAAGACACCAAATTGTACCCAAGTGACTTAGGAGAGTTCATGTGGCTTCATAAAGTGCCTAACTTACTCACAGAGCATAATATGCTTACACTGGCAATGTCTAACTTGAGGACTCACTATTTGTCAGGCACTCTATTAAGGCCTCCAACAGAGGATCTACAGGTTCCTGCCTCATGTTAATAACCACTGGTCACACAACAGTTCATCTCTTGCTTCACTCTTTGACCTATTCATGGAAGAAGAAAGTGATAAAAACAGACACTTTAAACTATTCATTCACTTCAAGGAAAATAAAACTCTCAAGAAACTCCATTTCTTTATCCAACGGTTTTACATTTTGATAGATATATCATTCACAGAATGACAGAATCTCAGAGTTGGAAGGTACCTCAGAGGGTATGTAGTCCAACCACATGCAGAGAAAGGAATTCTCACTACAGTATACCCCAAAAGTGGTTATCCAGATCTTTCTTGAAACCTTATAAGGCAAAGTCCATTAGCCATGAATGCAATCCATTCCACTTTGGGATAGCCTGACTCATTAGAAAGTTTTTCCTGACATTGAACTTAAGTTGTCCTTTTTGTAGCTGTCTCCCTCTGCTCCTAAATACATCTTTCAGGGGGTCTGGTGGCTTAAAACTTCAATATATTCTAATGTCACTGTAGCAATGGAAACTTCATTTCCATAGGAAGCCTCTAAGTAGTGTCTTCTGTCTTCATGCCCTTCTTCCACCTTTCCAGTAAACAGTCTTTCAGTTTGTACTTCCAGTTTCTACCCTCTACTTGTTGTGGTTGCTGTTTCTGTTTCTGTTGTGTTGTTTATTAAGTCAATCTTCCATATTTCCACTGAGAGGGAAATGAGGGATACTACTTCCCAAATTAAGTAGGCTTCTGCTTATGTGCCTGTGATGTTGTTTATCATTCAGTCATTTTCAGAGGTGTCCAACTCTTTCTGACTGCATTTGGGGTTTTCTTGGGAGAAATACTGAAGTAGCTTGCCATTTCCTTCTGCAGCTCATTTTAGAGATGAGGAAACTGAGGTAAACATGGTAAATTGACTTACCCAGGATCACATAGCTAGCAAGTGTCTGAGGCTGGATTTTAACTCAGAAAAATTAATCTTCCTGACTCCAGGCCAGGTGTTGTCTACTACACTGTCTACCTGTCTATGAAGTTAGGTTTGGCATAAAAAAGTGATTTGTTTTTGTTTTTCTTTTTTGAGCTGCTAAAAGCCTCTGGAGCAACTATCTATATCACAAAGGAACAAGATGGACCTCAAATGTGGCTAAAATAGGCAACCACCTGTGTTGTATGATTTCAACGGTTTAAGAAAGGCAACATCATTTCCTGGAACTGGACTTAGCTCAGGCAAGACGACAGGTAAAATAAACATTCTAATCAGGTAGAATGGCAATGTGACTCACATCCCACATAGACAGTGTAGGAGTACCTCCTGAGGAGTCTCAGATCTAATACACTACCTTTGTTTTTGCTCAGTCTTGTGCAAATCATCATTATTCTCATTCTGGATACCTACCCCAGAAATCTCCTTCTGTATTTATTGGTTCTCATCCCCTTTACCGACTTTCTGATAAAAATGTTTGCCCTGGCTCCCAGTTTCCCCCATGATAGAGCCCGGGATTTCTCCTAGGCACCGAAATACAATTACCAAACGATGTACAAATATATGGCTACGCATGTTCTATGGAAACAGCTGCAAAATTGCTAATATTAGGTCTAATTTAGCTACAATAAATTAGCAAATGTGTGGAAGCACAATGATGACAGCATAATTATAACAAAAGTCGATGTGTTGAAGTATATGGATGACAATACATACTAATTTTAGCGAGGGGGGAAAAAACCCTACATCAAATGAAATGCACGCGATGAACAGACGGGACTAATAGCTCAGACACATATACTTAATGTGACCAGTCACTGTAAAAACAAAAAGATAGATGAAGCTGTTCAAAAATCTAGTGCTAACAAGCAATGTAGTCTGAAACCATTAACTGTCAGGGGTAATAACACTCAAAGTGGTGAGGAACGGTGAAACAACAGCCCTTTTCCTGGGGATGATGGGATGATGTACCAGTGCACACCTGTGAAGAGGGCGCTAAATCTATCCTCGCATTCATTACTACAGAGGGAGGAAAAACAACACTAATAATGTAAAGTATAAACGGAAATAGCAGACAGCATAGAGTGACATTTGCATGGTCCCAGTCAGCTTGTTAGCTGAAGTGGGTTTTAATTAGCTATTTTCCAGCAAGCAAACGAGCAAATTAGTGGCAGCCATAAACAAGCAGAGACAATCAGGCCTAAAGAAAAGAAGAAATGATCAGACCTCTTTTAAAAAATATACATACATACATAAATTTAATATATATATACATACACACACACACACACACACATATATGAATACAAAGCTCTCATGTAAATAATTCTGCCAACCACAAAAATCAAAGAATTGCTCATGGGGAAAGATCTTATAAATTGTTTCATCCAACTCATACTTATCATTTTACAAATAAGGAAACTGAGGTTCAGAGATGCAAAATAATTTGTACAAAGCCATATATCTAGTGAATGACTTTGAGAATGAACAGCAGGTGACCTCCAATAATTTGATCTTCATACAACTGCCCTTGAAATGCCCCAGGTGGGTTAGTCTATGTGATAAATTAATTATAGTCACTGGAATGAGAATGACTTTTCACACTAACACATGTGTGACATTGTGCTTGGATGAATAGCCACACAGGTAACATCTGTGGCGATCACTTAGAAAAATTAGAATAAGATTGACTAAAAATTTGGGTCCAGCTATATTGAAATATGAAAAACTAAATTTCACAAAATATTAGCAATAATCTCCACTAAAGATATCTTCTAAAATCTCAGCATGCTATAGAGATAAATCTAGGTTTTCAATGGCTACTCTAATGGAACCCAAGCTCCAGGAAGTCCTAATGAGATGAAAAGGCTTTGAATAATGATTCAGGGATGGACTGTGTATCTGTCAACCAAGGACCAGCCTAGCTAAATAGTTAAATCCTAAAGTCCTTTCAACCAATCAGTCAATAAATATTTATTAAGTATCTACACTCTGCCAGATGCTATTCTTCTTGTTAGATATATAAAAACAAATATGAAACGGCCTTTGCTGTTTGCCATCAAATCCAAAGCTAGGATTTGAGCCCAGGTTTCTAGACTACAAATCTATTGCTTTTTCCACTGTGTCATAACAGCTCATGAAGCCCTCAGAGGTAGTGGCCTCTAGGTATTGCAAAGGATGGAGTGCGGGGCTTAGAATCAGGTAGACCTGAGTTCAAATACGCTCTCAGAAATTTACTAGCTGTGTGACCATGGACAAGTAGCTTGAAATCTGTCTGCCTCAGTTTTAGAAACTATGAAATTGGAACATAGTGCTCGGCACCTATAGTAAGCGCTCAATAAATGCTAATTGACTGTTAATATAAATATGACTGTGGCTATTACTTTCGAGTAGGGAGCTAGAGGTTGAGCAGCTAGGCACTAACGGAGAATGTCAGTGACTTCTATAAGATACAGGTAAAATTGGTGACTTCCCCCTCCCCACCCCCCACCCCCACTTGGCCAAGCCAGTGAGGGAGTAAGAAGTACACATGTGACAAGAAAATAGAGTTCCATTTTAAGACAAAGGGATAAAAATATTTTATCTCAATAAATCTTGCTTTCCTATTTGAAACGTAATAGAAAATAATTTATTAAGCACTTCATGTGAACCAAACACTGTGCTAAGCATTAGGGACAAAATAGAAAAGCCCTTTTGCTTTTTAGGAAAGAAAACATCTGGGGAATTTCAGTTGGAGGGAAGATGATTAGGTCTGATGGACATTAATTAAGGAGTAATGGCAAGGAAGAGGATAAGGTCTAGTCTACTATTTTACCCAGAAGAGTTGTAGTTGGTTACTTGCTGTTCAACTAAGTAATACTAGCTGCCATGTCTCTGACCAATGACAATGAGAAGAGGGTAGTAGGGTCAAACTGCATGAGGGCTCCAAATTACGTCTGGTAGGGTGGGGGCAGAGGAATTAGCATCCAGCCTAGAAGGGACATCTGGTAGGAACCTGATAACAGGGGTTGGAATGACTTCTGGGGGTCTGGGAGAGGGTAAAAATGGCAAAGCAAAAGAAGCTACAACCCCTCGGTCTTTTCTCCGCACACCTCCAAACCTGCTTTCTCTCATCCCCAACACGGCTGGGGCGGGGCAGAGGGAACGAGAGGGAGGGAGGGAAGGGGGTGGGGGAGAGAGAGAGAGACAGAGAGAGAGAGAGACAGAGAATGACTTTACTGGAAATATCTTGGTCCCCAGTTCTTAGCTATCATTCCCATCTTCAGATTCCTTACTATTCCAGATCTCATGAAGAAATACCCAAAATATTTCCTGAGACTGAATATTCTTCTGAAATGTAGATGATATTTATTTCCTTTTTGGTGGGGAGCCCTTTTATTTTTCCCTATTGATGCTGAAGGGAAACTGAGCAAAGGAGACATAGCCCACTATTTCATGGGTTGCCAAGAGTAAAATTCTCTAGAAACTTTCAGAAGAACTAATTGTGAAGACTTCAAGAAAAAAAAGAACAGAGAAGCTAAGATCATGTTCTTTAACAAAATAATAAACATTTATTAAGTGCATACTGTATGCCAGCCATTGTACTGAGCACTGGAGATACAAATAAAAACAAAGACAGTCCCTCCCCTCAAGGGAGCTTACAGAATAATGCAGGAAAACAACACACAAAAAGAGTGGCCACCAGAGTTTACCCTCCAAAGGGGCATGAGGTTTCATGGGATCCAAACCAAGCAGGGCAGCTAGTGGGAAATTAATAGTAGCAAATTCTGAGTCCTCTATAGAGAAAGGATTTGGAAGGAATGTTTGGCTCCACCCTCCAAACCTCCAATAAGAGAGGAGAGGTAATTTGGGGTACTGAGGAGCAAAACTAAAACAACCTCCAGTATAATAAGATCAGTAATGAGCTTATCTTGACATTTTCCTGGCCATTCACGATAGCAAAATCAAGCAAGGTGGCTGGTGGGGAAGATACAGAGCCGGGGGGGGGGGGGGGGGGGGGGGGGGGGGGGCAAAACCTGATCAGAGCCAACAGGTGGGGGTAGTTGAAAACAAAAGATAGACCAACTTCTGGGGCCTAGAGAAGAAAAAAAAATAAGATATCTGGGAGCTAATTATACTGCAAAACTTATGAACAGGAAATTATAAGTTTCTGGCTTGACCCTAGACTGTTTTCACATTTTTGTCACTGATTAAGACATATATGCAAGGGTGTTCTGGTTAATAATTAACAAAGAGGGAGAGAGGATTCTGGGAGTAGGTCAGAAAACTTTTGGCTCTCCAAACTTTCTCCACAAAAAAAGACAGAATATCACCTCAGAGCAGCAGAAATAAAGATGTGGTAAAGCAGTTGTCCCCCTAAGACAATTTGAGAAGAATCTAGGAAAAACCCAACCTCCAGGGGCAGAGGTTTGGCCTGAGTGAAGTGCAAACACCTCCAGGCCAACTCTTCAGAATCAACAAACAACAAGCCCAGTGGGTATCTGGGTTGAGAGGCAATCTCAGCCTTAGAAACTTTCATCTTGCAGACAGTATGGGGGTCTGGTGGCTGGGTAGAAAAAGATTGAAGGACCTTCATTGTAGAGGATATCCCAACCAGATCCATCCGTGGTCTGTGGCTGCTGGAAGAAGAAGCTAGTACACACCTGGTGAGTGCAGTAGCAAGGGGCAGGGACAGTATTGGCTGTAGACACTGGCAGGGTCACACAGTTCCTGGTTTTGGTTCCAAGGCAGAGAGGACAGCTGTAGTTTGCAACCACCAGAGGAACTGCAGGGAGCAAGATCATTTGTGGGACAGCATTGGTAACAGCCCTAGCACTGGTTTAGGAGTGGAGAGAAGAGAAGAGGTTGGGCACTGAGAGAAACCTCAGAAAATAACAATAAGAAGGACCTGAGACTTGGGTCCCCATACTTCAGGACTACAATTTGATTACACGAATAGCTGCTAAACAAATAAATAAATAAAAATGAATAAGCAAAGGAAAAAGAACCCAACTATAGATATTTACTATAGGGATAGAGAAGATCTGGGTTCATTTTCAGAGGAACATTATGGAGCTAAAAAAGTCACTCCTTTTTCAATGAGAAACATCAAATTGTCCCAAGAACAAAAAGAATTCTTGGAAAAACTTAAAAAGGACTTTAAAGATCAAATAAGAGAGATTAAGGAAACATTAGAAAAAATAAGAACAATCCAGGAAAATCAAGAAAATTATTAAAAGAAAGTCAATCAACTGGAAATAAAGAATCAAAAACTTAGGGAAGAAAATAATTCCTTAAAAACTAGAATTGGGTAAGGGGAAGCTAGTGATATTCTAAGAAACTAAGAAACCATAAAACAAATTCAAAAGAACAAAAAAATAGAAAAAAGTGAAACATCAGAAAAACAACTGATCTGGAGAATAGATTGTGGAGAAAAAATATAAAAATAGCCAGACTACCTGAAAATTACAATTTAAAAAAAAAAAGAATCTTGATACAGTATTACAAGAAAAAATCAAGGAAAAATGCCATGAAGTTCTACAACAAGAAAGCAAAGTAGAAATAGAAAAAATCCACTGATCACAACCTGAAAGAGGTCCCAAGCAGAAAACTTACAGGAATATCATAGCCAAGTTTCAAAGCTCCCAGGTTAAGGAAAAAATGGAAGCAACAAGAAAAAACAATTTAAATATCATGGAGCTATCCTAAGGATTGCAAAAAACTTAGGAATTACTATATTGAAGGACCGTGGGTTTTAGAACACTATATTCTGTAGAGCAAAAAAGCTGGGAGTGCAACCAAGGGTAACTTACCCAGCAAAGTTAAGTTTCTTGAATGGGAAAAAAAACATAGATATTTAAACACACTCGAAGACTTTCAGGTTTTTGTGACAAAAACCACAGAATTTAAGGGAAATTTTGACATATAATATCCAGAAGAAATGTAAGGTAAACATTAAAGACCAATTATAAGGGACTCAATATGGTCAAATGGTTTACTTCATATATATGAAAATATTAGCATTACTCTTATGATTGACATCATTATTTGTGTAGTTTGAAAGAAAGGCATGGATTGAGCTGAGTATGATGGGGTGATTCTAAAAAAATAAAACTGTAGGGAGATTTTAGAAAAAGCAATTATCTAAAATAAATGAGGCATAGAAGGAAAGTTTGGTAAAGAAGAAGCTAGTAGGGCAAAACGGAGATAGTGCAGGATAGTGCTTACTACCATCAGGAATGGTAGAAGGGTATAAAATGGGTTAGGAGGGTATAAAAGTCTTCTAACCTTGAAAGAAATAAGAGGGCAAGGGAATAGTGTCAGGGGACAGGATAAGAGAGAAACTGAGAGGGGTGATTAGGTTAAGGAATCAGAGGGCAAAGTAGTAGGTAGAAGTAAAGCAGAGGAGTGAAGAGGGATAGGGTTAATAGGGTGAGAAGGATAGTGAGGAATAATAGTAAGGTAGGAAGGAAGAAAATACACAAGTAATTGTATCTTAGAAAAATGAATGGGATGAATTTACCCATAAAACAGAAACAGATAACAAGTTAAAAATTTTAATTCAACAACACATTGCTTTCAAGAAACAAAAATGAGAGATACACACAAAGATAAAATAAGAGGCAGGAGCAGAATTTAGCGTGCAAAAAAAAAAACAGGGATAGTAATCAGGATCTCAGAAGAAGCTAGAGTTAAAACAGATTTAATAAAAGGTGAAAAATAGAGAAACTACACTATGTGTTGGCAATATTATTCATATTGTTTTAGACTATTTAAAATACCTAGACAGTGTAAAATAACCGAGCACATACCTGCCAACACAGGAACTATATGAACACAAACATAATATACTTTTTATGCAAATAAAGTCAGATCTAAGTAATTGAAGTAATAGTTATTGTCCATGGGTAGGTACAGAGAATATAATTTTTAAAATGACAGCTTTACCTAACTAATCTATTTATTCAATGTCATCTCAATTAAATTACACAAAATTATTTTGCTGAGTTAGAAAAGATAATAATAAAGTTCATTTGGAGGAACAAAAGGTCAGGAACTTCAAAGAAACAAGGGGAAAAAGATGTAAAGGAAGTAGATTTAGTAGTATCAGACCTTAAATTATATTATAAGGCAAAAATATTGTTGAAGTATAAAAAGGATAATTTTGATTATTTTAAATTAAAATTTTCTTACATAAATAAAACCTATGTAGCCAAGAACAGAAGGAATGCAGAAAATTGGGGGAAAATTTTCATAGACAGATAGGGTGTGCTTGGGTTGGAATATTGCTGTGGTGTAGAAAATGATGAGCTGTTTGATTTAGAAAAACATGGAAAGACTGGGACTTATGGAGGAAGATGCTATACACCTTCAGAGAAACAGATGATAGGAGGAAGTAAGCATAGTGTGGTCTTATGTATGTGTATGTGTATGTGTATGAGTATATATGTGTATGTTTATAAATACCTATGTATGTGTGTACTTATATACATATATAAATACACACACATACATACATACATATACATGCTTAATTGTAGGCTTCTTTAAAGTAGGGGGGAGGAGAAAAACAAAGTAAAAAGTGTGCAATAGAGAACAAAAGAAAACCAACAAGAAAGCAAAAAAAAGGCTGAGAGCTTTTGAAAACAATGTGTAGCATTTATTATGTATTATATAATATATTTTATTATATTATATATTGTAACATATATTTTTTTTTTTTGCAGGGCAATTGGGGTTAAGTGGCTTGCCCAAGGTCACACAGCTAGTAAGTATGTCAAGTGTCTGAGGCCAGATTTGAACTCAGGTCCTCTTGACTTCAGGGCCGGTGCTCTACTCACTGAGCCACTTAGCTGCCCTTTATAATGTATATTATTATAATATACATATATATATGTTATATATTCTTGAAATAGAAATTTATTGTTTTCTATTGAATCCTCTCATATGGTCCGCTGTATATATAGTGATGTGTTTCTTTTTTCTTTTCTCATTTTGCATTTAAGTCTAAAATTTTTTATATTGCAAAACAAGAAAAAGGAAAAAAAAACAACCAGCTATCTGGAGGGTGGGGTAGAATGTGATGTATGAATGACATCCTTTTGAGTTTAATCTGTACTATTAACATTTTCTCTATTACTTTCTTAAGCCTGGACATTCAACAAAAGAGCAAGTCAAGCTCTGATTTGTAGCATTCACTGATTTCCAAGGCATAAATGCTCAATTGAAAATTTAATAATTGGTTCTTGTGAACCAGTAGGATCTGACACCAGCACATCATTCTACTATATACATGGCATAATTATTACCATATTTCCCCATGTATAAAATGCACCTTAATTTTGGGGTCCAAAATTTGAAAAAAAAATGTAATACATGAAGTTATTGAACTCAAGTCTTATTCAGCTGCTCATAGCTTTCAGGCATCTTTTGGGCAAGTCTGGTGCATGTACACGTGCTTAGTCCATTCTGTTTCATGAACCTGAAGCACCAATTGTGTCCTCCTTTGAAATCAATAACTTCTTTTTCATCAGCAACTCTTCTTGCTAATGCTGAACCATCTTTGTTGACACAGAAATTCCAATTGCCCTTTGTTCTTCAATCCATATCTTCAATTCCCTCTCTAAATCAGGCCATTTTGCTGACTTGCTTCTCATGGCCTTCTTCGCAGTGGTGTTTTCAGTAGGTTTTCTTCTTCCAGTAGCCAGTCTTGGATTGTTTTCTCAGTTGGAGGAGGACCAAACTTACATTCAGCAGCACAATTTCCATTTACTTTTGCAAACTGGATCACTTTTAACTTGAATTCAGAAAATCTTTTCTCAGTTATTTCTGGGCAGAACGTGGCAAAACATAACCTAAAAGAGCAGTAACAAATGTGAAACAATGAGCGCAAAGACAACAAACACAAAAAAGTGAGAAATGCAAGTAAAAACATCTACAACCACAGTATAAGATGCACCCAGTTTTTAGACCCCAAATTTTTCAAAAAAGGGTACATCTTACACGTGGGGAAATACAGTAAGTTCATAGATGATACAAAGCTAGGAGAGCTAGCTAACAATGTAGATGATAGAATCATGATGCAAAAATATCTCAACAAGCTAGAACATTGGCTGACCATAATAAGGTGTGTGTGTGTGTGCATGTGTATATCTTTGTTTCATATTTAAAGAACTCCTTTTGTGGAAGGGAGTGGAAATTTCTTCCACCAATGCTCATTGACAAATCTTCTGGAACTTAGAATTTTTTTCAGTTTTCTAGAGGAATAAAAGGTTAAATGACTTACCCAAACATGATGAGTGTGTGTGGTAGAGGCTGAATCTGAACTCAGGTACTTGCAATTCCAATTTCAGCCCTCTATCTAGTATACCACCTTGTCCCTTAAGATAATCAATCAAATTAAATAATCTAATAAAACTAATAAAACAAAATGTCAATGAATAAACATTTATTAAGCTCCTACTGTGAGCCAATCACTGAGCTAAGTGCTGGGGATATAAAAATAGGCAAAAGACAATCCCTGACCTCAAGGAGCTTACAATTCAATTGGGAAGACAACGAGGAAACAAATATATACAAACAAGCTATTTATGGGATAAATAGGATATAATTAGCAAGTTTTAATATTTGAGTTCAAAAATCAACTTCACAAGAACAAGATGGGGGAAATGTAACTAGACATCTGAAAAATATTTGGAGGCTTTCATAAACTACAAGTTCACAACGAGTCAATAGTGTGACTAGGCAGCCAAAAAAGGAAAATACACATTTAGGTTATAACATAATAGGCATGCTTCCAGGCCCAGGGAAGTGATAGTTCCACTGTGCTTTGCCCTCCAAAATATAGTCCAACCCCTTCATTTTACAAAGGAGGAAACCCAAATCCAGATAGATTATTTGTCTGAGGTCATAGGACTAGAACCCAGGTTTGAGAGTTTCCTGGACAGTAAGGAGATCAAATCAGTCGATACTTAAATTAATTAAGGCTATTCATTAAGCTTAAATACTTTGGCCACATAATGAGAAGAGGGACTTATTGGAAAAGATCCTGATGCTAGGAACAATTGAAGGCAAAAGGAGAAGGGAGTGGCAGGAGATAAGATGGATAGTGTCTTGGAAGCAATGAACATTAGCTTGGACAGACTTTGAGAGATAGTGGAGCATAGAAGGACCTGGCATTCAATGGTCCATGGCATCACAAAGAGTCAGACACAACTAAACAACTGAACAACAATTTCTGACTCCAGTTCAGAGTTCTTTCCTCTATGGCTCATTACAACATGATTCTTCTCAACTTGCCTCAGGCAAATTGGAAAGTGGATTTTGGGTGGATTTGAATTACTGTTACATGACAGCCCATCTTTCTATGTTCTGCCACCAACTTCCAGCTAGACAGATTCCTTCTCCTTTGTCTCCCACATCCAGCTATGACTCCAGTATTTCAAGCTTAGAGTGATATGAAAAGTGATATCACTAACAGAATGGGAAATGGTGGGAAGTAGAGCTGAACTGAAGAGGGAGAAGAATTCAGTTTTATACCTGGTAAGTTTGAGGTGGTAGTTGCATATATGTGTACATCCTTGGATTTGTTTTTTTTTTAAATCATATTTAATTTTTCTTTATTTTGCAGTTTACCAGAAATTCATTCCTTATTATTTATTTTATTTTTTTTTTTAGTTTTAGTTTTCAACATTCACTTCCACAAGATTTTGAGTTCTAAATTTTCTCCCCCTCCCTCCTCTCATGTGCAATCTGATATAGGCTCTACATATACATTCATATTAAATATATTTTCACATTAGTTATGTTATAAAGAAGAATTAGAACCAATGGAAGAACCACAAGAAAGAAGAAACAAAAAGAGAGAGAGAGCAAATAGTATGTTTTGATCTGCATTCAGACTTTGTATTTCTTTTTCTGGATGTGGATAGCATTTTCTATCACGAGTCTTTTGGAGCTGTCTTAGATCCTTGCATTACTGAAAACAGCAAAATCTATCAAAGTTAGTCATTGCACAATGTTGCTATTATTGTGTTACAATATTCTCTTGGTTCTGCTCATTTCACTCAGCATCAGTTCAAGTAAGTCTTTCCAGGCTTTTTTGAAGTCTACCTGCTCATAATTTCTTATGTAACAATAGTATTCCATTACATTCATATACCACAACTTGTTCAGCCATTCCCCAATTGATGAGCATCCCCTCAATTTCCAATTCTTGGCCACCACAAAAAGAGCTGCTATAAATATTTTTGTAGATGTGGGTCCTTTTCCCATTTGTATGATCTCTTTGGGATGCAGACCTAAAAGTGGTATTGCTGGGTCAAAGGGTATGCACAGTTTTGTAGTAGTTTGGGCATAGTTCCAAATTGCTCTCCAGAATGGTTGGATCAGTTCATAACTCCACTAACAATAAATTAGTGTTCCAATTTTCCCGCAACTTCTCCAGCATTTATCATTTTCCTGTTTTGTCACATCACATCTGATAGGTGTGATGTGGTACTTCAGAGTTGTTTTGATTTGCATTTCTCTAATCAATAATGATTTAGAGCATTTTTTCATATGACTATAGATAGCTTTAATTTCTTCCTCTGAAAACTGTCTGTTCATATCCTTTGACCATTTACCAATTGGAAAATCACTTGTATTGTTATAAATTCAACTCAATTTTCTACATATTTAAGAAATGAGGCCTTTATCAAAGACACTGGCTCTGAGAATTGTTTCCCAGCTTTCTGTTTCCCTTCTGATCTTGGTTTCATTGGTCTGGTTGTGCAAAAATATTTCAATTTAATGTAATCAAAATCATGTATTTTTCATTTCACAACATTCTCTATCTCTTCTTTGGTCATAAATTCTTCCCTTCTCCATAAATCTCACAAATAAACTATTCCTTGCTCTCCTAGTTTGCTTATAATATCAGCCATTATATCTAAACCATGTACCCATTTTGACTTTATCTTGGTATAGGGTGTAAGATGTTGGTCTATGCCTAGTTTCTGCCATATTATTTTCCAGTTTTCCCAACAGTTTTGCTTAGCGAGTTCCTGCTATAAATCCTACCTAGTCATAGTGTATTATCCTCGTGATATGTTGCTGTAATCACCTTACAACTATTTGTTCAAAACTTTTGCATTTATATTTACTAGGGAAATTGCTCTATAATTTTCTTTCTCTGTTTTGGCTCTTCCCAGTTTAGGTATCGGCACCATACTCGTAACATAAAAAGAATTTGGTAGGACTCCTTCACCTATTTTCCCAAATAGTTTATATAGTATTCAAATTAATTCTTCTTTAAATGTTTGAAAGAATTCATTTGTAAATCCATCTGGCCCTAGAGATTTTTTTCTTAGGGAATTCATTGGTGGCTTTTTCAATGTCTTTTTCTGAAATGGTGCTATTAAAGTATTTTATTTCCTTTTCTGTTAATCCAGGCAATTTATATTTTTGTAAATATTCGTCCATTTCACCAAGATTGTCAAATTTATTAGTATACAGTTGGGCAAAATAGCTCCTAATTATTTTTTAAATTTCCTCTTCATTGGTGGTGAATTCACCCTTTATGTTTTTGATGGTGATAATTTGCTTTTCTTCTTTTTTAATCAAATTAACCAAAAATTTATCTATTTTAGATTTTATCTATTTAGATTTTATTTTTTATAACCATCTCTTAGTTTTACTTATTAGTTCAATAGTTTTCTTAATTTCAATTTTATTGATTTCTCCTTTGGTTTTCAGAATTTCTAATTTAGTATTTAATTGAGGATTTTTAATTTATTCTTTTTCTAGCTTTTTTTAGTTGCATGCCCAATTCATTGATCTCCACTTTCTCTATTTAATTCATGTGAGCATTTAGAGATATAAAATTTCCCCTATGAACTGCTTTGACTGCATCCCATGAGTTTTTGTATATTGTTTCATTATTGTCATTCTATTGGATGAAGTTTGACTGTTTCTATGATTTGCTGTTTGACCCACTCATTCTTTAGGATTGGATTATTTGTTTTCGACTAATGTTTAGTCTATCTTTCCATGGCTCTTTGTTTTTGTAATTTTCATTGCATCATGATCTGAAAAAGATGCATTTAATATTTCTGCCTTTCTGCATTGGATTGTGAGAGCTTTACATCCTAATACTTGGTCAATTTTTGGGCAGGTATTATGTACCACTGGGAAAAAGGTATATTCCTTTCTATGCCCATTCAATTTTCTCCAGAAGTCTACTATATCTAACTTTTTAAAAATTCTATTCATATCCTTGACTTCTTTCTTGTTTATTTTGTGGTTAGATTTATCTAGTTCTAAGAGGAGGAGGCTGAGGTATCCCACTAGTATAGTTTTATTATCTATTTCTTCCAGTAGCTACTTTAACTTCTCCTCTAAGAATTTGGATGCTACACCACTTGGTACATATATATTTAGCAATGATAATACTTCATTGTCTATGGTATCTTTTAGCAGGATGTAGTTTCCTTCTTTATCTCTTTTAATTAGATCTATTTTTTGCTTTTGCTTTGTCTGAGATCAGAACTGCTACCCTTGTTTTTTTTTTTTTACTTCAGCTGAAGCATAAAATATTCTACTCCAGCCTTTTACCTTTACTCTATGTGTATTTCTCTGCTTCAAATGTGTTTCTTGTAAACAACATATTGTAAGTTTATGGTTTTTAATCCGCTCTGCTATCTGCTTCCATTTTATGAGAAAGTTCATCCCATTCACATTCACAGTTATGATTACTAACTCTTTCCTTCTCTCCATCCTATTGTCTCCCTTTTTAAAGTTTTCTCTCTCCTTTCCCTTTTTCCCTCCTCACTAGTGTTTTGCTTTTGATCACCGCCTCCTTCAATCTTCTCTCCCTTCCATCAGCCCCTCCATTTTCTTTCCCTTTCCCCTACCACTTCTTCCCCCTCTTCTACCCACCAACTCCCTTTTCTTTCCCCTTTCCCCTCCAACTTACTATGGGGTAAGTTAGATTTCTCTACCTAACTGAGCATGTTATTCCCTCTTTGAGAGTACACTTCGCATAATGCACATCTCCCTCCCTTCTTTCCCTCTACTGTAATAGGTCTTTGTGCCTCTTCATGTGAGTTAATTTACCCTTGTCTGCCTCCTCCCTTCCTCTTCTCCCAGTACAATCCATTTTCACCTCTTAATTAGATTTTTTATCATCACATCAAGTCAACTTATACCCACACCCTCTGCCTATGTATACCCCTTCTAAATGTCATAATATACAGTTCTCAAGAGTTACAAGTATCATCTTCCAATGTAAGGATGTAAACAGTTTACCTTTATTGAATAACAGGTTTTTTTTTCCCCCTTCTTGTTTGCCTATTTGTGCTTATCTTGAATCTTGTATTTGAAGATTGAATTTTCTGTTGAGCTCTAGTCTTTTCATCAGGAAGATTTGAAAGTCCTCTATTTCATTGAATGTAGACCTTCTCCCCTGAAAGATTATGCTGAATTTTGCTGGGTAGTTGATCCTGGTTTGTAATCCAAGCTCCTTTGCCTTATGTAATATCATATTCCAAACCCTCCCATCTTTTAGTGTAGAAACTGCAAGGTCCTGCATAAAACTGTCTGTGGTCCCATGAAATTTAAATTGTTTCTTTCCAGCTGCTTGAAGTATTTTCCCCTTGACCTGATAATTCTAGAATTTGGCTGCAATATCCCTTGGCCTTCTCATTTGGGGATGTCTTTGAGGAGGAGATTGGTGGATTCTTTCAATGACTATTTTACCATCTGATTGTAAGATCTCAGGGCCATTTTCCTTGATAATTTCTTGAAAAGTGCTGTCCAGGCTCTTTTTTTTTTTTTGTCATGGCTTCCACATAATCCAGTGATTATTTCTCCTGGCTCTGTTTTCCAGGTCAGTTGTTCTTCCAATGAAGTATTTTACCTTTTCTTCTATTTTTCATTTTTTTTTTTTTGGATTTTGTTTCACTGATTCTTGATGTCTTGTATTAGCTTCCACTCGCCCAATTCTAATTTTTAACAAATTGTTTTCTAAGGTTAGCTTTTGTACCTCCATTTCCATTTGGCCAATTCTATTTTTTTTTATTTAATTTATTTTTGACATGTTTGGTTTTCAGCATTGATTTTCACAGGCGTTTGAATTACAAATTTTCTCCCCATTTCCTCCC
>CM053622.1:166321489-166344722 GCA_028646595.1 Phalanger gymnotis | reverse complement strand
TGCTTCCCTCTGCCACTTTGTGGGTTCTGCAGCTCTAAAATTGGTTCAGAGCCATTGTTTTATAGGTTTTTGGAGGAACTTGGTGGGGAGCTCATGCCAGTCACTGCTTCCCGGCTGCCATCTTGGCTCCGCCCCCCAATTCTATTTTTTAAGGAATTGTTTTCTTCAGAGTACTTTTTTCCATTTGTCCAATTGTATTTTTTAAGGATTTGTTTTCTACAGTAAATTTTTGTCCTTCCTTTTCCAAGCTGTTGACCTTCTCTTGCATACATCTCATTTCTTTTGCTAATTTTTATTCTACCTTTCTTGTTTGAATTTTAAAATCCTTCTTGAGCTCTCCCAAGAAGGATTTTTGGGTTTGAGAACAGTTCATACTCCCATTTGAGGTTTTGGATGCAGATATATTGACAATGTTGTCCTCTTCTGAATTTGTTTTGATCTTCCCTATCCCCATAGAAAGAATCTATGGTCATTGTCCATTTCTGCTTTTTGCTCATGATATTTGCCTATTTCTTGGCTTTTTAAAATTGAGCTCTCCTGATGGAGCACTATCCCAAGCTTCTTCTGCTGGGTGCCAGGGGCCTGCTCACTAGCTTTGTGTGCTGGGGCTTCAGGTGCTAGCAGCTAGAAGCTGTAGGGGTATGGCAGCTTACCTGGTGCTGAGCTGGGGTCCTGGTGGTGGTGGTTGGCATGTGCTGTGGCCAGGTGGCATTTTTCTGCATTTCCCCAGGACTATAACTGAAGCTCTTGGAGTGGGGGATGGGATCTGGCCACTAGAGAATGTCTGCTCAACCAGGCTGCACTGTGTAAGGGCAAGCAAAGTGGGACTTTTGTTGTTTTTCTTTTGGAGTTCTTCTCAGTACTAAGGCAATCAAGTGCCTTTGATTAAATCTTGTTTTTGTTTGTAAGAAGGCCCATACCTTTTGCTAATTAGGTCATGAGAGGTGTGAAGCTCTCAAGAAGTGTAAAGCCCTTGGGCCCTGAAAAAAGATATATATATATACCCAGAGGATAGCCATTGAATTCAGAATCAGGAATGGAGAATTAAGAATCAAGAATTCTCAGAACTGTGGGAGGAGAGGTTTTGCTTTGGGGCTCACTCATTAGAAGAGTGTTGGTGTGGAGACTCTGGGTAGCTGTTAAGGAGCTGACTGACTTTGAAAACCCAGACGTTGGTGCTTCTCTCTCTCTGTAGTAACTATGTATGTATAGTTTTGATCAGACAGTTTGGTTATTTGTTCTGTTTATATTTTCTCATTTGTAATTTTTGCTTGTATTTGCTCTGAAGTTCAGGGTGCCGACCTTTCCTCCTGAATCAAGTGAATGGTATATGTAAGTTTGATTAAAGTGAAATTGTAAATCCCTTTAAGTTACTGTCCTTAGAAAAGCAGATCAAAGAACCTGTGCTAGCAGCCCTCCTGTGTGCTGGTGTTATTGGCCCTACATACCTACAGTACTGGTAAATAGCATTTTTGTTACATGCTGAAGCACAGGAGGTACACTGCTGTAGGATGCCTCCCCAATGGTGCACATGGTTGTTCTCCAAGCTGGAGTCTGTGGGTTCCCTTGGCTGTACCAAGGCAAGTGGGGGTCCTGGTGTTAGTGCTTGCCTGCTCCACCACCCTGGGGCTGAGGATCTCCCACTAGTTTGGTGAGGTGGAGCTTCCTGGGACTCCTCCTGTCTTGTACTACTCCCCTTTCAGCAGAGTGAGAGGGACCTTTCCCATTAATCCCCCAAGCCTCCCTGGCTAAAGTACATTGTCTTTTTGCTGGCTTTTCTGTTCCAGGATTTTTCCTGGGGTGATATTTTCTGGGGTTTTAGAGGTCAATAAGGGAGAGTGAGAGAAATTTACTGCCTACTCTTCCATCTTGGACACTCGACCAAGGTGCTTCAATGTTTCTTAAAGAAAGGTCATCTTTTGTGTTGCCATAGTATGAACGCAAGGATAATATGAATGCAAGGATAACAATTACTTGTGCAGGCCCAGGCAAAATTACTACGCTTGTTCTCATACCATGTCTGAGTTTTTTAATAGGTTTTCAACTGTTCTGGTTTAATTACACCCTAAGGACTGCCACGCAAAAACCCCAGGCTTTCCAAAGGAAATATATGGACCTAAAGCATTGTCTCATACACAATGACTACAACAGTATAAATGACAAACACACACTATTATGTATATTATATAATATCACATGTATTATATAATATTATGTATTATATCATATCTATATATATATTTTAACCAAGTTGACCCCAAAGAAGAGATGAGAGAATGTACTAAACTACCCTCTTTAGAGAGAGGTGTGTTGCGCATGTGTGTGTGTGTGTGTTGCTATGGGTTTGGAAGAGTGTATATGGTCAAACTGTGTTAATGTGTTGGTGAGCTTTTTTGGGCTACTTTTAAAAAATCTGTTCTTTTTTATTATTTATTTTTTAACATGGCTTTCTTGGTAAAGGACAGTATATTATTGTTAATTTGTGTCTGACTTTTCATGATCCTATGGACCATACTGTCCTTGAGGTTTTCTTGGCAAAGATATTGGAGTGGTTTCCCATTTCCTTCCAGTAGATTTCCAGTGGATTAAGGCAGAGGTTAAGTGACTTGCCCAAGGTCAAACAGCTAGTAAGTGTTGGAGACTAGATTTGAACTCAGGTCTTCCCAATTCCAAGCCCAGCTCTCTATCCAATGAGCCACCTCACTCCCTTTAAAAAAAATTCCACTATACTGCCTTGCAATTATGCATTTGTACTTTGCATGTACTTGAGGAAGCCATGGAAGACCATTATAAGGCAGCTATGTTTTTTGTGTTGGAATCCTGATCTGGTGACTAGTTATCAGTGCCTTCCTTCTGAGATTATCTCCAAAGTATCCTGTATGTATCTCCTCTGTATAAGATCCTTTGCATTTGATTTCTCTTATTCAGTTGTCATTTGTCCTTTGTTCTCTGAGAAGATCATGACATCAGGAAGGCAATTTCATGACTTCCAAGTGAATTGGATTTAAGTGAGGACCAGCTTTACTCTACCCTCCAGAGCCATCTGGGTTCAGTGGCAAGATATATATCAGGAGGACTGGAGATGGCCCTGTATTCAGTGAAAGACCTTGGCCTTTTTAAGCTAAGGTCTTTCCCAGGTCTCAGTTTGACTGAGGTAATGCCCTTCAGTGATTAAGGATAGGTAAGAAATGAGGCAAAGAATGGCCTCTTGTACCTAGTTAAAAAAAATAATCAATCTGAGAAGGGAAGATCCTCAGGATTTCTGGCCAAAACAGAAACAGCTGCTGTTCAGTAGTAAACTCCTTTTTATCCCCAGTCTTAGCAAAATGCCTGGCACATAGTAAGCATTTAATAAATGATTGTTGACAATTTGGCCATTATGGAAACATGAATAAATCCTACTGTTAAGAAGTAGTGATTCCTCTCAGGATTTTTTGAATATTACTTACTTTTTTGCTGTATTTTTTAGGTCTATATCTCTGATTTTATTGTTATATAGAATATAGAATTTTATTTTATAGAATTATATATAGAATTCCTGGTAATAAAATATCCTCTAAAAGTGTAGATTGGAAACTCACATGTAACTTACAGTCTTCAAGAAGTATCTTGGGCCACCGATATGTATTTTACATGTGCTCTTGTTTTCACAACCAGTTTTTTTCTCCTTTCCGGTTATCAGTTATCAGTATCATTTTCCTAATCTATTATTCTATCTTATGCTATCTCATTGGAACAAACATAATACCATGAAAAAATTCTGAAATTTGAAATATTCAGTAAATGAAAGCAAATTCCAACATCTTCAGTCTGCAGACACATATCAAATAGTTAGGGGTACTCCCAAAGGGATGCCTCTAATGTCAAATGGATGTCAAATAGAGTCTATTAGTCTTAGAGTAGACACTAACATATATTTTGTAAAACAATCCTAAATGACACATTCTCATACATCACCTTTTATGGCAGATACATTATAATGTGAATATATCCAAAGGGAAGGATCTAATTTATATCCTGAGGCTGGTTTCACACCTGTCTATGACTTAGGATCATAAGACCATTAACTTTGAGGGGAAAGAGTCCTCAGAGACCATCTAGTCCAATCCTCTCATGTTGTCTATGACTTAGGATCATAGGACCATTAACTTTGAGGGGGAAGAGTCCTCAGAGACCATCTAGTCCAATCCTCTCATGTTATAGATAAGGAAGCTAAGGTCTAGGAAGGTTAAATAAAATTTCCAAGTATACACAATGTCAGAGATAGGATTTAAATTCAAGTCCTCTGTATTCCAAGTCATAGGGCTTTCTACTATATCATGCTGTAGGTAAGTCCTAGAGAGTTGCCTGAGCCTCATAGAGAATAAGTGACTTGTCTTGACTCATATAACTAATACATGTCAGAGGTGACATTTGAACACAGGTCTTCCTGGCTCCAAATTCAGCATTCTATCTTCTCTATTCTATTGTTCTTTTTCAGTTGTGCCTGACTCTTCCTGATCCCATTTTTGGTTTTCTTGGCAAAGATACCAGAGTGGTTTGCCATTTCCTTCTCCAGCTCATTTTATAGATAAGAAAACTGAGGTAAACAGGGCTAAGTAATTTTCCCAGGGTCACCCAGCTAGTAAGTGTCTGAGACTGGATTTGAACTCATGAAGATGAGTCTTCCTGATTCCAAGCCCCGTGCCACCTAGCTCCCCTCCCCTATCCTGTACTGACTGTATAATGCAAACATATGGGCTTATGAATATGGATAAAGTTTCTTTGTCTCTATGCCCATGGACACTATCTAGTTCAAAGCTTCATCCATTTACACCTATACTATCTCAATAATATCCTAATTGATATCCTTTCCTCAGGTCTCTTCCCACTCCAATCAATCCTCTGAACAACTACCAAAGAGATTTTCCCAAAGTGCAGGTCTAAACATCCCATGCCTCCTCAGTAAATTTCAGTGGCTCCCTATTGCCTCTAGGATCAAACACAAGCTTCCATTTGGCTTTTAAAGCCCTTCACAACCTACTCCAACCTACCTTTTCACCTTTTTTCTACATGATGTCCCTTCCTACACTCCATGGTCCAGCCAAACTGGCCATTTGGCTGTCTCTCTCATAAACATTTGATGTCCTATCTCTTCCCCTTTGTACTGACTGGCTCCCATATGTAAAATGCTTTCCTTCTTCATTTCTACTTCCTAGAATCCATTGTCTCCTGCAAAACTCTGCTATAGTGTTGCCTTCTGGGTAATGTCTTTTCTGTTACCTTCAGCTGCTAATGTTCTACCCCCCAGATTTCTCTCTCTCTCTCTCTATATATATATGTATATATATACATATATATAAAATATATGTATATGTATATATGTACACATATATACATATACCTATATATACATACACATATATGTATATATTTATATGTGTGTGTTTATATATACACATGTATGTTTTGCATATATGTGTTTGTTTACATAGATTCCCTCTGACAGAATATAAACTGCTTGAGGGGGAGAGACTGTTTCATTTTGGTCCTTGTATTCTCAGTACCTGAGTATGGTGCTTGGCCTCTGATAGGTGCCTACAAATGCATGACATTTTATTAATATGTCAGTAATTTCTAAAAAGCAATTGGTAATTTGTGACATCAGCCTCAACATCTATAAGTGATAATAAGTGTACACTAATTAGACGGGGGCTTTGAGATAAATACTTGGCATTACCATGGCTTGGAATAATTGGTGATGCTGATATAACTTGGAACAAATTATATTCACACTGGACTGATAGTAGATAGCTGATGCTCTCTTCAAGGTTTTTCAAAAGACTGGCAGTACAATGTCTGGCTAGATAACTATTCCACCACTTTTTATTTTGTGTATAAAATTGGATTATGTCAAAACCTTCCTAGACAGATCAGAGGTAGTAACTTATGTAATTACAGTCTAAGGATATGACTCCTCATTGAACTCAGGGTGGCAACCAGCAATGTAATCTGCCAGTAGGTGGTACGCCTGTTCTAATGCTTCTGTGTAGTGATTTAGTTAAGGATAAAGTAGAATGGTATTAATTCAATGTTGGGTTATTCAGTAGATAAACCAAAGACCTTATTAGAAAATAGACCTTTGAGAAAAGTCACTATCTTGGTAGCTACCATAGCAGTTTCATTGGCACTAATCATCATCACAGAGTTCTTGGACATCAGAGCAGATGTGAATGGCCAAACTAGTTATCTCAATATTTAATCTCAAGAATAAGCTTCCCTCCATGTGAATTTAAGATCACTGGTATTAGATAGTCAAAAACCCTTCTTGTACCTTGTGAAGACTAATAATTAAAGATGCTAATTATGGAATATTTTTCTTCTCAGAGGCCAAGCCATAGATAGGTAGATATAGATAGATGTATGTGTATGTATGTATCGGTATGTTATATGTATATATATGTAGTATGTATGTATAGGTCTATTATATGTATATATATGTAGTATGTATGTATAGGTATATTATATGTATATGTACATATATGTAGTATGTATGTATAGGTATGTTATATGTATATGTACATATATATGATGTATGTATAGGTATATTATATGTATATATGTACATATATGTGTAGTATGCATGTATAGGTATATTATATGTATAAACACACACACACACCCCAGAACAAAGTAATAAATGCGTAAATTTTAAGGAGTACTCTGCAAGTGAGGAAGAGAGGGCAGCAGGAATCCTTCCTCATTAAACAATGCCCCTAAAGGTTAAAAGGTGGAGGTCAAGCCTTCAGAGGCTCTTCGGTAGCATAAGGTAGTGATTTGGCTCCCTGACCTGTTTGCATAGTAGTAGCAACATCAGGCCTTCTAATTACATTTCTAGAGCATTTTCCTCAAAGTGAGGCAGGTAGCGAAAGAGTTATTATATCCCACATTATAGTAGGGGAAACTGTAATGTAAACTTAATATATTACTGCTTGCATTTATGTTTCTTTATGAGTCCAAAGTACTTTATCTTATTTTATTTTCCTAACAAGACTCATCTTGATGCAAGAATACGCTTCTTTTCAACTTGGTTTCTAAAGTGCAAATCCCTCTCTTTGACCTTCAGTTAAGACTGCTGTTGGATCCAAAGAACATTCCTGGGTCTAAGTGACTACAGCAACTAAATCTTATATAAGATATCTTAAGACCCAGTGGATCAGTCTTGAAGAGGATTTCGTCATATTGTCAGGTTGCAAAGCTTCCAGTTGCTCTGCAAAGTCGGTCATACCCCCATTTAGAGATTCCTGCCTCCTACTTTACATACTATGGGAGAACACAGCCATCTGTGAACATTAACTACCCTTGGAGTTTCCCCACAGACACATTTTCATGAAAAGAAAGGAAGGAATAGAAAGGAGAGGGAGGTTACATTGACTGTCCATTAGATCCACTGCCTGATGTTTACCAAGCATATCATGGCATCTGCAGCTTTAACCTGTAGGCCAATCCTGATTTTTCCTTATGATTGGTGAATATTTTCCCTTGCGAGAGTACTTGCATTAGTGAAGTCTCTTGTAAGATCCCTGCTCAAAGACACAAAAGGCCTCTCAATCACAGGATGCCCATAAATAAATGTTTCATGAGTTAGTGAGTTACAATGAAAAGAGTCAGAAACCTTTACTTAGGCTTAAATTTCCAAAGAGATATGATTTAATAACTCAAAGGAAAGCTCTGGCCAAGACTAGAATATTTGAAAACCTAGAATTTCATGTTTTTGATTACAAAAATTCCTACCAACTCACTCACACTTGTAATTAATTGACCCTTCTTTTGATCTTCTGGCTCTTGATATACAGCTAAAGCACTAGAGGGCCTTGGGGGATCTGAGATGATGTTTTCTTTTCAGTAGTAAATTTGCCAATTCTGCCCTAGGAAATATAGTATCTCATTAGGAAATAGCTGGTTTCAAAATCTTAAATGTGTGCATAACCTTTAAAAATATCCTGGTGATTTTGGGGAATTAACCTGGCCTCTTCATCCATCTCTTTATACTTAGCTTAGCTTCAAAAGCCTAGAACCCCAGGGACCTACCTCATTGTTCTGTACCAACTCGAATATAATTATTTATAAGTGCATAGATAGAGTTATGAAAATGAAAAGAAGTCATAGCTGACAAGAAAACAAAGCATCTAGAATATTCATCATGCCGCCATTAATGTTTCCTTAGCTAATATGCGCTACTATGTAATGACATAATAGGGGTGTTATTTTCCTAACTTGTATTATATACCCTAAAGGCCATAAGGTTTCTCTTATGGCTCCAATAATATTCCTCCTTCCTGTTATTCCAGTCTATTAGGTATTGTAATTATGTAATTAAGGCATTCTTTAAAGACTATCTTAGGTACCCAATAGATTAGAATGGCTCCTGTGAAGCAGTTTTCAGGTCTGTTATGTAGTTACATAATTAAGTCCATGTAGTAAAAATCTTAACAAAACTCCTTAAAAAAATAAATAAACAGCCTACACAGGGGCCACAGATGACTTTGCCTGCAATCAGGAAGCAAAGGAAGGAGGAGAATTTAGAAGAGGCAACAAAGTCCTAAAGAATCTATTATTAATGCTGAGTATCTTCCAACCTTGGTTTCTGTCTGAGTTGCGATAGAACCTCTGGAAAGATATCATTATGACCAAACAGCACACTCCTTCAGCCACTCTGATCATTGGCCTACACTCATGGTAGCCTCAGGAGGTCCTCTGGCATTGAACAGACATATTCTTCCTGCTTTACCCATGTTAAAAAAATCCTTTTTGATTTGAGAGCTACAGAACTTTGTTTTAATCTCTTGCAAATTTAGAGTTGATCAGGAGAGGGGTGATATGTAATTTCATTGGTATAAGGAAATCCCAGGTGAGGAAACTATGCCAATACAAATCCATACTTTCTCAACAACTTTGTAGTCTTAGATAGCTGCTAGAAGCTGTAAGAGGTTAAGGGAATTACCTGGGACTTGTAGCCAAAATATGTCAGAATCAGAATCTGAAGTGAGGTCCTCACGGCCCTAAGGCTAGAGCTCTATCCACTCCACCAGGCTGTCTTTATGTTCCATTTAAGTGTGTGTGTGTGTGTGTGTGTGTGTGTGTGTGTGTGTGTTTAAAAGGTCTAAAAAGAAGCCATGTTATCTTTCATAGGACCATGGAATTTAGAACTGAATAAGGCCTTAGATATCATCTAATCCAACACCCTCACTCTACAGATGAGGAAATGAATGCACACAAAAGAAAGTGATTTGCCCAAGATACACATGGAATAAGCAGAAGAGTCAAGACTAGAACCTATATCTTCTGACATCATAGAATCGGTATCTGCTGGTGAAAAAGGAGACCTGGAAGGCAACTATTAGGAGGTAGATGAAGGAGGAAGCTTAGAGATTCCAAAATGGTTACAGAATTTCCTTCTAATAGGAAAAGGGCCATCATGGAGAACAGGACAGTTTATTGCATTATTACATGATATTTTTTTCCTTTCTATTGGGTTACAAGGAAGGAGAAAACAGAGAGCAAAATGAGTAGAAGTCAAATGGGACTTGATTTTTTTTTTAAGAATTGGTAAATAAAAAGTAGATATGTCTTGCCCAATGGATTGTAAGCTCCTTGGGACAGAAACAATGTCTTAATTGTTTAGGTATCTTCCTTAGTACTTAGCATAAGACCTTCTTCACAGTAAGTGATCAAAAAATATTTCGCTTAATTGAATTGAGGAGGTAAATTGAAACCCACAGTTCTATAACACATTACAATTTATGAAGTTCAAACAGAATTTTGTTTACAATTGCAAAATATAACTGAATCAATATAAACCTTTATCAAGTATCCACTATATGTTAAGCACTAGATGGAAAGGCATGCTAAGTTACATTTATTAGTAATCATGACTGAGAGAAGCCTTCCTGTTTGTCTCTTTGGCCATAGCCCAGGAACATCACTATTTATCACGTGAATTAGAAGACAGTAGTTGGGAGGTAATTAAAAGCCTTATGCACGCTCACCTGGAGATCCCAAATGCCAAGTGAGGGTGTGTATTTCAGACCTCATCTTTGGAGAAGATAGGGTCTATGGCACACAAATAGTTGTCATAGTCTTCCAACTCCTTGATTTGGTGAAAGGGTCAAAAGAACTTTGAAGGATAATAATTTGACATTAAAAGCATGGCATCTTTCTTCGTTTCTTTTTCATTTTTTTTAATATAGACAATGGAAAGCATAACATGGTTTATACACCTAAGTAAATTGGCAAATTCAAAAGTTAACTACCATAAAAGGGCAGCTTTAAGTGCACATTTGCAGATAGAAAACAGGAAAAATTACACGGAGAAAAAGAAATGGCACAGATGAAAAACAAAAAGGGGAAATCCAGGAGAAAAATACCCAATTTCTGAATTTCCTGCCTTTTATAGCTAGAAATCTTGAGGTTTCATTTTCTAAATGGCTGTTTAGATTTAATTTCCTTAGTTTCATTTAAGAAATGGAAAGGAGGAAACTGAAATCCTAAAACCACCTACAATAGGTCTCGATACTGCCTTCACAAAATTAAAGACCTGACTCAAAGCTACCTACACTGTCTTCTTACCAATTGTAACCACCTGGTAACTCTTTCAGGAACAGCTATTCCATGAGATATTAAGTTGAAAGAGGGAGAAAGTTAATGTATAAGAAACTCAGATGTTAAAAACACACACACATATTCTAATCACCACCACTGCATAGAAATAGTTGGTAAATTGCCTCATATTAAAAGAAAAAAAACCCTCCAAAATAATCTGCTTATGTTTGCTTTGCACATTCTTCAAAGATACTGAGATCTTTCATTCCAATTACAAAGATTTTATCTCTATACAGGACTTTAATAGGTGTTTTCTTAGAGGTATCTCCTTAGTTGTTTTATGTTGCTTATTATTAATGGGGATCTGTAATTTTAAAAATAAAAGAATTTTTATCAGGATTAGACATCAGAAATTCTGTTAGGTTCAAGATGGATGAAGCATATACTAAGTGGATCTAATTACAGGGTTTCCTGATAAACTACTTACCCATAAGAGGAATAAAGAAAAGAAATCTAGGTCATGGTACCACCAGGATTGTAGACTAGACACTTTCCCCTAGTCACCACTAACCTGACATCAAGAACAAGTAAAACAAGGTGGAAAGAATGAAAAAAACAAGAAATTGTGAAATATATTATTAGAGTAACAACTGACCTAGAAAATAGATCAAGGAAAGAAAATTTAAGAATTATTGAATTACCTGAAAGCCCATTCAGAAAAAAAAGACTAGGCATGATATTTCAAGAAGTTATCAAGGAAAACTACCCTGATATCCTAGAAGCAGAGGACAAAATAGAAATGTTATGAATCTACTGATCACTATCTGGAAGAAATTCCAAAATGAAAACTCCCAGGTATGCTAAAGCCAAATTCCAGAGCTCCAAGGTCAAAGAGAAAATGTTTTAAGCAGCCAGAAAGTAAAGGACTTTGGAGCATTTCTAATGGATAGACCAGGGCTGAATTGAAAATGTGACTTTCAAATCCGAGATTCAAGAGAAACACAGAAAGGCAAATATTAATGAGAAATCATAAGGGACTCAATAAGGTTAAACTGTTTACATTTCTATATGGGAAGATAATACATGCAATTCCTAATAACTTTATCATTATTAGGGCAGATAGAAGGATTTCTACATAGACAGAAGGCATAGGAGTTAGTTGATTATGTTGGGATAATCTAAAAAAAATAGAGGAATACACTGGAAAAGGGAGGAAGGGAGAAGAAGAATGGGGAAAACTATCTCACATAAGAGAGACATACGAGGAAGAGCTTCTAGTGTAAAGGGGAAAATGATGGCAGGATGAGGGGAAGGCAACATTTGAATCTCACTATCATCTAAATTGGTTCAAAGAAGCATATATGTATATGTGTGAATGCATAGACGCACAAACTCACCTGGGAATAGCAATCTATTTTACCCAACAGGGAAGTAGGAAGAAAGAGAATAAGAGAAAGGGGGCATGAAAAAAAAAGCGTAGGTAAAAAAAGACTGTGATCAGAAGCAAAACAGACATTAGAGGAGAGAGAGGAAAAAAATAAGAGAAAGAAGGATATACAGACTAAATAGGAGGGAGAGAAATGAGCAGTTAATAATCAGAACTGTGAATGTGAAAGGAATGAACTCATCCATAAAACAGAAGCAGATAAAATTAATTAGAAACCAGAACCCAACAATATGTTGCTTACAAGAAACATACCTGAAATAGAGAGACACCAACGGAGTTAAAATAAAGGGCAGGACTAGAATCTATTATGCTTCAGGTGAAATAAAAAAGACAGGCATAACAATCATGATCTCAGACAAACCAAAAGCAAAAATAGTCCTTATTAAAAGAGACAAGCAGAGAAACTACATCTTGCTAAAAGGAACCATAAACAATGAAGTAATAGCAATACTAAGCACATATTCACAAAGTGGTATAGCATCCAAATGTGAAAGGAAAATACAAATTAATTGTAGGAGGAAATAGATAGTAAAACAATACTGATGGGAAATCTCAACATTCTTGTCAGAACTAGATAATCTAAACAGAAAATAAGAAAAATTAAAGAGCTGAATTGAATCATAGAAAAGTTAGATATTATAGATCTCTAGAGAAAATTGAATGGAAATAAAGAAGAGTATACTCTTTTCTCAACTGTACTTAGCACCTTCAAACTAAATAAATGACCATGTATTAGGACACAAAGACCTCACGAAGAAGAAATATTAAATAAATGCTTTTCAGACCACAATGCAATAAAAATATTCAATAAAGAGACATTGAAGAATACATTAAAATTAATTGGAAATTAATCTAACCTTAAAGAATGAGTGGATCAAAGAACAACTCATAGAAATAATCAGTAATTTCATTAAAGAGAATTACAAGACAACATTCTGAAATTTGTAGGACACAGCCTAAGCAGTTATTAAGAAAAAAATTTATGTCTCTGTATGTGTACATCAATAAAAGAGAAAGAGCAGATCAATGAATTGGGCATCAAAATAAAAATCTATAAAAAAGACAAATTAAAAATCCCCAACTGAACAACAGGATAAAAATCATTAAAATCAAAGTAGAGATTGATAAATTGAAAGTTTTAAAAAATTGAAGTAATAAATAAAACTTGGAGATGGTTTTATGAAAAAAAATATGTAATAAACCATTTGGTTAATTTGATTTAAACAAAAAAGAAAGAGGAAAATCAAATTACCACTAACAAAAAAATGAATAGGGTAAATGCACCACCAATGAAGATGAAATTAAAGCAGTTCTTCGGAGTTATTTTGCTCAATTATATGACAATAAAACTGGCCATCTATGTGAAATTGATGAATATTTATAAAAATACTAACTGCCTGGATTAACAAAAAAAAACCACTTAAATAAACCTATCTTAGAAAAAGACATTAACAGAGTAATACATGAGCTCCCTAAGAAAAAATCCCAAGGACTAGATGGATTTATAAGTGAATTTTATCAAACATTTAAGGAATAATTAAACCCAGCACTATATAAACTACATGAAAAAATAGATAAATAAGGAGTCCAGTCAAATTCTTTTTATGATACAAATATGATTTTGATACCTAAACCAGAGAGGACTAAAACATAGAAGGAAAACTGTGAATCGATTTCCCTAATGAATAACAATAAAAATTGTTTTTAATTAAATACTGGAAAGGAGATTGTAGCAATATATTCTAAAGGTCATTCACTATAAACCAGTAGTATTTATACCAGAAATGCAGGGCTGGTTCAACATCAGGAAAACTATCAGTATAATTGACCATATCAATGACAAAAATCCACAAAAATCACATGATTATATCAATAGCAGAAACAGCTTTTGACAAAATATAATGCTTATTCCTGTTTAAAACACTAGAAAGCATAGGAATCAATGGAGCCTTTCTTAAAATGATAAAACCTAGGGAAAACATTATCTGTAATGGGAATAAATTCAAAGCCTTCCCAATAAGATCAGGGTGAAGCAAGGATGCCCATTATCACCACTATTATTCAATATTGTTTTAGAAATGCTAGCTATAGTGATAAAGCAAGAAAAAGAAATGGAAGGAATAAAAATAGGCAATGAGGAAAGAAAACTTTCACTTTTTGCAGATGATATGATGGCATATTTAAAGAACTCTAGAGAAACAACTAAAAACTAGTTGAAGCAATTAACAACTTTAGCAGTGTTACAGAATATGAAATAAACCCACATAAATCATCAGCATTTTTATATGCTACCAACAAAACCCAGCAGGAAGAGGTAGAAAGAGAAATTCCATTTAAAATAACTACAGACAACATAAAATTCTTGGGATTCTACATTCTGAGACAAACCCAAGGTCTATGTGAAAAAAATTATAAAATACACTTGACACAAATAAAGACAAGATCCAAACATTTGGAGAAATATTCATTACTCATTAGGCTAGGTAATATAATTTAAAAAGATATTTCTACCTAAGTTGACTTTCTTATTCACTACCATGTCAATAAAACCAACAAAGAATTATTTTATAGAGTTACAAAGAAATAACAAAAATCATCTTGAAGAATAAAAGATCAAGAACATCCTGGGAAACCATAGGAAAAAATGTGAAAGAAGGCAGCCTACAGATTTCCAACTCTATTACAAAGCGGTAATCACCAAAACAATCTGGTACTGTCTAAAAAATAGTAGGGGATCAGTGGGAAAAAATTTGACACATAATACATAGTAGTAAATAATCATAGTAATCTGCTCTTTGATGAACCCATAGATCCAAGCTTTTAATGTAAGAACTTAACATTTCACAAAAATTGCTGGGAAAACTGGAAAACAGTTTGAATTAAACTAGGCATAGACCAATATCTCACACCATATTCCAATATAAGGTCAAAACAGAGAAATCATTTAGACATAAAGGATGATATTATAAATAAATTTAGGGGAGCAAGGAAAAATTAACCTGTCAGATCTTTGATAAAGGAAGAGTTTATTACCAAACAAGAGACTGAATCAAAGAAAGTGTGCGTGTATGTGTATTTATCTGTCTGTCTGTGTCTGTGTGTGTGTTCAGTTGTGTAGAACTCTTCATGGTCCCTTTGGGGTTTTCTTAGCAGAGATGCTAGAATGGTTTGCCATTTACTTTTCTAGCCCTTTCATAGATGAAGAACTGAGGCAAATAGGGTTAATTTACTTGCCCAGGGTCACACAACTAGCAAGTGCCTGAGCCTAAATTTGAACTCATGAATAGGAATCTTTCTGATTCCCAGCCCAGTGCTCTATCCACTGTGACAACACAAGCAATTAAAAAGCTTTTGCACAAACAAAACTAATGTAGCCAAATTTAGAAGAAAAACAGGAAACTGGGGGGGGGGTTATCTCGAGTTTTTCTATGAAGGTCTCATTTCTCAAATATCTAGGGAACTAAGCCAAATTTATAAAAAATATGAGTCATTCCCCAATTGACAAATGGTCAAAGTATATGAACAAGTAGTTTTCAGAAGAAGGAATCAAAGCTATCAAAAATCATGTGAAAAAAGCTCTACATCACTATTTGCTTAGAGAGAAATGCAAATTAAAGCAACTCTCAGATACCACTTCACATATATCAGGTTGACTAACATGACAGAAAAGGAAAATGACAAATGCTGGAGAGGATATGGAAAAATTAAAATACTAATTCATTGTTTGTGGAGAACCATTCTGGAGAACAATTTGGAACTGTGTTCAAAGAGCTACAGAACAGTGCATGCTCTTTGGCTCACACAATATCATGACTAGGTCTGTATCCCAAGGACATCAAAGAAAAGGTAAAGGTGCCTATTTGGCCCATTTGGGGGGGCAGCTTTTTTTGTGGGAGCAAAGAATTAGAAATTGAGGGGATGTCCATCAATTGAGGAGTGGCTTAAACCAGTGAGGCACATGATTATGACGGAATATCCTCGTGCCATAAGAAATGATGAGCAAAATGGTTTCAGAAAAAAAAAAACCTTGGAAAGTCTTATATGAATTGACGGGAAATGAAGTGAGCAGAACCATGAGAACATTGTACACAATGACAACAATATTGTATGATGATTAACTGTGAAAGACTTAGCTACTCTGATCAAGACTATGATCCAAGATAATTCCAAAAAAACACATGATGGAAAAATGCTAGCCACCTCCTGAGAAAAAAACTGGTTAGCTCTAAGTGCAGATTGAAGCATACTTTTTTCACTTTTTTAAAATTTTTCTTGTTTTGTGTGGGTGCATTTTCTTTTGCAACGTGGCTAAAAGTAGTGTGTTTTGCCTGACTTCACTTAAATAATCAATATAATAATGCTGGCCTTCTCAAGAGGAATTGGAAAAAGAGGGAGAATTTGAAACTCGATTTTTTCAAAAATAAATATTTAAAATTTTAAATGTATTTGAGAAATATTTACCAAAATAAATAAAAAGAAAAATTTCTGTCCAGATCTAAAGCAATTATATCTCAATCTATGGGACAGAAAACAGAGACCTATCACTACATAAAAATTCTTACATGGAAACAAATTCTTAAAGCACTGCTTCAGCATTCCATCTCTACCAGCCTTTGCACTTCTAGTAGGATGCACAAATTGATCCTTGGGCTTCTTTCTGTGGTCCTTGTTGGGATCCTTACATGCTACAGATCTCTACATTTCTTATACATTTCATCCCCTTCCTAACCCTGTACCAGCAACAAGAGACAAGTATTGACTCTTCCCTGATATGTGAGGTATAGAGGAGATAATGTGCTACCTTCTGCTTGGTGAAACCCCTAGGTTATATAACCCTACATCTTTAGAGACTCTGTCCAGAGCATCTGCTTCATTCTTTCCCCACTCTGCAAAAATGAATGCTAAATCCTGAAAGAGATTACAAAGTTCTCTTAATAAATAACATTGAAACAATACTTAATCAAATACAAAATCTTGGAAACACCAAAGAGAACATGGAACAACAATAAGAAATTCCATTTCATTTCTCTTGAAATCCATGAAAGAGTATATTAGGAGTGAATATATGTCAAAATTGATAGCTCTCAACTAGAATTTAAAGAAAACCTCATGAGTGCACAGAAAAGAATTTTTCTATGTAATCAAAGGAAAGAATGATAGATTTGTAATTTAAAAATTGAAGTGGGAGAAATCTAGAAATGATCAATATTCTTAAAAAGAACGCGATCTCTATAAAAATCATTAACCTTGAAGACAAGATACAAAGAAACAATTGAAGGATCATAGGTTTCCAAGGCAAATATAACAAATTTTAAAATGGGAAAAGTATGATGCAGTAAACATTGCAAGAAAACTGCTCAGAACTTGGCAACACACAAAAAAAAGTACTAGATATAGCTATGGTACAGTAGATAGAGAACTGCACCTGGAACAACAGTTCAAATTCAGCCTCAGACACTTAGTAGCTGTGTGACCTTAAGCAAGTCACTTTCTTGTGCCTCAGTTTCCTAAAATGTAAAATAAGAATAACAATAATAATAATAGCCCCTACCTCCCAGGGTAGTTGTAAAGATCAATGAGATATTTGTAAATTCTTTAACACATTGCTTGGACCAAAGTAAGTGCTTAATAAATGCTTATTCCTTTCCCTAATCAAAAGAATCCATGGACTGCTCAGAAAAAGCCTATTCTTTAAACTCCAAGACAGATACTGGTTAAATTTAACATTCACAGTGATAAACAACAAATTCTACAAGCAGACAATAGAAAGACCTTAAAATATGAATGAAGTTCAAATAAAATTAGATTATTCTTCAACCATTTGAAATTGTAAAAGGGAATGGAATAGTTTATATGGACCAACAAAGGATTTCAACCCAGAACAATATGCCTTAAAAACCTGAACCTAATTATCAATGAAAAAGATGGATGTTCAATAAAAGAGAGTCATTGGAGGCAATTCTGAAAGATTTTTTAAAAAGCAGATGTGTAATCTTGTAAACACACCAAATAATAAACTTGTAAACTTGTAAACACACCAGACAATAAAAATTTAATAAAAGCAAATAAGTATAATCTCCAAGAAAAAAAAATAATTAAATAAATTAACCCATGTTTAGACATTTTTTTAAAGAGACAAACTGACTTAAAAAGTAAAAAAGAGATTTTCAAAAGACAAAGGGATAAAGATGTAAACAGAATTCAAAGAAATGAGAAATGAAGGTGAAAGAGCAGAACTGAAGCATTGAGAACTCACCACACACACACATGCATAGTGCACATACATGCACACACACACACACACACACATGAATCCAGGTATTTTGTGGGACAAATTAGAGTAAGAGATAGAATAATTGGGGAAAGAGGAAGTGAGGAACAGAGAGGAATGGGTCTAGTTCCACCGTGAAGTCCATGGATGAACAGTGAATAGATGATTATGCTTACAGTCTCTCAGAAAGAAAAATGGACTTCAGCAGAATTGGAGAGGTAACAGAATGGAGGGATCATAACTACAGTAATGAAGGGATGCATCAAATATACAAGAGAGAGAAGGGGTCCTGATAAAGAGCCCTTCCATAGTAAAAGAAATGTTTACTTGAGATGGGAGGTGTAAACCTCATTATGAGTTTAATCTAGATGGCATTTGTGCATTGGGAGACCACTACTCCAGGAGAATTCTGTGAAACAATAGGGCAAGACCTATGATGGTATTAATATATAAATTGGTTAGAAGAAAGATCTCAATTTAAATACATCAGGAACTTTAACTGCATGAGAAACACAATGAGCTTATAGAAGGAATAAATAAGAATATAGACCATGAATCAGAAAATACAATTTCACAATAGACAGGAGGGGAAGAGAATTAGCAAGAGAACAAACCAATGAAATTTTTTCTTACAGCAAGGTGCAGGAGAAAAAAAGTTAAAGAAATTAAAGAGGAGGAGAGGAAGGGGGGTTTTGAATTAATGTTACCTAAGAAAGGGGAAAAAAGAGAAAAGGGGAAAATTGGTAAGTAAATAAAATTACCAAAAAAGTAATTCACAATCAAGTAAAACCCCAAATTAGGGGAAAAGTTTAAAATGTAATACATGGGTGAAAAAGGAAAAAATGTATGGAGGGAAAGGTTTGCAGAAATGTAATTTAAGACAATCATTCATAGAGATAAAATATTGACTACAAAGATAAAAGGACTTTTTATAATTTGTGACACAAATGGAGAAAAACTCAAGCCTAAGTAAACTTTAAATATTAATGAAGTATATAATTCAATAAAATAAAAAAGAATGGCAGGATGGAAAAGAAAATGGTATTTTATTTACAAGAATACATCTAAGAAGCAGTTTCACACAAAGAAAAAAATGAGAGTTTTGAACAAAATTAACTATATTTAATCCCAACTATGATGAATCCACAAAAGCAGGAGAGGTGATCATTCTATTAGACAAAACAAAAATAAAAATTCATACTATCAATAGAGACAAACAAGAAAATTGTGCTTCTAAGGACCATAGATAATGATACAATATTGATATTAAACATATGAATCAAATGGCATAGTATCTAAATTTACAAAATAAAAATGAACTTAATTGCAAAAAGACATATATTATAACAATAACAGTAGGAAAATTTAATATTCCTCTTTGAGAGCTGGACAAATATAAAAAGAAGATAAACAAAAAGGAAAATACAGAAGAGAACAAACTATTGGAGAATTCAGAGCTATAAGATTTAGAGCAATTCCAAATGGAAACACTAAATTAATTGTATACATACATAATTACATGTATATGTAATTTTATATGTGTATATACATATGTATACCTACTATATTTATTTAGTGATTTAATTTGTTTACTTCTTTATTAGAACCTGAGGTTTACTTTTACAAAAATAGGCCATGTATTAAGGAACAGAGAAATTATAAGTAAATGTGAAAAAGCATAGATGCATCACTTATAGGCCATAATACAATGAACATAGTAATCAAGTCAGAAAGTACAAGTAAAAGATAAAATCCTAGATGGAGACTTAATAATGAAATCCTAGGGGCAGCTATGTGGCACAGTGAGTAGAGCACCGGCCCTGCAGTCAGGAGGATCTGAATTCAAATTTGGCCTCAGACACTTGACACATGTACCAACTGTGTGACCTTGGGCGAGTCATTTAACCCCAATTGCCCTGACAAAAACAAACAAAAAAAGACAAAAAAATAATGAAATCCTAAATCATAAGTAGGTCAAAGAACAAATCATAGAAGTAATGAATAACTGCGTGAAAAATTATAATGATAAGAGAACATACCAAAAGTTCTTGGTTGCAGTTAAAACTGTCCTCAAGAGAAAGAATATCCATATATTAATAAAAAAAAAAAAAGAAGAGGAGAGAAATAGTGAACTGGACTTCCATTTAAAAATTAGAATGCAAAGAAATAAGCAAACAAAAAATAAGCACTAGAGGAAATCTTGAAAATTAAAAGAGAAAGAGATAAATTGGAAACCAAAAAGACTGGAGAACTTACAAAGAAAACTAAAAATTGGTTCTTTAAAAAATATCTTCAAAAAAAGAAAAACCTCTAGACAAACTGATTAAACAAAAGAGGGAAGAAATTCAAATTAATAACCAATAGGCAATATGATACCATGAAATAATCTAATCTCAGTAAAGGAAATTGAACTAGATGTAAAGGAACCATCAAGGCAAGGCAGGGGGGTATTCTGTCTACTTTGATTTACATACAAATTTTATAAAACTTTTAAATGAATGAAAAATAATACATTAAACATTTCCCATATTGTGTGCCAGATGCTAGAAACACATATAGAAAGGTGGTATAATCCTTGTTCTTATGGAATATTTATTTGAATAGAAAGAGACAGGACAGATAGAATATATCAGCTGCTAGTCCAACAAACAGGGCCATTAGAGCTTAGTTTGCATCAGCAAGGCTCATGATAAATAACCCATCTTCTTTAACTATATTTTAATTAACAAAATTCTATCTGTTTCTGATTTTGAGCCATTTAGCAATGCTAAGTACCTTGGTGGTAAGAACTTTTTTTTTCTGGTTCTTCAAAGATTGTTGCTATGGAGCAATCAGGATCTGTAGCAAGTACAAAGACAGTAAAGAGGTGGTTTCTCCACAAAGGTTGCTTCCCTCAGGGTAGGTTAGAAGCCAGACCAGTAATCAGTGAGAGAGCAGAGCGAGGGTGATGTTGTCGTTTCTGAGGTTTGGGCCTTGTCTCCATCAGTGGCAGTTGGTCATCAGAACCAATTAATAAAAATTAATGGTTCAACCCACCTGCCACACATCCTGTCATTCCCACAGAGTACAACTTCACTCCAGATTTACTAATTAATATATGAAAGTTTGAAATGGTACAGATCCACCAAGTTCTTTGATTACTCACTGGGAAAGACCACAATGGAAACAGGAAGCAAGGTTGCAGGCACACTTTAATAAAGAAGAGAAAGTGTAGAGGAAAATGGTATAAAAAGCACCAAGACAAATGGAAAAAGAGGTACAGAGACAGACAGTGGAGAGATGGTGAGCGGGTGGTGAAGAAAGACAAACAACATGGAAAAAGGATAGGGAGAGGGAGATACACAGAGAATCATTCGCATTACCATGGATTAGAGTTGGGGGCACTTGGCAGAATGGACTTGATGGACATAAAAGAGTGCTCAGTGGGCAGGAATTTAAGATTTCATTTTTATAGGGGCTTTTTTTTGAGAGAACATGTTAATTCTTCTTTATGGCACCTTGGAATTAATTCATTAACATATCTAAATCATCCCAAATGCATCAGTAAAACTTTAAAGTTGATATATCCACATCATCTCAAATTTATCAGTAACATTTGGTGTTCTGCTGATCTTACTGTAGATGTCTGAAACTTATATGAGATTACATATCAGAGGCCCAAAAGACCTAACGGCAAAGCATAGATGGGTTCCCCTAATTTAGTACATAGTCTCAGGATATGATTCTTGGTTAATATATGATACAGTGTATAAATTACGTTCCTTTGATCCTTAGGGTTGTTTATACATTACTTCTAGGGTCCCTTTGGCAATTTTACTTCCTGGTATTGTTACTTTATGCTGACTGCTTAAAAACTTATTTACTATACTGACTAGAAGAGAGGAGTGTTCTCAGGGGGATGAGAACAAGAAACAACTTTAACACACATACACACACATTTCACCATTGTATGGGAAAACTAGGACATTTCTCGCTATATATAGAATTAAAGCAAATCAGTAGTACTCTTTCTATGCTATCATTTCACATAATTCTAATCTAGAAATGCTAGTATAAGTAATAAGAAAAAAGAAACTACCCAAAATTCATCTAGAAGAACAAAAGGTCAAGGATATCAAGAGAATCAAGGAAAACAGGTGAAGGAAGGTGGTCTGGCTGTATGAGATTTCAAACTGTATTATAAAGCAATAATTATCAAAACAATCTGGTACTGGCTAAGAAATAGGGTGGTAGATGCGTGAAATAGATTAAGTACACATTACATTATAGTAAATGATCATAGTAATCTATACATAATAAACCCAAAGATCCAAACTTTTGGAACAAAAACTCATTATTTGACAAAAACTGCTGGGAAAACTGGAAAAGAGTACGGCAGAAACTAGGTATAGTCCAACATTTCCCACCATAAGGGTGATACCATAAGCAAATTAGAATAGCATGGAATATTTTATTTTTCAGATCCATGGATAAGGAAAGAATTTAGGACAAAAGAACAAATAGAGTGCACTACAAAATATAAAATAGATTGTTTTGATTATGTAAAATTAAAAGTTTTTGCACAAGCAAAACTGATGCAAAGAATGCAAATAAAACAGAAAACTAGGGGAAAATTTTGCAAAAAGTATCTGATAAAGGCCTCATTTCTCAAATAGATAAAGAACTGATTCAAATTTATAAGAATACAAGTCATTCCCCAATTGATAAATGGGCAAAGAATATAAACAGGAAGTTTTCAGATGAAGAAATCAAAGCTATCTTTAGGCATATGAAAAAATATTCTAAATCACTGTTAATTAGAGAAACGCAAATTAAAATAATTCTGAAGTACCACCTCGCACCTGTCAGTTTGGCTAATGTGTCAAAAAAGGAAATGATAAATGTGGGAGGGGATGTAGGAAAACTGGGACACTAATGCACTGTTGGTAGAGTTG
>CM053622.1:166307707-166321389 GCA_028646595.1 Phalanger gymnotis | reverse complement strand
ATATATATATATATATATATATATATATATATATATATATATATATATGTATCAGCTCTTTTGTGATGACTAAGAATTGGAAATCAAAGTGATCCCCATCAACTGGGGAACACCTAAAAAAGATTTGTATATGGTTGTGATGGAATATTATTGTGTTTTAAGAAATGACAAGCAGGATGATTTCAAAAATAACTGGAAAGATTTACATGAACTGATGCAAAGTGAAGTGACCAGAACATTGTACACAGTAATAGCAATATTGTATGAAGGAGAACTGTGAATAATTTAGTTATTCTTAGCAATACAATGACCAAAACCAATCCTAAAGGACTAATAATAAAGCAAAATCCACCTCCAGAGAAATAACTGATATTGTCTGAATACAGACTGAAGCATGCAATTTTTCACTTTCTTTCTGTCTTTCTTTCTATTTGAAGCTTTTCATACAAAATAACTGATATGGGAATGTTTTACGTAAGTACATATGTATGACCTATATATTATTGATTATTCTCTCAGGGAGGGGGTTAAATGAGGAAGGGGTAGAATTTGGAACTCAACACTTAAAAAGGTTGAATATTGTTTTAACATGTAATTGAGCGAAAATAAAACATTATATATTAAAAAAAGAAATAAATTAAAGGTAGGCAAAAGGAGATATAGAAGGAAGAGAAAAACTATCTTATTTCCTGATAATAGGATGGTATACTTACATATTTCCTGTTTGTTGTTAATTCTTTTCAAAAAGGACTAATGGCACCATGGGGTAACGTTTTGACTGATTATGAACTGGATCTAAATGAGGCAGAATTGCACAAAATTATCAGCCTCACTCTTTCTTCCAGAATCATTGAAGTCCAGTGGCAAGACAAAAGTCAAAACAACTGGTGATGGCCCAGGGTATAGTGGATAACCTTGGAGTCTTCAGTGTCTGATCAAACTCTAAATACCCCACAGTGCCTGCTTCAGTTGCCTTCATGGCTGTTGGAGCAAATCATTCTCATCTGCCCACTCCATTAGGGAAGTCTTCACATGCTGGAGGTGGGCATCCCCTTAACTCACCAATGGATTTGAGGCCTGTCAGTTACCCTCAACCTGGTTTAGCCCATCTACCAAGATGTTCTTACCAGAGTGTGGCTGCTATGCATGCTATAACCTCTTGGAGCCATAGGTGAGATTTGGGTGACAATGGATACCAAAGAGGGATAAACGGTCTTGAAAAGGCCTCAGCAAGCCATCACATCAGAGGTGCTAATTCTCCATGAACCCTCAATTCATCCCTAGAAATTTCTAGAGAAAAAACAAACAAACTGAAACAATTAAAAGCTTCAGTAAAATATTAGGCTACAAAATAAACCCACACAAAACAACAGCTTTTCTAACTAGGAATAACAAAATCCAAGTAACAATAATAGAAAGGGAAGTGCCAATGAAAATGAATGCATTAAGTCTCTGGGAGGGAGCCAAGATGGCAGAGTAGAAAAAGCACTCAGCTGAGCTCTCCCAAAATTCCCCTCCAAACAACTATAAAATAATATCTCATACCGATATTCTAGAGTTACAGAGTCAACAGAAAGTCAGAGTGAGATATTCTTCTAGCCCAAGACAACAAAGAAGTCAGAAAGAGAAATCTGTGACACAGGGGAGAAGTCTGACCTAAAGTCCACATGGATGAAATGCCAAGGATGGGACTAGGTGGTAATGACAGCAGCTTCAGGAGCTCTCAAATCACAGATGGTAAGGGGACCTGGCAACTTGTCAAAAAGAGATTATAAGGTACCTTTGTGCTAGCACTGTTCACAGTACCTGATTCTATTTGGCCACTCCATCGCCCAAACCCACTTTTGGGTTACAGTTCAAGGGCTGAGAGGAGTACTTTCAGTCAAGGAGTGGAAGCCCTGAGGGATGATATCACTTCAGCAACAAGGAATCAGAGACCCTATTATTTCTGGTCCAAAGGGAGAAAGGGTTCTGAGGAGCAGTATTAATTATATTCCCAAGAAATCATGGGCCCTTCATGAGTAAGAAACAGAATGCAAAGAAAGCATAGACCCCAGCTCTCCCTGGATCACACCACTTTGGAAGCACCAAAAACTTTGAAATTACCAGAAATATCTCTGACAACATCAGTGGAAAAAAAGCCTAAAATTTGAGACAAAGCCCCTCTCTGCAGCCACATCAGGAGCAAAGACCAACATTAACACCAAATTCCAAATCAAGAACTAGAGTGAAAAAATGAGGAAACAACAAAAAAGAACCTGATTATTAAAAGTTAATATGATAACAGGGAAGACCAAGACATAAAATAAGAAAACCGATAAAGTCAAAACAGCTATAAGCAAGTCTTCAAAGGAAAAAGAAATGCAAATTGAACACAATCTCAATAAGAATTCCCAGAAGAGCTAAAAAAAAAAAAAACAAAACCTGGTTTTTAAAATCAGAGTGGCAGGGGAACATTAGGTAAAGAAACAAGAGCAAAGGGAAAATTTATGAAAAGGCGAGTAATAGCTTGATAAAAAAAAATCCAAAAAATACTGAAAAAAGTACCTTAAAAGACAGAACTGACGAAATGGAAAAGGAAATACAAAAATTCACTGAAGAAAAAACTCCTTAAAAATTAGAATCAGGCAAGTGGAAGCTATTGACTCCATTAGACACCAAGAAACAATCAAGGTCAAAAGAATTTAAAAAATAGAAAATGTTAAATATCTAATTGGAAAAACTGACCTGTAAAACATTTTGAGGAGAGATAATCTAAGAATTATTGGACTACTTGAAAGTCATGATCAAAGCAAGAGCCTAGACATCATATTTCAAGAAATTATCAAGGAAAAGTGCTCTGATATCCTAGAATCAGAGGGCAAAATAGAAATTGAAAGAATCCACTTATCACTACCTTAGAGAGATCCCAAAATGAAAATTCAAGGAATAGTATAGCCAAATTTGGACCTCTCAGGGCAAAGAGAAAATATTGCAAGCCACCAAAAAGAAACAATGCAGCTATTGTGGAACCAGAGTCAGGATCACACAAGATTTAGTGGCTACCATAAAAAAGGACTGGAGGACTTAGAGTATGATATTCTGGAAGGCAAAAAAAAATTATTTCTATTTTGTTTTGCAACATGGCTAATATGGGATTACATTTTGTATGACTTCATATGTATAATTGAAATCAAATTGTTTGCTTTCTCAGGGTGGAAGAAGAAATGTCTTATGTCACAATAAATTCAAAATGGATACATGACCTGAATATTAAGGATCATATAGCAAGAAAAAAATTAGAATAGATATCTTTTACGGTTGTAAAGGGTGAAACTTCAACCAAACAAAGGATAGAGGTGATTTACAAAACACAAACTAGATAATTTTGACTACATGAAATTAAAAGGCATTTGCATAAACAAAATTAATGCAACTAGAATAAAAAGGGAAAGAGTCCTCTGGGAGCAAAAAAATCCCCAAAAACTTTCTATCAAATATTTTTTATAAGGTTTGAGCACAGAGTAGGAGTCAAAAGCAGAAAAACATTCAGTTTCCATCCCATCTCTGACACATACAGGCTGTGTGAACTTAGGCAAAGTACTTTGGGGCTCTTACTTGTTGAGTCAAACTCCACTGATAGAGGCAGTCTCCACATCAGAGAATTCTATATACCAGTGAAATCACAGGTCCATTCCATATTCTTAACCTATGCAAGAAGCATGTGTAAGGTGGGGATTGAATCAATCAATCAATAATTGCCTCCCCTCCACTTAAAGCACCTAACAAGATTCTCTACACCCTCATACTATAACCAGGTGAGAATATCTCTATTAAATCAATCAGCCTATTCAAAGCATTAAATAGGTGCAGAAAAAGTCCTTAATCAATTTGAAAGGAACAAAATCCATTGAATGAAATGAAATGATGCTACAGAGGAAATGTATTTGAATTGATTAAAGAGACTTATCACACCCTGTGGGACTTGAATAGAAATAGGAAACTAGTCAAGAGCTGCATTCCTATGCCAGAGGACAAACCTGTGAGCTTCAAAAGGTCAAAACACCTAGAACTTCTCATGGACATGCTAGCAGTGTCCTGGAACAGCCCTACCTGGAGTCTGCATTAGAAGCTGAGGACAAACACTGAAGAAAGGCAGCTTCAGTATACTACACAGATCCCAAAAGAAAACTACGTTATGCCTGAGGGGAGTTTCTTGAACATCCCACGAAGGGGAAAAAGGACTTCCAACAACTAGAAGTTGTGAATTATGTGCTTGATCACTTTCCCTTGGATACTATTGGGAATGTGGGAGGGGGAGATGTTTTTGTTTTTGTTTTTACCAACCATTATTTTATACCACCTAAGTAAATATCCATTTCTAAAAGCAATTTGAGCTTGGCTGGTTAATTGATATCAACTGATAATTCAGGGAGTATACTGGTGAGGACTTATGAAAATGCATTAAAAAGATGGCCATAATACCTCAGGGTAATCCCTATAAATGTGTTTTTAAAATAAACCTTAGTGTTTAAATCTAGCTATTAAAGTGTAAAACTCAAAAAATAAAATAAACTTTAAGTACTATATATATATGTACATACCATATATACATATATATATATATACATAGTATTATATATATAGTATATATACAAAAGAAGACTAGTCCGAATGAACCACACATGTGACCAAATTTAGCAATATCTCTGCCCCAACGTGGATGAAGGTCACAATACAAAGCTCATTTGTTTTTATTCTGAGTTCTCTTTCCTGAAGAGGATATTTAAGCATCTGATTTATGCTGCTTTTATCTCTAATCATATTGGTGCCTTTTAGGTGCGGTACATTTATTTTCCTTAAGACCATTGAAATGAAATTGATTGCACTTTCTGTCTTGACACTTAGTTCTTTGTAAGGAATGAATAAAAGCCTTGTATAGAGAAGGACAGCTTGGTGTAGTGGCAAGAAAAGTGGCCTTAAAAGTTAGAGGAACTGAATTTAAATCCCTTCTTTGCTATTTATTAGTTATGTCAGTTATCTCAAGTTGCTTAACTTTGGGGGCCTCAGTTTCCTCAACTACAAAATGAAAACATTGAATTAGATGATCTCTAAAGTGCCTTTTAATTCTATTCAATCTGAATCACCTAATAGGTATATGACTTAGAAACCTTTGGATAGTGGCTTACTTTCACTCTGTCTACAGAGGAAAGTCAAATAGGAAATTGAATAATTAATCCAGAAAATTTTATTAGGGTTGGCCAAGAGATAGTCAAGTGGACATCAACACAACGTGATTTGAGGAATGTCAAAAGACTGTTGTTCTGTTGTTCAGTTATTCATTTATGTCCAGCTCTTTATGACCCCAGCACCACAGCACACCAGACCCTTCTGTTTTTCACTATCTCCTGAAGTCTGTCTAAGCTTGTGTTCACTGCTTCCCTGATACTGTCTATCCATCTCCTCTTCTGCCATTCACTTCTCCTTTTGCCTTCAATCTTTCCCAGAGGGGGACTTTTTCAATGCATCCTGTCATCTCATTATACAGTCAAAGTATTTAAGCTTCAGCTTCAGTATTTGTCCTTCCAATGAATAGTTAGAGTTAATTTCTTTGAGTGTTGATTGATTTGATCTCCTTGCTGTTCAAAGTACTCTCAAAAGTCTTCTCCAGTGCTACAATTCAATTCTACGGACACATAACTTTCCGTACAGTCTTAAAGTGTATTGTCGTTCAGTCATGTCCAACTTTTCATGACCCGGAGAACCATACTGTTCATGGCATTTTCTTGGCAAAGATACTGGAGCGGTTTGCCATTTCTTTCTCCAGCGGATTAAGGCAAACAGAGCTTAAGTGACCTGCCCAAGGTCACACAGCTAGTAAGTATCTGAGGCCAGATTTGAACTCAGGTCTTCCTGATTCCAGGCCTAGCCCTCTAGCTGCCCCATCCAAAAGGCTGCACCTACCTGAAAATCTCTATCCCTTCATTCTGTCATGGTCTTGCCCCCCCCCCCTTATCCTATCTAGCATGAAATTTGAATTGTTAGCACCACTAATGTTTTAGAAAACTGGGGACATTACCTTCAGAACACAGTTATTAATAGTTATAATGGGGGGAGAGAGAAAAGGAATATTTATATAGCATCTATTGTGAGCCTGGCGTTATGCTATGCACTTCATAAATATCTCGTTCACGACAACCATGTGAAGCAGGTACTGATATTATCCCCATTTTACTGTTGAGGAAACTGAGAAAACAGTTTAAGTTAATTGCCCAGGGTCACAAAGCTAGTAAATGTCTGAAACCAGTTTGGAATTCAGGTTTTTTTGATTTCAGGTCCAAGGTCAGTTCATTATGCTGCACTCCCTCTACAGGGTAAGTAAGCCTCAACGGTGGAGAGGAAAACGACTGCTAGAAGTCATAGGTAGCACCAGGAGGGTAACAAGCTAAATAAGACAGGTCCAGAGCAGGTAGAAGTACTCGGTTGGATTCCAGAAGGGATATCTCAGTGCTAGAGACACTGAGGAGAGAGGAAGGGAGATGAAGGAGTAGAAATGTAAAGAAGATTCTTATCAAAGAGGCCTAAGAATCAATGCCTCTACTGCAATTTTGAAAATATGCCCACAAATAAGACCCAAAAGAAAAGAATGAAAGGAAGGAAAATTCCCCAAAGCAAATATTTCTTTTTTCCTTTGAAAGCAAAAGTTGAGGGCCTAAATTTTCTAACTGCTGCCTCGACTGTACATTTCACTTAGCCTATGCAGATGTGGCCACTTTTGCAGAGGTGCGGAAATCCCCATTCTTTGCCCCTAATAGCCTCCTTTAAGGATCAAAGCATTCCAAAGTAGGAGTTTTATCTGCTCGCTTCTATACTGACAGCCCATGTTCTTAGATTTACTGATCTCCAAGGGTACTCATGTACCTACTGTTTATTTATTTTGGAATTATTTTATTAGCAGATTTACAAGGTTATTAACAGGTGCCAAGACAGAAGGCCCACAGAGAGCTATTATTACCCATCCTTTGGATACACCCTGACCTGACCTTGGGAAGAAAGTGCAGTTCCTTTTAGTGAATAGAGAAAATAAGAGCTCCTTCATTGGGTGCCCAGGGAAATTACAACATGCTGTGCTTTGCCACTTTACACTGAGGATTGTGATATGCCAGAGTCAAGCTTGTCATAATAATAATAATAATTAATAGTAATAATGATAATCAGCTAGCATTTATATAGCACTTTAAGATTTGGAAGGTACTTTATAAATATTATCTCATTTTATCCTCATAGCAAAAACTTGTGGAGGTAGATACTATTATTATACCCATTTTATAGATGAGGAAACTGAGGCAGACAGAGGTTAACTGACTTGCCCAAGATCACACAGACAGTAAGACTCTGAGGCTGGATTTGAACTCAAGTCTTTCTAGCTTTAGTAGTCTGTCTGCTATATCACCTAGCATCCTCCTCACCACAATTCACCACCTCCAAAAAAAAAAAGCTGCTTAGATGGTCTATAGTCAAAATTTCTTGAGTTTTTGCTCATGAATTTACTTCTTTTACTCTCCACCAGACAATTCCAATTCAATTTTCCTGCCTACTCTCTCAATAACTTTCCATTTCTCCTTGATGACTCATTTCTAATAAATCACACTATATGAGATGTTCCTACAATTTATGAAATTGATTTAAAAAAACATATAAATCAAAATCTCTACTTCCAAGTAAGACTTTTGTCAAAGTTTTAATCTCAGAAAGCTTTTTGCTTATTTCGATGATCTTGCCATTGCACACATTTTGGAATTGGTTTAAGAAACAAAGTCATAAGAAGAAAGTCTCCAAATATACTGAAGCATTTATAGCTTCACTTTTTGAGATAGCAAAGAATTGGGAACAAATGGACATGCCCCTCAATTGGGAAATTGGTAAACAAATTGTTGTACATGAATGTAATGAAATATTACTGTGGTATAAGAAGTGATGTACATGATAAATATAGAGAAGCATGAAAAAATCTATATGAAATGGATACAGATCAAACACAGCCAAGAATATAAATATACACAGTGACTACAATGTTATAAGCAGAAAAAAACACAGATACATGAAATGAATGATACAAAATTATAATGAACATGCATGACTAGGGACATCTAGGTGGCGCAATGAATAGAGCACCAGCCCTGGAGTCAGGAGGACCTGAGTTCAAACGTGACTGCGGACACTTGACACACTCACTAGCTGTGTGACCTTGGGCAAGTCACTTAACCCCAACTGCCCTGCCTTCCCCCCTCCAAAAAAAAAAAACAAACAAACAAAAAAGAACATGCATGACTCAAAAAGAGATACAAAAAGTTGGTGCCAAAGATGGGATGTCTACAATTGTTATACATTGCACATATTTTCAGCCTTTTTTTTTCAAAATATTGTTCAATTGTGCTGTTTTTTCTCTTCTTTTGTTTTTCTTTTTTCGAAAATATCATTTATTATGAATGATAACTCTCTGGGAGGAAGACAGGAAAGGATGCTAGGGAAAACTATGATGATGCAAAACAATACATCAATAAAGCTTATTTTAAAAAAGAAACAAGGGCATGACAAAAGAAAGTTTATTTCTTTATAGTCACGCCTTCTTAAAAGTATCTTATCATATAGCAGAGGCATTGTGGCACAGTTTATAGTATACTAGGATTAGAGTTAGGAAGTTGGAGGTCTAGATAATCAACAAAACAGTAAATCAAACCCTAATTTGTAGCAACAGTCAATTTCCAAGGTGTAAATGGTCATATTATAGATTTAATATAGACCATACCAAAGGAAGAGATACCCACATCCCAATGTGCTCTGACCAATAACAATATTATATATATATTATATTTTTTTTCTTTTTTGTTTGTGATCCAGTATCATCGTTTGCCATGAAGAACAGCAGCACACTGCAAGAGTTGGGGGTCTTGTACTTGTTCATGGGATTGGGAATATAAACTCAAAATAATTTATGAGAGGCTTGTAAAAATGCATAGTTCCATACCCATTCAATGCACACTTGATGAAACTCAGGGCACATGAGTGTGCCCCAGGGCACCCTTCAAGAAATACTGGTATATAACACACCAAAGTGCCTAAAATGATAGAACTGCAGAGTTGGCAGCATCCTCAGAGATAATTCAGCTGAAATTACTTTTGAAAAGTTAATCCTATCAATAATATCCATTAAAAGAGATTATTTATTCAGGAAACCATGATTGATTTACCTAACTTTTACTTGTCTTTATCCACTCTATATTTCTTCTGAACTTATGTATTCAATTTTCACTGCTAAATGGAACTTTGTTAATGTTTCATTAAATGTAAGGTGAAAACCATAGAGCTTTGTTTCAAACAGTTGGATATATAAAGTGTGGTGTGTTCAACAAAATTATTCACATTATTGAGAAAGATCACTTCACCCAGGTGTTTCAACAGAAGGACTCAGCATGTCCATCAAATGCCCAAATGGAACACCAGCAGGAATCCAAAAGAAAGTGAATGTTTCACTTATTTTGTCTCACATAGGTACTCTTGAATTCAATTGGTTCATATTACCTGTAAACATTTATCCAGTTAATTTGGTGATTGAGGCTGGAGGGAAAGGGACAGCCGTCTATATTATCTGTATAATTACTTCACCCATACATCTCACTTTGGCTGTGAAAAACTAAAAGCAACCCTTCCCATTTAGCAAAATGGAATGGAAAGTTGAACAATTATACTGTGAACTGATCAATGCAGCCAGTCAGTCTGAATAATTCAGGCAAATGTGAAAAAATTATTTTACCCCCTCAGCAGCTGTATTTTTTTTTTGCTTGAATTATCCTGATAATGGCTTCAACTTTCTACTTCCTTCTGCCTCTGTGTAGACAACCTTAACTGGACAGTGCTAATGATGAGCTGGGATTGCTTAAGGAAGGAGAAAAAGGCAGCCATGAAAAAGAGCCTTATTCAGGCCTTGCATCTGCTTCTTTCCTACCCTGTCCAAGCCAAGATGCCCATTCTCAGCCATCTTTATCATGGATGGCAATACAACAGCACAGGAACTATTGAGATCTCTCATTCCGCTTTTCTAAGCTCCAGAGACTGCACTCTATGAATCCCATCTCACTGAAAAAAAAAAAAACCCTACTTGGAAGACTGTGGCCATTTGATTACATCTCAGTTGCCTTTCAAGGTCAGGCACTCTGACAAGACTTGACATATAGTGATCAAAGAAGTTAGTGAATCCCACAGAAGGAGCTATATAATGAGAAGAGTACTGAAGACTTGGGTTAAAGTGTTGGTTCATCCATCATATCACAGCTTTGTGACCTTACACAAACCACTTAACTCATTTGAGTCTCTATAAAGTGGGGATAATAATCCTCATACTACAAAGCCAGAGGGGTTTATGAGACTCAAAGATAATGTATGTAAAGCACTTGGAGCTCTGATTATCTCCTCCACATAGCGAGGATTTGAGATAGGTTTACTTTTTTTCTACATTACCCATGGATATAATTTGCTCATTCCTATTCTGTGCCTTTGCACACAATTATTATTTCCCTCTGGAATGAATGTCTTCTTGCCTCTTCTCTACTGATATATATGTTCCTCCCAAAAACTACATTGTCCAAAAAGACTTTTCTGGTTATTCCAATCCCATTCTGTCTACTCGTACCCTTTGTATCCCCTCTGCATTTATTTACTCAACTTTCATTCACTTTCAGGTTTGTAAACGTTCTTTAATTTTTGTTGTTTAACTTGATGGTATGTTTTGCTTGTGAGTTCTACTTATATCACAATATTACAAATTTATTCATATGTCCCTTTGAAAATACTCTTAGTCTTTTCTTCATGTATAACTTTTATGTCACTGGTACCAGTCTTTTAGGCTGTATTTCCCATATTCTGGTTTTCCTTAGCCCGTTGCCTTATGTCCAGTGCCTGGCACTTAGTGGGTTGCTCAGTGAATGTGACTGATGGAATGATTTCAAGTATCCTCAGAGGATGGCCATTATCAATGTACCCACACCAGAAAGCATGTCAGATGTCATTGTCAGCCTGGCAGAAAGAAACTGGCTAGTGAATTCTAATAATTTGTGGTCAGTTGGCTCCCCGGTTACCAAATTTCTGGGAAAATACTCCTTTGGCTGACTCCAAAGAAAGCATTCTGTCCAGATTCCTGTTTACCACAGTAGTGGTAGAAGTAGAAAGGGCCTGTGGAGGGTGGGGAAGAGAAATGCAGCTTTAAACCTGTGTGTAAGCAATGTCGTTAATACAGACATTGAGAGACTCAAGCCCTGTGCAGAGCTGGCACATTCTTTCCACCACCCCCACCATATCTCAAGCATCAGATCACTAATTCATGTACAGGATAAGACAACTGCCAAATTATGAGACTACAAAGAGAGGAACCTCAGACACCTGTCATTGTGATGAAAGCAGCCCCAGCCTCTGACCTTGGCCAGTTCAAGGTCGATAATGAGACGAATCAGGCAGGAAGAGCAGCGTGTGCTGACTCCATTAACGTTGACTGTGTGCACTCTCGGTAGCACTGCATCTCCTGTCAATTAGTGTGGGTAAACTGGGGACTGCTGATTGCTGGAGACGTGGCATACATGGGGAGCTGCCGCTACCTTTACTTCTACACCCTGCTGCATTTTAATTAGCCCCAGTCCCTTGGCTATTCCTTCAGAGATTCATTATTGCCATCTTTGAGAAACTCAAGAAAGGTATTTTTTTTTTTACATTTCACATCATTAATTAGAAGAAATGTTGAACATTTGAGCAATGGTGTTTAATATTACTGAATGGCTAGCAAAAGCTTTCAGCACTTCCCAGAACAATACCATATACTTTAGCCAGAACTACAAGTAACTGGACTAACCAGAGATTCCAAGGGGCATAGGCAGGGAGGTTTCCAGTCGTGGAAGGATGGGGAACAGCCAGGAGCAAAGTAATGAGAAAGTGGCATGCAGGTGGGTGTAACTTCCCACCAAGCCTCAGCACAGATGTTTTTCTGTCTTAGTGTATATAGGTATATGCATGAGTGTGTATATGCCCATGCACCTTCATTACAGATCAGGGAGAGGAGAAAAAAAGAAAGAAACATTGTAATTATAGAGAATGAATGATTAAAAAGTGGACAAAGTGAGGAAACAGACTTAAACAGGATTCAAACAAATTGCTGTATAACTCAGTCTTAGAAGCATTGCGGATAGAGAGTCAGCCTTAGTTCAAGTTGATCTGATGTATACCAAATGAGTGAGCTTGGCTAAGTCACAAACCCCTCAGTCCACCGTTTCTCACCTTGTCTGGGAGACTAAGGGTATAAGATACAGAACAGTCATGGCAATGCATTGAAAGATGATATTTCTTTACTGGAAGTTCCTTATACCAATAAAATCATAGGTTCAGAAATAATAATAATAACAAGAACTTGGTCTCATTGCTATTCTCTTCAGCGCAATACTCTTTTTATATGTTTAGGAGAAAAAAAGATCAGCCTCAGTAAGAACAATTTTACCCAGAGATCTTCAACAGACGAAGCTGTAAAGGTTAAAAACCCAAATGGTCAGTCAAAGGCAACACTGTCCACTAGATGGCAGCATGAAGAATTGCAGATATAGCATTCAGGGGAAATAAGCAGAATCATAGAATCCTAGCCTTTAATGACACCTCAGAAGTAATTTGATCCAACTTGTAACTATTCAAAGATCCCTTCTACAACAATCTCAACAAATGATCATAAATTCAGCATTTGTTTGAAGATGTCTGGGGAGAAGAAGCCTACTACCTTCCCAATTCAGTCCATGCCATTTGGGCAAGAGGATAGCTATTAGGAACCATTTCTGCATATCAAGTCTAAATCTAACTCTCTGAAACTTCCATCATTACTCCTAGGTCTTTCCTCTTGGGCCAATGAGACAATGAAGAATCAGACTAGTTAGTCCTTTTTCTATATAATAGCCCTTCAAATAGGAAGAGAGAAATCATGTTCCCCTTTCATCTTATCTTAGCCAGCCAACCTCCATTTTTTCAACCATTCCTCATAAAGCACAATCTCAAGGCACTTTACCATGCTGGCCAACTTGCTCTAGACATTTTCCAGCTTATGAATATCCTTCCTAAAATGTGGCAGTCAGAATTCAGTTCAATATTTCAGATGTAGTCTAACCAATACAGAGTGTAACAGGAATAACATCTGCCACTTTGTGGACATTTCATGCAAAAAGACTTCTGCATCACTTAGTCTGAAAGGCAGCTTGGCGTGTCACATAACTGACTGATGCTAAGATTGAAAACCACTAAAAGCTTCAAAACTTTTTAATTGCTACCTGGCTGTAATTCTTTCATCTTGTCCTTGATTCTTTTGAACCCATGCATAATACTCAGCCTTCCTAAATTTTGTCTCACTAGATTTAGTCCCACCTTCTAGCCTGACAAGATCTTTTTGGTTCGCAATTCTGTCATCTAATTTGTTAGCTATTGTCTCAGTATTGTGCCATCTGTAAATTTGATATCTATGCCTTTGTTCAAGTAGCTGATAAAAAATGCTAAGCGGCACAGAAAAGAATAGAAATATAGCAAGCGTATGCCACAGAAAGAACAAAGACCTTGGGAGATGATTCCTGTAAAGAGCTTCCACTAGGGTTTTTCTTCATGTTTAGAGTCAAATTCAACAGAGAAAT
>CM053622.1:166282887-166307207 GCA_028646595.1 Phalanger gymnotis | reverse complement strand
CACCACCCACACTGGGCTCTGCTCTGGTCCCCTCTGCTCCCAGCTCCATGTAGGATAGACCTTACCCAGAGACCATCCAGGCTGTCCTGGGCTGGAGCCCTGCTTCCCTCTGCTATTTTGTGTGTCCTTCAGCTCTAGAATTGGTTCAGAGCCATTTTTTTAATAGGTTTTTGGAGGGACTTGGCAGGGAGCTCACGCTAGTCCCTGCTTTCCAGCCGCCATCTTGGCTCTGCCCCTCCCCCCAAGTCCGGCTTTCTTAAGGAGAAAAAAAACCCTATCATTTGCTTTAGCCATTTCCTAAGCCTAAAATACTCCCAGCTATTGTCTTTCTTTGACCACAGAAAAACCCAAACAAAAATTGCCATTCTCCCAAAATCCACCTGTAGATTTTAGCAGTGATGATAAATATTATCTTCTGAGCTCCTTTCCAAGAGTCATACCACAGATAGATTTCTCACCAGGATGACATTCAGTGGAAATATCTCTTAAGTTAATAATTAACCTTGCAATCTCTTTTTGTGGTGGCAAAAAATTGGAAACTGAGATGATGCCAATCAATTGAGGAATAGCTGAACAAATTGTGACATATGATTGTGATGGAACACTATTTTGCTATAAGAAATGACAAGCGAGATGCCTTTAGAAAAACCTGGGAAGATTTATATGAAATGATGCAAAGTGAAATGAACAAAACCAGGAGAGCATGGTACACAGTAACAGCCATATTGTAAGGATGACCAATAGTGGAAGAATTGGCTACTGTGATCAAGACAATGATATTTCAAAGATATTCCAAAGGACCCATGATGAAAACTATCCACCTCTAGAGAGAGAATTGATGAACTCTGAGTGAAGATTGAAGCATTCGTTTTTCACTTCATTTTTCCTGATTTTTTTTGTGTGCTTTCTTTTGCAACATGGCTAATATTGGGAATATGTTTTGCATGATTTCACAACTATAATTGGTATAATATTGCACACCTTCTCCAGGGATGGAGGAGGGGCAGGAAGGAGGGAGAGAATTTGGAAATCAAAATTTAAAAAAAAAGGATTTTAATTTTTAAAAATATAATTGGGAAATATTTAGTGAAATAAATAAAAATTTATTTAAAAAATAATCGACCTGCAAAAAAAATGTGGAACCTGGGAGTAGGAGGAACAACTACAAAATAACTTGACAATGTGAAAGGAATACATAACTTGTTGAACAACCATGATAAAGCACTATTGATTAATGGGTCAATGTCAATCCCAAGTCTCTGTTCTAGGCCCTATTAAGTTCAGCATTTTTATCAATAACTTGGATGAAGATACTGAAGACACTAGTATCAAATTTTTGGATGACAGTGCTAGAAACGATAGTTAATACAGTGAGTGGCTGATTTGCTGTTCAAAGTGATGTTGATAGGACAAAATGATGAGAAAAAATCAATGAGATTAAATTTAACAGAGATAAGCTTCAGGTTTTGCATTTAGGCTAAGAAAAAAAGTCAATTACATAAGTATAAGATGGGGAAAAACTGAAAACAGCAATTAATGTATAAAAAACCAGGGGATTTTAATTTCAGTTTTTCCACAAGCTAAAAATAAAGCAAATATGTGACACTGAAAGTAAACAAACTAAAGAAATTTTGGTCAATAAGTGAAAAGGCATTTATTATCCCCTACCATTTGTCAAGCACTGGAGTAAGGACTGCGGACAAATACGAGATAATCAGATAGTCTCTGCCTTCAAGGAGCTTACCTTCTAATAGAAGAAGAGATGTGGCAGTGAAGCCATGGTGCTTTGGTTTAGGATATAATGGAGATTGTAATGTTGTCCTACAGCAATTGATTGACAAGCTTTGGATTCTGAATTGGTCAAACAATTTAGATTTAAGAAATGTTAAAGCTAGAAGGAATTTTGAAGTTTGTACAGTTGAAAATTCTCATTTTACAGATTAGAACACCAAGGCCCAGAGCACTTAAACTGTTCTTCTAAGGTCACAGAGCTAGTTAGTGGCAGAACCAGGACTAAAATCCAGGTCTTCCGATTTTTTATTTAATTCTATTTACATTATGCCAAACATCTGGGAAAACTTTAACTAGTGCTGTATGTCCCAGTTTTCTGATGAATTCCTAACAATTCCTTAAAGTCTAGCTACCTCTTCTGTGAACTCTTTCTTTATATCCTGGGTCAATGAAAGCCTTTCCCTTTGTAGTTCACATAGCACTTGGCTTCACACCTATCCTATCAAGATCACTTTGAACAGCAAATCAGCCACTCACTGTATTAACTATCGTTTCTAGCACTGTCATCCAAAAATTTGATACTAGTGTCTTCAGTATCTTCATCCAAGTTATTGATAAAAATGCTGAACTTGATAGGGTCTAGAACAGAGACGCGGAATTGACATTGACCCATTAATCAATAGTGCTTTATCATGGTTGTTCAATGGGTAGGTGTTAACAGGGAGGGAGAATTCATCACAATAACCTCCTAAAATCAGTATTGTATAGAGATTTTTGAGCTGGAATGGACACTAGAGATGATTTAGTCCTAATTTCTTATTTTATAGATGAAACTGGAAACAGAGGAGGTATAATGATTTGCTTAAGGTCAAACAGAGTGACAGCACTGTATTGGAAACCAGCTTTCCTAACACCTAGACTTTAGGAGAATTATTTGAAGATAAAAATTATATACCAGATGTGAAGTTTTGGAAAAGTACCAGGTACACTATATGTATGCAATAAAACTTCTATTTTAAAAGATCTTAGGACATGAGGACCATGGCTACACTGTAGTCATATTTTTTTCCACTTCTCTACATTTGTATACACTTTGGAGATTTTTTTTTCTTCTTGGCTTGTGTGTACTTACTCAGGGACCACCATCCAGTATATAGAGCATTTGCAAGAACATAGTTCAAAATATTCCTGAATAAAATTTTATTAAAATTAGAATGAGATAATGGAAAATGCCATCCACATCCAGAGAAAGAACTATGGAGTAACTGGAGTGCATACCGAAGCAGACTATTTTCTTTTTTGTTTTGTTTTGTTTTTCTTTCTCATGGTTTCACCCTTTCATTATAATTCTTCTGTACGACATGACTAATGTGAAAATGTGTTTAATAGGAATGTATGTGTAGAGCCCATTTCAGATTGCATGCCATCTTGGGGAGGGAGGGGAAGAAAACCTAAAACTTATGGAAGTGAATGTTGAAAATGAAAAATTAATAATAAATTAATATAATATTATAATTATATAAATTAATATAATGAGAGTAAAATGGAACCCTTGAATTAGTAACTATTATTCCCCCAAATCTTCGAAAATCACCAGAATTTTTTACAGTCCTTGATGAGGCCTCTTCTCCTTGAAGTCATATTTTTGCCTGTTGCCTCTCTGCCAGCCATGGTTGGGTGTGGAGTGGAATGAGGGAAGAGATGTAGTTTGGCTTTCTTTCCCTCTCTCCAGCTTCAAGCTATCCCTCTCCCATTCTGCCCCCCCAACTCTGCTTCCCCTTTGAAGAAAAACTTGTTTTTCAGTGCCATCTTTCTCATTTAAGATGAAAATCAAGATCTCAAAATTTCTCCTTGATCACTACTGCCACTGCTTCCCTCTCTCTTTACCTCTTTTTTTTTCATCCCCTTTCTTCTTTTAAATTCTCCAGGCACTAGCTGTCCACCATTGTCTTGCCTTTTGCTCATCTGAAGAAATACTCCTGAGGCTTTGTTTTGTGACAGTCCCCATAAGGAATACCTCCTGTGGGGGACATAAGGTTCTCCTTTTAATCTTTATTTTCTAGGAAGTAGCCTCACAGTGCCAAAGTCCCCTAATGTAGATGCTGCTGTCAATAGGTAAAATCCTTGTCTGGGAACCCAGTTTATGTGTAAAGAAATGCCTGTGGGCCAGCTATCCTTAATAATTCAAATGTTATAAATAATAGGTAATAACTAGGGAGACCAGATCAATGGTCAAGTTTTGTTGGTAAATGATATGGAGGAAAGGAAGAAGGGAAAAGAGAAAAAGGGAGAGGAGGAAGAAACCTGAAATATAACTCAGACGTACAAAGTAACATAGAATAACACTCATGTAAGGTTGCTGCTGTGTTCAGGAGCACAGAAACTTGGGTCCATTCAGCTGGGAAGGCTTGGTTTCATGGAAGCAGAATGCTCCCGGTGAGGGGAGGTGTACTCTGAGAAAGCGTGTGCACCCTTTGTGTTTGTATTAGTGGGGGGAGGGGAGGTAGGTGGGTGGGTGGGCTGCTCTTGGGGAGGGAAGATCTACTCCAAAGTACCCTTCTGCAAGTGGGATACTTAAACCCTGATCTTGGGGACCATCTAAAGCTGGCTAATTTGCATATTAAGATTCAGGGCATATAGGGGATTTTTGTGGTACACAGGTGCAGGGAGAAAAGAAAAATTTGGAGTTGGCAAGATATTATTTTTGGACATACAGCTATATTCACCTTACAACTATTATGTCAGCATATTTTCATGCCTAGATTCTACAAGCTACAACTTCCCTTAAGGGCTCCAAAGACCACCACTTCTTATATTATGATAGCCTTTTATCATTCTTCTATGATTCTGGTAGTGGTACAGGAGGAGGTAGTTCTTAGTATTGTTCACACATAGTCATGCATAGCAGAGGTCCAAGTTTTGAGGGAGCATTTCCAGTGACCCGTCATCTCTTTCCCCTTAGACCAAGACCCGATGGAAATGTTCCTTCCATATGTGTGGACATACCCTGCAAATACTCTGTGTATGCCCAACTGGCTACATTACACTATTTTTTGCTTTCATGTAAACAGCTCAGTTTTGTAAAAAGAAATCAAAGTGTCCCACCCATAAAGTGCCTCATGTATTATGTGATAAGATCTTAGTATATTTGTTCCCCAGGAAAGCTTCACAGGCAAGGGAAGAATGAAGAAAAATGATCTCAGAAAAAAAAAAAAACCTTCCTGTTTTCCTTTTGATATTCCACTGTTGTTGGAAGGTACTAAGAGGTAGTAAACAAACAAGCAAATAAAACCCTTTAAAGTTTTGGCTGAAATGCAAATGGCTTTCCATGTACGCTAACCGCAGTTGTAAGATGCATGCACTTTCTAAGACAAAATTTGAAAATTCCTTGTATGTAATTTACTCATTCCTGTCTAATCTAGTTTTAGGCTGGGGAACTCCATCTATGATTTTTTAATCAAGTCAGAGCAAAAAGTGACACATTTCCTGGTCTAGCTAATGAAAGAGAGATACTGCTGTGTAAAAGACTCTTTCAAGCTTTGGAGAGGCCATTTTTTTTTTCCAGAAAGTAACAATGAATTCTAAGCAATGTGTTGAAAAAGTCAAAGAGAAGAGATTATGCCTTGAGTTGGGTCTTGGATTATATACAAAATGGAACATTTAAAATTAACTACCAATGGATTTTCTTCAAGTGCCCAGAATCACTTTCTTAATCTAGCAGAGTGATATTTGGGAAAATAGAGGTATAAGTTGAAATAAAGTAAAAGTGCTAGTGGGGGTTGGTGTTTGTGATTGGAAATCTGCCTTTCAAAGTGCAACCAAGTGGAATTCTGGACATTTGGCTGAGTCTCAAGCTAAGTTGCTTTAAATCTCAAACCTACATTTCAAATTCACAGGTGTGTAAAACTATTTCCATCTAATCAAACCTTTTCTATAAAAAGACCATGGACCGTTTTCATTTGTGTCTCCTTGGCTCTTGGATTTTGCTGAAATAAAATCAAAGACTCTGAGAACCCTATGATTTTTCCTCTGGTGCAGTATGTAAGATGGAGAAATAAATAAGCTGGGAAACAATACAGAATGTGTACCAAATTAACAGTTTAAAGTAAAAGATTTTGTTTGAATTAAATCCCAATCCGCATTCAGTCATACCCATAAAATGCTCTGGAGATGAGACCAGATGTTTGGGGTGTGTGTGTGTGTATGTATCTGTCTATTTCTATACACAAGACATCTTTCTAACAGTAGAAGTAGAACTGATGAGTACAAGATGGGAGAGAGGCTTTAGTGATGAATTATCAAATTTTCAGAGGCATCTCACTTCATTTGATTTGTTCGCAGAAAGCCATTACCAGAATAAATAGTATTTTTATACCTCAGGCATTTTGCAGCCTTTGGTCACAGGGTGATGGTTTCTTCAATATGTAAAGTTGCAAGTTGCTTTAAAAAAAATGACATGTGACATGACCAAATACCCTGCACCTCCCCCGTCCCCAAATACAAGGGTGGGGCTATATATTTTGGCACTGAGAGGTTGGTGGCACTATCAGCCAGTCAGCAGTAGAGTTGAGATATGAAGAATTACGCTATCCAGACCCAGAAAGTGTGATCCATTTTAATAGTCAGGATTGCACAAGAGAGAGTTGAACATTTTGAAAAGATTCATGCAAGGAGAGCTGATACGGAATCATCCCTTTCCATTTCTACTGTAACAACCGAAATCATGCCCTCCAAATCTCTTTGGCTCTCTACTTAGATATTTCTAAAGTGCTTCCTGTCTTAATATCTAAGAGCTGAGGAAAAATGACATGCACACTTCTTTACTACTCATTCAGGCAGCTTCTTTTCCCCCGATGCCTTCTTTCCTAACTGCCTGCTTTTTACAGTCTCTCTTTCAATACATCATGTGTATGAAACTACTTCTAGATTGGGCTTTCAAAGGATCAAAATGGAAATTTTTATTCTGAGGTTCCTGGCCTCATTGTCTCATATTATAATGTAATAAATCTAGAGCTGGAAGGGACCTCAGAGGTCATCTAGATCAATCCCCTTAGTTTAAAGATGAAGGAACTGAGGTCCAAGAACATATAAGTAGTGTCAGAGGCCAAATTTAAACTGTCTTCCTCTCACTGCAGAGCCAATGTGCTTTCTTCTATAACATTCTGCCCCTTTAATTGATAGAAAATGACTGAGAGAAGTTCAAATAAAGCTTTTGACTTCAAATTCTGTTTTTTAATAATATCTTTGGTGCTCAGGAATTCAGGTCACTGAACAAGTCCTGTAAGTGCAGCCTTCCTTTGCATTTTAGCATAGAAATACTTCTTAGGAAATGGTCAGGAAGGAAAGTAAAGGAATGATTTCTTCAGAAATTCAAGAGACTCATGGCTAGAGTAGGGTTGGCACTCCCCCAACGATGCAGCTTGCTTCCTGAGATGGATTAGTAGATGCTCTTCTTTTGCTGGACCAAAAAAAATATTCACCCAGTGGTCAACCTTATGGTGATGAACCCCCTGGAGGACCTTACCTGTATTTCTTGGAGTAGCAATAGTCTAACCCCAAGATCCTTCCAACAAGCTTTTCTAGCTTGGTTGGACTTATCTCTTGCTTAGCTTTTGCAAACCCTGAGTATAAGTAGGACAATAGTAGTGGAAGTAAAAATGGCAGTATTTATTTAAGACTTAGATTCCAGAGTTTATCCACTCATTCAACAAGTATTTATTAATACTCATCCTAAAGGAGCTACAAAATTCAGGGGAAAACATTATTCCTTGACCTCATTGAGCTTTCAGTCTACATTCTGAAACATTCTGATTGCCTGAGGAGATAATTTCAGGGAGGAACAACAGCAAAACCTCAGGCCTCCACAATTTCTTGGCTATCTCCTTCCTTATAATTCATTCTGCCATAGTTCTGCTCCTGACACTGTTGGAAATTGATGTGTTTGACCAATATTATAATAATCATTTTGCTCCAAGGCACAAATAGAAAACTGGATTGACAGTCTTTCCACCCCCTCCTTTTATAATGAACTTAATTTTAACAGTCACTAAGAGCCCCATCAAGTAATTCCTGAAGATCTAATTATGGAACACTTAAAGGTATGTTACTTGTATAAATAATCATTGCAAGAGTTAACCTCATTGCCAACATTTTTTCCACAAACTTATTTAACTTACTTAGTTATCATACTTCCATGCTGGGTTTATGAACTATTTAAAAACAACATAGTGTTGGGCTCTCAGTTAGAGGTCATCCAGTACAAAAACATTTGACAGATAAGGGCATAGTGGGACAATACAGGACACAATTTTCAAAGGGGTCTTATTCTAGTCCCTGAAAGTGCCAGATTCTTAAAGTGCCAGATTCACCAAACATTACAGTTTTGTTTTTTAAATGGCCCGGGAAGATAACTTCTACCTCTAGGTTTCAGATCTTAAATTGTGTTTGGCAGGGCAATTAATGGAATATATGACATCCTAAAAATATCAAAGCCAGAAATGTTACAGCTAGAAAGTTATCTAATTTATCCCCTCTAATTCTACATATGAGGAAATTCATGGCCCAAAAGATTAAGTGACTTTTCTTAAGTCACACATTGAGTTAGGGATGTCAGTTCCACTCTACCTCCGCATTTAGGCTGGGTAGAAAGGAAAAAAAAGAGCTCTTAGACAGAGACGTTCAATGGTGTCATTGAAGTTGATTGTGGTGGTGACTGAACAGTCTCTTGGAGTATCAAATAAATTAGGCTCATGATATGCTAGTTGAGAGTTCCAGAGGATGCTGTTTGTGGCATTCAGAAAAGAACACTGATAGTAATCCTGATCTCAGATCAAGCAAAAGCAAAAATAGACCTAATTAAAAGAGATAAGGAAGGAAACTACAACTTGCTAAAAGTTACAATAGACAATGAAGTAATATCAATACTAAACACATATGCACCAAGTGGTACAGCATACAAATTTTTAAATGAGAAATTAAGTGAGTTACAAGAAGGAATACATAGCAAAACTATTCTAGTGGGGAACATCAACTCTCTCCTCTCAGAACTGGACAAATCCAGCCAAAAATAAATAAGAAAGAAACTAAGGAGGTTAATAGAATATTAGAAAAGTTAGATATGATAGACTTTTGGATAAAACTGCATGGGAATAGAAAGGAATATACCTTTTTCTTAGCAGCACATATTACCTAAACAAAAATTGGCCATGCATTAGGGCATAAAAACCTCAAAATCAAATGTACAAAGGCAGAATTATTAAATGTATCCTTTTCAGATAATAATGCAATAAAAACTACATTCAACAAAGGGCAGTGGAAAGATCGATTAAAATTAATTGGAAACAAAATAATCTAATCCTAAAGAATAAATGGTTCAATGAAAAAATCATAGGCACAATAATTTCATTAAAGAGAATGACGAAAAATGAGATAACATCCCAAAATTTATGGGATGGCACCAAAACAATACGTAGGGGAAAATTCATTTCTCCAAATTCTTACAAAAATTCTCTAAATTCTTACAACAAAATAGAGAAAGGGCAAATCAGTGAATTGGACATGCAACTAAAAAACTTGAAAAAGAATAAATTAAAAATTCCTGATTGAGTACCAAACTGGAAATCCTAAAAATTAATGATGAGAATAATAAAATTTAAGCTAAAAAAACCTCAACCATTGAGCTAAAAAATAAAACTAGAGCTGTTTTTATGAAAAAAAAAACCAATAAGATAAGCCATTGGTTAATTTGATTAAAGAAAAGAAAGAAGAAAACCAAATATTCAGTATCAAAAATGAAAAGGGCGAAATCACCACTAATGAAGAAGACATTAAAGCAATCATCAGGAAATATTTTGCCCTATTACATACCAATAAATCTGATGATCTAAGAGAAATCGATGAATATTTAAGAAAACATAAATTACCTAGATTAACAGATCAGAAAACAATGCCTAAATAAATCCATCTTAGAAAAAGAAATTGAACAAGCCATTAATGAACTCTATAGGAAAAAATTCCCTAGGGCCAGATGGGTTGACAAGTGAATTCTACAAAACATTTAAAGAAGAATTAATTCCAGTACAAGATATAATATTTGGAAAAATAGGTAAAGGAGTCCTACCAAACTCCTTTTATGGATCAAGTATGGTGCTGTTACCTAAACCAGGAAGAGCTAAAAAAGAGAAAGAAAATCATAGATCAATTTCCCTAATAAATATCAATGCAAAAATTTTGAACAAATATTAGCAAGGTGATTACAGCAATATATCACATTATAGTCAGGTGGGATTTATATCAGGAATGCAGAGTTGGCTCAATAGTATGAAATCTATCAACATAATTGACCATAGCAATAAAAAAACCCCAACAGAAATCATATGATTATCTCAATAGATGCTGAAAAAGTTTTTAACAAAATACAGCAACCATTCTTATTAAAAATAATAGAGAATATAGAAATAAAGAGATCATTCCTTAAAATGATAAGCAGTATCTATCTAAAGCCAATACCAAGCATTACCTGTAATGGAGATAAGCTAGACAACTTCCCAATAAGATCAGGGGTGAAGCAAGGATGCCCATTGTGTTCACTATTATTCAATATACTACTATTAGCTATAGCAATAAGAGAAGAAAAAGAAATAGAAGGAATTATAATAGGCAGTGGGGAAAAAATTATCACTCTTTGCAGATGATATGATGGTATACTTAGAGAACCCTAGAGAATCAACTAAAAACTATTTGAAATAATTGACAACTTTAGCAAAGTTGCAGGATATAAGATAAACCCCTGTAAATCATCATCATTTCTTTATGTGACCAACAAAGCCCAGCAACAAGAGATAGAGAGATTCCATTTAAAATAACTGTAAACAATATAAAATAGTTGGGAGTCTATCTGCCAAGATAAACCCAGGAACTGTATGAACACAATTGCAAAACACTTTTCACACAAATAAAGTCAAATCTAAACAATTGGAAAAGTATAAATTGCTCATGGGCAGGCAGGACCAATATAATAAAAATGACAATTCTACCTGTTAATTTACTTATTCAGTGTCATACCAACCAAGCTAGCAAAATTATTTTATACAGCTAGGAAAAAATAACAACAAAATTCATCTGTAAGAACAAAGGGTCAAGAATATCAGGGAAATTAATGAAAAAAAAATACAAACGAAGGTATCCCAACAATACCAGATCTCAAACCATATTATAAAGCATTAATCATGAAAACTATCTGGTACTGGCTAAGAAATAAAGTTGTGGGTCAGTGGAATAGATTAGGTACACAAGACACAGTAATCAATGAGCATAGTAACTCAATGTTTGATAAACTCAAAGACTCCAGCTTTTGGGATAAGAACTCACTATTTGACCAAAAATGCTGGGAATGTTGGAAAACAGTAGGGCACAAACTAGATGTAGACCAACATCTTATACCATATACCAAGAAAAGGTCAAAATGTGTATGTGATTTAACATAATGTGTGATACCATAAACAAATTAGAAGAGCAAGGAAAAGTCCACCTGTTAGATCTATGGAGAAGGGAAGAATTCATGACCAAACAAGTGGTATAAATCATTACAAAATGTAACATAGATAATTTTGATGATATTAAATTAAAAAAACCTTCTGCACAAACAAAACCAATGCAACCAAGATTAGAAGGAAAGCAGAAAACTGGGAAACAATCTTACAGCAAATGTCTCTGATAAAGAGCTCATTTCTCAAATACGTAGAGAAATAAGTCAAATTTATGAGAATACAAGCCATTCCCCAATCAATAAATGGTCAAAGAGCGTTTTCAGATGAAGAAACCAAAGCTATCTACAGACATATGAAGAACTGTTCTAAATCACTTTTAATTAATGTAACACAAAATAAAACAACTCTGAGGTGCCACTTCATACCTATCAGATTGGCTAATATGACAAAAAAGGAAAATGATAAAGCCTGGGGACGATATGGGAAAATTGAGACACTAATGCACTGGTGATAGAGTTGTGAACTGATTCAACCATTCTGGAGAGCAATTTGGAATCATGCCCAAAGGGCAACCAAACTGTGTACCTTTTGATCCAGCAATACCATTATGAGGTCTGTATCCCAAAGAGATCATAAAAAGGGGAAAAGACCTACATGTACAAAAAAAATACAGCAGCCCTTTTAATGGTGGCAAAAAATTGAAAATTGAGGGGATGTCCATTAATTGGGGAATGGCTGAACAAGCTATGACATATGAATGTAATGGAATACTATTGTGCAATAAGAAATGATGAACAGACAGATTTCAGAAAAACCTGGAAAGACTTGTACAAACTGATACAAGGTGAAATGAGCAGAATCAGGAAAACATTATACATAGTAACAGCAACATTGTGTAATGATGAACTATGAATGACTCAGCTCTTCTCAGCAACACAATGATCCTAGACAGGTACAAAGGAATCATGAAGGAAAATGCATGCACACCCAGATAAAGAACGGCGGACTCTGAATATTGAAACATACTTTTTTTCACTTACTTTATTCTTTTTTGTGTTATTTTTCCTTTTGATCTGTTTCTTCTTTCACAACTGTGACTAACATGGAAATATGTTTTAGCACACATATAACCTATATCAAATTGCCTACCATTTTAGCGAGAGCAGGAGAAGGGGAGAGGACAGAGGGAGGGAGAAAATTTTTGAACTCAAAATCTTGTAAAAAATGAATGCTAAAAATTGTCTTGACATGTAATTGGGGAAAATACTATTAAAAAAGAAAAAAGATCTCAGAAATCAGCAAACTGGAAATCATTGCCTGCATAATTATTTTATTGTTCTTGTTTAGACTTAAGAAAATACAGATTATCTGAAAAAGAGAGAGACAGAAGTAGTGGTCAGTTAAGTGGAAGGAGAATCAGGAGAGAATAATGTCATGAAAACTTAGAAAGAAGAGAATATCCAAGACAAGTACAAAGGACTCATGAAGGAAAACGCTATCCACATCCAGAAAAAGAACTGATGGACTCTGAATACAGATCAAAGCATACTTTTTTCACTTACTATATTCTTTTTAGTGGTTGTTTCCTTCTGATCTGTTTCTTCTTTCACAACTGTGACTACTATGGAAATGTTTTACATGATAACGCATGTATAACCTATATCAAATTGCCTACCATTTTAGGAGGAGGGGAGGAGAGAGAGAGAGGGAGAAAAATTTGGAACTCAAAATTTTGTAAAAACAAATGCTAAAAATTGTCTTGATATGTAATTGGGAAAAATTAAAATACCATTTAAAAATAATAAAAATATTTAAACAAAATAACAACAAAAAAAAAAAGAACACTGAACAAGAAGTCAGAGAGACCTGAGTATGACTCTTGGCTCTCTAACTTATTGGTTATGTGAATTCAATAGTTCTCTGTGCCTGCCTCAATACTCCAATTTGTAAAATTGTGATAAAAATATTTGTACTATTTACCATATTAGGTTGTTGTGAGGATCAACTAGGAGAGGCATTTGTAAACTACTGAATGTTATATGGGTATGATGACTATTATAACTTGTTCTGTCCTTACAATTGTCATTTTCTGGAATATCATCCCCCTTGGGTTAGAGGAAGGCTGGGATGAGTGAGGTAGACTTTGATTGCCTGAGATATGAGATTGTCACTAGGATAAGCACCACTTAGGGGGTCTCTCAAAAACTACTTGAACAGCCTAATACAGTAAGGAAGGACCAATCCTGGCCTACCTACAGAAAAATCCACTCTACCTCACTTGTCCCACTGCCTCCAATTGCAATGATATCTGCAGATTGTGGTCAGCAAAATAATCAGCATTTGCTTGTAGGGTTAAGATCAGGGCAGATGAGAGAGCCACCGACTCAGCCATTCGATGCCTATTTTGCTAGAAAATGTCTCTACATTCCTCACCTTTCCTAGGGCTTCTTCAAACACAGGGTAGAGACCTCCATTTCCTTGAGGATTGGGTCATTATTGGAAGGACAGCCTCCAAGGTCAGTTGTTGTGATCTCAATACTTGGCTTCATTTTACACAGCTGTGCTTCAAACCACCTACCAAAGGTTAATAGTACCATTTTCAACAGAAAAGTGACAGCCTTGAAGTAATAACACACTGAATAGAATCAAATATCCTAGACCTTTAATGATCATCCAGTCCACCCCACCACCCTACTCACAAATCCTTTCTAAGTCATCTCTTACCAGTTGTTTTTAGCCTCTGTTGGGATATCTCTAGTAATGAGAAACACTACCCCAAAGACCACCTATTACATTTTGACAGCTGTTGTTTATAAAGTTCTTCCTTGCACTCTACCTTAAATTTGTATCCCTATAATTTCTATCTATTGTCCTTAAATTCTCTTCTCAGAATCTGTGTAGAATGACTCATCTCTGTTTTTCACAGGACAACTCCACAATTATTCAAAGGTCATGATTGCCTGTCCTATATCTTCTCTTCTTCGTGTTGAAATAATAAATGTGCTTCCACAGATGTCTAACTTAAAATCAAGGCTTGCCTGAGCCCCTAGGGAGAATTGATGCATATTAAAGATAGGAACTAGACCTGTGATTTCATTGGTAGGGGGTGATAGGAGGAAATCTCTTCTACCAAAGCAGGTCAGCACTTTGTCTGCAACGTAAGTCATTTAGATAGTCAACCAGAGCACTGAATAGTTAAGTGAAATTCCCACAGTATGTGTCAGAGGTAGGGCTTGAACACATGTTTTTCTGGTTTCAAAGCTAGCTGTGTATCCTTTGTGCCGTGTTACATTTATTCCATTATATTGAAGAAATAATTAGAAAGAGAAAGACAACTTGAGGCATTGAAGAGTTTTTAAATTTTTCAAAACAAGGCATTTCAATATCCATGTTATTAGAAACTTAGTTTCAAATATGGGATGAATTTGGCTTCTGCTATTGGGTAATTGAGGCACAGTGGATAGAACACTGGGCTTGGAATAAAAAAGACTCATCTTCATGAGTTCAAACCTGGCCTCAGACACTTACTAGTCCTGTAACCCTGGGAAAGTCACTTAACCTTGTTTGCCTCAATTCCCTCATCTGTAAAATGATCAGGAGAAGGATATGGCAAACCCTTCCATTATCTTTGCCAAGAAAACCCTAAATGGGGTCATGAAGAGACAGATAGGACTGAAAGATAACTAAGATGAAAGATGACCAAGCAACATCTTTAAGAAAAGATATTGCAACCCCCAGCCCAAGACCTAACATTTATATTAAGGACAGACAAGAAATCATATAATGTTGGAAATGTATTTTATACTAGACATTAAACCATTATCTTTTTGAAGTGTGGTTACTTTTATTAAAAAGATTAAACATTTTACCCCGTCATTGTACAGCTACTTTTCACATCGTCTGATCCTCTGCATATAATATAAATACAGCTCTCTGAGGAGGAAAAATCCCTTTCTTGATCAGTATGCCACCCACCAGCAAAGTGGGAAACACATTCTCTCATGTTGGAGAAGAATGAAGGTTCATACAGGAGATAATTAGGTTTTGCTTCTCAGTACAGGAAGACAGGATAGTGGTGAATAAATTGAGAGAACGAAGGTGGTGGAAGGAATGAGAGGAGATTAATATCATTATATAGCTACCATGTACAGAAAGGTGACAAGGAGACAGCTCCCTAGAAACTTGAACACTTTGGAAGCAAATAAAAAGACTGTATTATAATTAAAAACACCTTTAGTTTAGTATCTAATGAGCACATCTCGAACCAGGCAAAGTGCAATGTGTTTAAAGGTGACACAAATATCCCGGCACCAAAATGAAGAAAACTCACCTTCTCTGACTTCAAATCGCCCCACATGTGCCTAGGCATTATTGTTAAATAGGCTTTGATTTCCAGTTCTCCTGGATGCAATCTCATTTTTGAATCAAATCCAATAATGGAGTCTCATGGTAAAAGTGTATGCACAGACTCTAATTATTACTTTAAACAACTTGCTTTATGCAGATTTCTATAAACATCCTGCCTTTTTTGGGATATGGGGTAGGTGAGAAGAGATAAAATCATAGAATGTTAGAGCTGGAAGGCATCTAAGAGAGATTAATTTTTTTCAGTCCCTTCATTATTTAGATGAAGAACATGATACCCAGAGAGGTTAGGTGACTTGCCCTGGCTAATGTCCACAAGCTATATCTCTTATCTTGCTTTACAGTCAACTCTTTAAGTCTCTCTAGATGGCCCCCAGTGATGTGTTGGTAAATGTTTAACAATTGACTCTCCAATAATGCAAGACACACTCTCAAGTTGAATCTGCATTATCAACATTTTCTCTATCATTTTCTTAAGTCTAGAAAATCAACCAAACAATATATCAGGGCTTCTGTTGTAGTATTTACCAATTTCCATGGTGAAAATGTTCATACTGAAAAAATTTAACAATCAGATCTTGTGAGTCAGTTTGAGCTGGTTCAGCACAAGATTTTAGAGATGAACAAATCAAACCCAGGTCAGTGAAATGATTTGCTCAAGGTCGCATGACTGGTTAATGGCAGAGCCAAAACCCTTTTCTTCTAGTTCAGTATGTTTTTCATTGAACCATATTACTCTGTATTTTGGAGTTATAAAGATGTCCAACTGTTACTCTATACCTTTGTAATCTAGAGTTATAGAGATATCCATGTAGGCTTTATGTTCTGTTAGTTAACTTTTTTTGTTACAATGTCTGAGTATTCGGATAGATTTTCCATTAGTCTAATTAATTTTGTCACTTTCTAAAATATCCCCTGAATAAACATTAAAAGCTGCTATCTTACAGTAGCAAAGCTTCTGTTTACAGATCAAACAGAAGCAGAGGCTGAGGTTTTTGTTTCTATGGCAGGGAGAGTGCAAAAAGCAGTGACCTGAAGAAATCTGTCTATGTGTAGGAGGGTCCAAATTCCACTGGCTACTTTGGATCTGGAATATGGAAATAGGCTAATGGGAGATGGATGGCTTTGTTGTTCATTAGAATAGCTAGTTTTGATATCCTTAAAATATAATATCAGGGATGTAAAGTGAAAGTGTTAATGAGGCCATTCAATCATAGATGCCATGGCTTAAGATGGTGTGCTTACTGATATATCCAATACTGTAGGATTGAGGGTGATTAATGCCTTGTGGCTTGTGGACAGCTCTTGGGCGCTGATTAAATTCTAAAGCAAAAAATCCTAACAGTGCCCCGTGCAAATGGGAGAGATAATGTTGCCAATTGTCTATAAGAATTCTTCATTTACCATAGTCATTTTTATGCACAACATTAAGATATACACCCAGAAAAAAAGCCCTGTTACCCTGCTTTTCAAGCCCTATTCTTATTCAACATGATCATATGCTACTATTTGTCATTCCATGGCTGTTTAGTTGTTACATACTGCATTTAACACATCAGAAGCAGTTTTATAACACATACATGCATATGAACACACACTCATGTGCATAGACACACTGCCCCACACCCATACCTACACATACACACCCACCCACATCCACCCACACAAACACACACACACACACACACCTACACACACACCCACACCCACACCCCTCTCACCAAAAGGAAAATTCTATTTGGGACAAATGCCTAAAACATCCTTTACCAACCATGCCACCTTGTAATGTGTGCATATTTCAGGAGTTTACTAGCAAGACCAGAGACTGAAAAACCTCCAAGGGAAAAAAAGACTTCTTATTTCTAAGCCTCTTTCCACAGAAGGATTTTTCTATATCTAAAGATAGCATTCTAACGAACTTTAAATGTGATGTGTAGTAATGTAGAATAGCTACTGACCAGGAGTTAAATATACCTCACAAATAGACATTTAAAATCACTATATGATTAAATATTTTTATGTGAAGAATTTAAGGCACATAAAATGATACAGGTGAGAAAGCTATTTTTTTCCCCTTTTCTTTGCTCTTAGTCACCTCTCCCAATTATTCTGGATGTTCCTAGTTGCCATTCTTCCTAATTTCTCAGTGCTTTCCCTTCTACTTTTCATTTTATTATTCTTTGCCTTCTTTAATTTCATTCTCATCTATCATTTTCTAGTCCTCCCATTCTTCTGTTTTTAAATCTTTTTTTAACTTTTTCTTTGCATTGTCTTTTCTTTCTGCTTTGTTATATCTTTAGGCACAGAAGACATAAATTGCTGCCACCAGAGGGCAATCTGATCTTACACACACACACACACACACACACACACACACACACACACACACACACACACACACACACACACACACACACACACACCACACCTCTGATTACTCTGTCTTTCTCTTTTCTCTCTCCCTTTCCTTCCATCACTTCCCACGTCCTCCCCAGCAATTTATTTCTATGCCATTCTCTGAATATCTTTCAGTGTAGTAGTATGATATTTAGAAAAGTAGGTAGTCACAATCCCTGACCAGTGCACCTTACTTACATGCACTGTGGGTGGGGCCAGTGATTGGAATACCACCCTCCTCCTCTTCCCCCAGGGCATTTAAGAGTGTACTCACAAAACAGATGTATATACAACCTTTCTGTATGCAGCCCTTAGAAAGACTTGGAATGATTCAATGATTATAAAAATGTATAGAGGATATGAAAAAACATACAGTCCATGACTGGCAAAGTCTATTTGAATGTCTTTCACATGGAAAGTGGCAAAAGCCCCATTGCTGTGGTCATCTTTAATAGACCCAGATATAATATTACTTAATTTTCCCCATCATAATCTTCAATTTAGGAGACGTCTTTCTTAATAGGGCTTGGGGAAATATTTAGTGAAAATTGAATAATAAAACTTTTCTTGTGCAGCCAATTCATGATTATTCATAGAAGTAGTGTCTAGGGAGCATCTAGCTGATCGAAGTCAGCATATAGATATTTAAAATGAGAGAACAAGCAAAAATCCCACAACTTATTTTGGTCATTGACTTCTCTGAGCAAAAGCTAATGGTCTTATCTGCATTTGAGGATCCCTTCTGTCAGTAACGAAATGTGTGACCTTCAGTTTCTCCACCCACAAAATGAGGAGACAGTTGGTCTAGTAGGTCTCTAACATTTCTTACAGCTCTATTGTTATCCTACTCCCAGTTTTATGTCAGTTTTGGAGAAGACCATGCTTGCCATTGGGGGCAATGTAGATAGTATTGGAATGTTGGAGGGAGGACTATGGGTGTGCCCTTCAAAGCACAGTACCAGGCTCAAGTTTTTTTTTTCCCCCTCCCATTAGGACATACTGCTTATTCAGTTGTACAAATTGCTCCACATATAGATGTACTATTAACTTTCTACCCAAACTAGCTTTTCACTGTAGACACTCCAAAGTAGTCAAATTGGATTTAATTGTGTTTCCTCTTGGCTCCTGGTCATTTTGGATGAAAGGGCATTTGAGATATAAGCACTTGGACCAGTGATCCCTAACTTAGTCAATAGCAAAGCCTACTCTCATTGGCATTTCCAATAAGGGTGGGCCACGATTGACAGTTACCAGAATAGGTTTCCCCCAAAGCATGTGAACACCTTCCTCACCTCCAAACCAAATCACGATTCCATCTTCATAACTTTTCCTCTCCCTTTTCTCAATGCTTTTCCTGACAAAATAGCAGGGAACTCTAACCTACAGAGTCTTTACTCCGCATAACACTAAGGTAGTAATATATAAGTCTAGACGCTAAATAAATACATTAAATAAGAACAGTGGTTTTTTCCCATTCAGTTATGCACAGCAGCAAACTTATTAAAATTGCATAGCCTATGATTCACTGAATAATTCAATTTTGAGATTAAAATTGAGTATGAAAAATGAGAATGCATCTTTAAGGAAGTTCAGACATGTAGTCTCCTGACCTTAACATTGTTACAAAATGTCTCTCTAGAACATTCTATCACCACTACATATTTCCTTTCAGTAATCCACAGACCCAGATTACTAGTTTGATTTTACTGTCACAATGATATGGTGTACTGAGGATATGATATACTATACATTTTGTGTGTGATATTTAGCTCACTTTCTCATTTTATACAGCATTGTGTAGTTAACCATCATTAGTCCTAATATTATAATTTTCCCCAATCCTGTGATAATTTAAAACATTAATTAAAATATTCAAAATTTTTCCCATATTAAAATTATACTGGCAAAATTGCTTAACGTGAACCACACTTGGGTAACAGCAGGAGTATGCTGGAGCCAGCTCTAATCTCTTGGGAGGCCTGATTGTCAAATGTGCAGTGTGAACATTTATCCCTGAGCAACCACCATAAATCAAGGCTTGATTTATTGTTTTGTTGATGGTCTAGACTTAAAAAGTGTTAAGAATGCAGATTAAAATGGAAAACTTGTGCATACATCCCAACCTTGCCCCCCAGTCTGATTGTTAAATATTTACCAGCTGTGTAAATACTGCTTGAGCTCAGCAGGAGTGCAGTAGAAATTTCGCTCAGGGAATGGAGTTATCACCAGACTGGAAGCCTAAAAACTGTAGATTAACAATGGAAGTAAAAACAAAAACAGCAACTGGCATCTAGATAGAGCTTCAGGTTTTGCAAAGTTCTTTGTATCCACTATTTCTTCTGAGTTTCACAACACCCCAGACTAGGGAGAAGGGGGAAGGTAAACAGTTTGCGTTGTGATGGAAAAAGCTCTAAATCTGGTTTGCAAGTCCAAGTTCCATTACTTCCTGGCTATGTGACTTTGGTAAGTCACTAAACCTCTTTCCATTTGTTTTCTTATCTGTAAAATAAGCATAATTATCAATTAACCAGCATTTATTAAGCTCAGTGGATACAGTGCCCATCCTAGAGTCAGAAACACTCATCTTCTTGGGTTTAAATCTGGCTTCAGATACTTACTAGTTGTGTGACCCTGGGCAAGTCACTTAACCCTGTTTGCCTCAGTTTCCTCATCTGTAAAATGAGCTGGAGAAGGAGTTGGCAAATAACTCCAATTGCTCTTTAAGAAAACCCCAAATGGGGTCATAAAGAGCTGGACATAACTGAAAAATAACTGAACTTGTACTTGAACTTTGTACCAGGCGCTGTGCTAAGCCCTGGGGATACAAAAAAAGGCAAAAGGCATTTCTTGCCCTGAAGGAACTCACAGTCTATACTACTGATCTCAGATGCAAATTGCTTGCTAAACCTTGATGTGCTTTATAAATGTGAATTGTGATTATTAAAATGGGGACAAAAAGCTTATATTTCCCAGGGCTGAGGTGAGTCATGAATAAAGTAATGAACAAAGTTGCCTAATTTAATCTTATAGATTGCTTAGAAGTTTCCAAGCTGTAAGTTTTTTTTTCACCTTACAAAATTCTCACACTTATTGGAGTCACAAGCACTTGGATATTTGCCTTGCATAAGAAGGCTGAATGGCACTATATTTACAACTTTTGTTGATGTGTTAAACTGATTAAAATGTTTCATTAGTTGGATTCCAAATGATCTAGTTAAACTGTGAAGTCAAAACTAGAAGAAAAGGTGAACTGTTTGTTTCAAGGAACCCTACCATCTTTGTATATATCTTTCCAAGAACAGCACTTAACCTAAAGCAGGTAAGGAGAAAATTTATTGTTGCTTACTTATTATTAATCATTATTGCCAACAATAAGGTTAGGTCAGGAGATGATGCAGTGGAAAGAGCACCCAGCTTGGCATCAGGAAGACCTGAGTTCAAATTTGGTCTCTGAAACTAGCTGCATGACCCTGGACTGGTCACTTTACTTCTGCCTGCTTCAGTTTCTTCAACTGTAAAAAAGGGATATAACAGTAGCACCTAACTTACAGGGTTATTGTGACCATAAAATGAGATACTATTTGCAAAGCATTTGTCACAGTCCCTGGCACATATTAGGTGTTTAATAATTGCTTCTGTTCTCCCCCTCCACTGCTTCTAATAACTCTTAGGCAGAGTTTTGAGGATTACAAAGTGCTCCCTGCGAGGGAGGTCATACACCATCAACATCCCCATGTATTACCAAGGCATTTGTTATGCAAATGATTGCTTATATTGTAGGAGAATATTGTGATTGTGAATTCCTAATTATAAGCAGCGTGCTTTGAAGATGAAGGATCTACATAAGAACAAATATCCTTATAGTTATTACTATAAAAATATGCCATTGATGAGGAAAAATTTTGAAGTGTGATTTAATTTGACATAAAAAATTCAAGTGCTCATCTACAGTACCTTTGATCTAGCTATGACTTTATTATTATTATTATTATTATTGTTAATCTTTTTGGCTTCTATTTCAAGAAATCCTGTTAGAAATATTGTATGTAAAGCACTTTAAAAAATTTAAGAGTGGCATGTCAGCTATTGTCATTAATAACAATCATGCTTGTTTTTGTTAATATTAGCAGACACATATAATACTTTTAAGTTTTGAAAATTTCTTTGCAAACAATATCTCATTTGATCATTTGAATTGGAAATATCTCCGACTTCCTCCAAATTCTGGCCCAGTTTTAATTGCTTCGGGGCTCTGTTTCCAGTCTTTTTTATATCTGTGTTGTTTCTTCACTGAATGCAGATCTGCTTCTGACTTTGGCTCTGATTGCTTCTGATCTCCTCACTGACTAGAGGATTTTATTGTTGTTCAGTCATTTCAATTATGTCTGTCTCTTTGTGATGCCATTTGGGATTTTCTTGGAAAAGATTCTAGAGCAGTTTGCCTTCTCCTTCTCCAGCTCATTTTACAGATGAGGAACTGAGGCAAAATGAGTTAAGTGACTTGCCCAGGGTCACATAGCTAGTAAGTGTCTGGGAGTGAATTTGAACTCAGGTTCTCCTGACTCCAGGCTGGGTGCTCTATCCAATGTACCCCCAGCTGCCCCAACTAGAGGAAATGAGAGGGAAATTGGAAAAGAACAGGTTCATAATCCTATACTACCATTTCTACATGCATTTTGGTCTTCCTGATGTGATTTTAATTGCGGACTAAAGTGAAGATGGAATGAGGTAGAATGTGTGTGCGTGTGTGTGCGTGTGTGCGCGTGTGTGCGTGTGTGTGCGTGCGTGTGTGTGCGTGTGTGTGCGTGTGTGCGTGTGTGTGGTGGGGGTGGATCCTCAGTGTCTGTTACTGTGATGATCATTATGTTGAGTTTTGCTATTACCATTTAGAACTCTGGTGAGCTTCATTTGCCAAGCGCTTCCATGGATGGGGTTAAGGATATTTCGGCTTAGAGAATGGTTTCCGAAAGGACGTGTTCCTTTGAGATGAAGCACTGCTGTATTTCCATTCATTCACTATATTCTGAGCAGCCTGGGGTTGGTGGCTCTTTGAGATGCCAACTGTGGTTCTGTACACTTGCCCTCAGCACTCTTGAAGAGATATGGAGTTAAAAGGTCCTTTCAATTGTCTGCTCTCACAAAAGAGAGAGAAAAAAGCAAAAGAAATGCATGCTAGAGCTTAGACATTCCTTTTGTAGTTTCAGTCAGATCAAGTCGAAGACTTTTTTTTTTGCTTATGAGGAAAATTCTTTGTTCTAAAAACTTTTACATGATTGAGTTCTAGAATACTGCAGCAGGCTTACTCCTTTGAGACAGCAGGCCTAATTAATCACTTTATCAGGTAATTATTTCTCTGGTAAGATTTAGGATGAATAGAATTGTATTAAACAAACATAAGTTAAGGATAATTTGGGACAAATGGGGTTGCATAGTGCAGACTCATAGATAGGCAGCTAGGTGGCACATAATGCAATAAATATTTCAAGAAAACTGCTCAGAACTTGAAAAACAGAAAACAAAGCACTAGATACAGTTATATGGTGCAATGGATAGAGCTCTGGGCCTACAGTCAGGAGGAAAAGAGTTTGAAACTGGTCTCAGGCACTAGTTGTGTGACCCTGGGCAAGTCACTTACCTCTTTCTGTCTTACTTTTCTCAACTGTAAAATAAGGATAAATAGTACCTATATCCTGGGGTTGCTGTGAGGATCAAATGAGATGATATTATAAAGCACTTAACAAACTGCCTGGCACGTAGTAGGTTCTTAATGAATGCTTTTTCTCTTCTCTTTTGTATCTTCTCAGTAACCTAGAAATACATCATGAGTCACAGTCTCTTTATTGTGTATTATTGCTTAACTTTTTTGGTGATGTTTTAATAAAGGAATTGTTTTTGGGGGTGAGGGTAGTGATGTGAAATGTTTTCAGAAATGACTGTGATGTGAAAGCAAAAGCTGTAAATGAAAATTATTTTTAAAATGTTATCACTGAAGACTTATTGATGAATTTTATGTAAGGTAAAATAAATAACTTAGGGCACATGTAATAAAATTAATGTGTTATTTATCTCATCTTGAATTTTTGAAGCCAAGGCTATAGTGACATACTTTTTCTTGGTCATACTTAGGGGGTACCCAAGATTTCAGCCAATAGCAAGAATAACTTGCCATCTTTTTTTTTTAATTAATTAATTTATTTATTTTTAATTTATTTTTGACATGTTAGGTTTTCAGCATTGATTTTCACAGGCGTTTGAATTACAAATTTTCTCCCCATTTCCTCCCCCCCCACTCCAAGATGGCATACATTCTGGTTGCCCTGTTCCCCAGTCTGCCCTTCC
>CM053622.1:166265636-166282387 GCA_028646595.1 Phalanger gymnotis | reverse complement strand
AAATATAGTTAGTCTTTCGCAACATGAGTATTGTGGAAGGGTTATACATAATGATATGCATGTGGCCCATGTTGAATTGCTTGACTTCTTAGGGAGGGTGGGTGGGAAGGGAAGAGGGGAGAGAATTTGGAACTCAAAGTTTTATAAACAGATGTTCAAAAATAAAAAATAATTTTTGCATGCAACTAGAAAATAAGATACACAGGCAATGGGGCATAGAAATTTATCTTGCCCTACAAGAAAGGAAAGGGAAAGGGGAAAGGGGATGGGAGGGGAGTGAGGTAACAGAAGGGAGGGCTGACTGGGGAACAGGGCAACCAGAACATATGCCATCTTGGAGTGGGGGGGAGGGTAGAAATGGGGAGTAAAGTTGTAATTCAAACTCTTGTGAAAATCAATGCTGAAAACTAAATATATTAAATAAAAAAAAAGAAAGCCAGACTTAAAATGGGCTCCAGTGATTGAGGTGGTGACAGGTATTCACTGAAAATAAATAATATAAAAAAGATTTTGCTTTTTTTAATGTTTAAGATAGAGCAAGAGTGAATAGCTTTGCAAAAAATAGATTGCCAAGTTCTTGAGGCTGGGTTGGGCATGGGAAAGGGGTAAGGACTGTTCACTATAGGCAAGAAAAAAACAGAAATTTCCCTTTCTCAAAAATATCTCATAAACATATTCTGCCAATTCATATTAGCTAACCAGTGTCTCTCTTAAAGTGAAACTAAACATTGTGTGATTATAATGACCAAGCTTGGTCCTCAGGAGAACAGATGAGAAAATGGTGGTGGTTGCTATCCTTCGTTCTCAAAGAGGACCAAAATGACATCACTATAGTTGAGTCAAGATTCAATGTGTCTGAAAATGAATGAATGGTGAGTGAATGAGAAAGCATTTATTAAGTGCTTATTATGTGCCAGAGTTGTACCAAGCACTAAGGGTATACATACAAGCAAATCGGTCCCTAATCCCAGGATCTTACTTTCTAATGAGAGAAGACAAAACATAATGGGGAGATAAAACTAATAAGTTATTGATGCTATTCTTACTTTTATATGATACTTTAAATTTGCAAAGTTTTTATATGAATCAGCTCATTTGAGCTTTACAGTGATTCTGTGAGGTAAGTGCTAGAGTTACTATCCTTACCATTTTACATATGAGGAAACCAAGGCTCAAGGAGGTTAAATGACTTGCTCAGGGTTGCACAGTCAAAAGAGCACTGGGCCCAGGGTTAGAAAAACCTGAGTTCAAATCAGGCCTCATATACTTGCTAGCCATGACCCTGGGCAAGTTACTTAAACTCTGTCTCAGTTTCCTCATTTGTAAAATCACCTACCTCTCGGGATCACTAAGGAGAACAAATGAGATAACATTTGTAAAGTGCTTAGCAAAGTGCCTAGCACATAGTAGGTGAATAATAAATGTTTGCTTCCATATTTTTCCTTCCTTCTTCCTTTCTTTCTTCCCACTTTTCTTACTTCCCTCTTCCTTCTTCCCTCCCTCCTTCCTTCCTTCTTTCCTTCCTTCTTTCTCTCCTTCCTTCCCTCCTTTCCTTTTTCCTTCCCACCTTCCCTCCCTCTCTTCTCTCTCCCTCCTTCCTTCCTTCCTTTATTCCTTCTTTCCCTCCTTCTTTCCTTCTTTCCTCCCTTCCTTCCTTCCTTCCTCACTGCTTCCTACCTTCCTTCCTTCCTTCCTTTCTTCCCAGGATCATACAACTAGGAAATGTCCACAGCAGCATTCAAACCAATGCCATCCTAACTCCAAATCCAGCATTCTTCTCACAATACAAAAGTAAATTCCTTCGAATGGTATCCAAATCCCAACAAGAAGTGTTTGTACCTAGGAAGGTGTGAAAAGGTGGAAATGTCAGTTAGTACCCTGAAGTCACTTTAAGAAAATAAATCACAAAAGCTTTAGAAAGAACCATTTGATTGTGAAAGTGTTTTTGTCCTGCCTCTAATATTGCATCTGTATCAGACAAGCTGATCTTATTAAAGATAATTGAAATGGGATTTTTAAAAATGCATTTGTAAAGGTACTTCAGGAATGAACAATAAATTGAAGTGAAGCCAGTTCCCCAGATGCTTATTTAGGGTTTGTTCAGTTTTTTTAAAACTTTATCGAAGGCATTAGAAGACTACAAGGTAGCAGTTTTGTAAAGGTTTGCTTTTCCTTTTTTTAAGCCACAAGATTAGTTTCTACTGTTCCCTCAGTTTTTCTCAAGGATATTAACCGAGTGCTGAGCTATATTTAATAGCAGACAAGTAGTTCGAGTCTCAGAAGCAAAAGTATTTGCTAATCAGCTTTCTTTCCTTGCCCCAAACAGCCACAGTGCCCGTATAAGATTGAGGGCATCACATCTGTCAATTCTGCCTCCCCGCCAGTGATTCTAAGAAGGCCTTGTTTTAAAGGAACATAGTTTATAGAGCTGCAAGGAACATTAGAAAGAACTGAATTTAACCTTTTCATTTTCCACATTAGGAGCCCAAGACGTAGAGCCGAAAAAAAAAATCACCTATGTAGTAAGCAGTGGATCTGTGATCTCAGAACAGGTTCTCCAACTTAGATGTAGTGAGGCTATTTTTTTCTGCTATACCACACAGCCCCTCTACTTCAGTATGTGGCAATATCACAATAGATGACCAATAAATGTTTCAGAATTATTTTTTTTAAATTGTAGAAGGGAATAAATATTAATGCAGCACCCACTATGTGCGAGGCACCGTTCTAAGCACTTTTTACAAATATCTGGGAGGTAGAAACTATTACTGTTCCTTTTTTTACAATTGTGGAAACTGAAGCAGACAGAAGTTAAGTGATTTGCCCAAGGTCACACACCTAGGGGTGTCTGCAACCAGATTTGAACTTATGTCTTCCTCTCTCCAGGCTCAGCACTCTATCTACTATACCACTAGCTGCCTCACCATGAGCCTCCTGCAGGCAGTATCTGAAGGTCAAAACTAGGAGAAAGACCAATGCCTGATGGCATATTTCCCTGAAAGAAAAAAAAAGACATGTAACCAGTACAAGAGTAATTTGAAAGACATCCAGGATTGGCTAATATAATGAAGAAGAGCCCTCCTGCTATAAGACCTCCCAAATGTATGTTATGTTCCAAATAGATCATGAAGACTTCAGTAAGCTAAGAAATGTGTGTGGGTATCTATTTCCTAACTTACTTGTGGAACTCTCTCTATGATCCCCTCTTGAACTTGGACTTCTCTGGGTGTTCTTAGAACTAGATTACATTCATCAATACATCAACATCACTTCCCCCCACCCCCCACTGCTGCCTTCCTATACAGTGAAAACAACTATAAACACATGTTCAACCACCATCAGACCAAGATGTCTTATACAGTAGGAAAAAAATGGTCCCTTTTCACTGAAGGAACTCAGATTCATTAGAACATAGATTCTTTGTCAGAAAAATTCATTGTGAATCTGTGGTTTCCTGAAAAAGGAATAACCCCGCTGTCAGTCTGTGGCATATATTTGTATGAGAAGAGAATTCAGCCTCCATTTCCTATAATTCTGAGCCTCTAGGCTGGTGCTGGTACAAGGATTGTGACATCATGGGATCATAGAATCAAAATTTTAGAATTGAAAGAGACTTTAAGATCATCTTGTTCAACCTCCTCATATTATAGATGAGGAAACCGAGTCTCTGAGAAGTAACTTACCCAAGGTCACATGACAAACAAGTGAAAAATGTAGAATTTGAACTTAGACCCTTTGACCCCAAAACCAGCGTTCTTTCCATTGACCCATACTATGCAATGATAATGATAAAGGAAACTATTTCTCTGATGCGGACTTTGGTACACAAAGGATGGAATGATTTCACAAGGGTCACTGAGCCATTGTCAGATGGCAATTACTTGTCACAACCAACCTCAGTCTTATTAAACAAACGGCTATCTCCATCTCAGCCCTATTCTAAACAAGAGAGACAGTGTCCATCAAGCAAGAAAGACACAAAATTAGTTGTGAATCTAACGTATTTGCTGCTTTTAAGGGGAAAAATGCCATAAAAATAGGAATTAAGTGAAGGAATTCTGGGAAGAGAGGGAAATCTAGGTAAATTTAAAACAGTTGTTTAAGATGTACAGCTTTTCCAACTAACTTTTAAAATAATGTGTGTGATTAATATTAATTATAGGGTATTTGACAAGGCACTCAGCAGTGTATTAAACATCTACTCTTCTTGGAGGGTTTACACTCAAAGGATGTTTTCCTTTAGTATCTCAAACCTTTAACAGCTATTCTCTCTTTCAATATCCCTTGCTTCTGTTCTTTTTCTTCTACTTCCTCAAACATTCAAAGGTCTATCATGTCAAACATGGACTAGGAGCCCAGGATCCTCCATTTCTATCCAGGAAGGACCTCAGAGCTCATCTAGAAAAACTCCATCATTTTGCACGTAAGGAAACTGGAAGGCCAGGAAGGTCAGTGACTGGCCTCAGGTCACACAGATCATTCAGGCAGTTGGGATTCAATCCCAGGTCCTCAGATTCCTCAAATGCTGCATTCTCACAATACCCTACTTTGAGATATAGTGCATTCCCTGTCACTGGATGTCTCCAAGAGGATGCTGGATGATCTTTTGCAGGTAATCTCATAGAGTGCGTTACTACTCAAATTAGGTTGAACTAGGTATTTCTGAAGTCTCTTACAATTCAGAAAATCTAAGAGTCTGTGAATTTTCCCTTGGTCACTCTGTTCTCCACATTTGCTTAACTTCCATCTTTATTTCTGTTTTTATTCCACCTTTTCTCCTTTATTTCTCCTTTTTCTTTTATCATTTTCTTTCTCACCATCTTCTCTTCCTCTGCCTTTCCCCCCAGATCTTGTCTCTCCTTACTTCAATTCACTTTTCACATTCTATAGCTGTCATCTTCATAATTTAAAAGTAGTTGGAGATGAGAGTTTTTAGGGAAACATAAAGAAAAGGTAGTCCCTGTGCAAGTTTAAAAAGAAATATTTTAAAACTCAGTGGTGCTCCCATAGATTTATTTTATTATTTTTAATGATTTGTTTGTTTGATTTTAATAGGGGTAGGCAGCTAGGGGGAATCTCCAGTGACTCCCCAGCAACTCATTTATAACTTAGAGCCTTGAAGAATTGCCTAAGGCACTCAGAGTTTAAGTGACACCTTTCGGTGGTCATGCAGCTAGTATATATCAGAGGCAAGGCATGAACCCAGATTTCCCTGACTCTAAAACCATTTCTACACCCAGTGTGGCAGGCTGCCTCTCATAGAATCTAAATTCATAGATCCTGGAACTTAGAATTGAAAAGGACCTGAGAAATCAATTGGTCCTCATCTTAGAGGTGAGAAAACTGCAATCTGTTCAAAGATAAGATTTGTAATAATCATCTGGTCAGTGCAGAGAGTTTCAAATCAGCTCCCATTTCCCTCCTTTTCTTCTTTTCAGATTAAAATGTTTTATCTCTGTTCACTTTAGAGCTAGTGCTATCAACTACTGATTTACAGAGATATCTGTGTAAATTACTCAGATAATTTACACTTTTTCTCCCATCAGTAAGTTACACAACTATACAGAAAGTTCAGTTGAAGATTGAAAAATTTCACTATTTGGAGGTCTCTAACGGTGGAATTGGGCATGTTGTGCAGTGGATAGAGTGCCAGGCCTAGAGTGAGAAGGATTCATCTTCCTGAGTTCCATTCTGGCCTCAGACACTTACTAGCTCTGTGATCCTCATCATGTCATTTAATACTGTTTCCCTCAGTTTCCTCATCTGTAAAAGGACCTGGAGAAGGAAATCGCAAACCACTCTAGTATCTTTGCCAAGAAAACCCCAAATGGGATCACTAATGATTGAAAACTGAACCACAAGAATGGAATTGTTATACAAGAAGACCATAGATCACCCAATAGATATATATATATATATATATATATGTATGTATATATATATATATACAGAGAGAGAGAGAGAGAGAGAGAGAGAGAGAGAGAGAGAGAGAGAGAGAAAAGAGAGATGGAGAGATAGGGATAAATAGGGAGATAGATATGGACAGATGGATGGAGAGAGAGAGAGATGATAGGGATAGATAGACAGATAGATGTAGATAGATAAAGATGGATGGGGATAAATAGGTAGATATAGATAGATAGATAGATATAGAGATAGATAGAGAGACAGACAGACCAACAAGATATATAGATAGATGAGCAAACAAACTTAGCATCCATTCTGGTGAAGAGGAAATATGGTTCCATTACAAAAGTCTTTCTGTGAAATAGAAAACTAAAGAAATACTCTAAGAAATCAACTGAAAGAAAATTAGAAGCTACAAAACTGGAGATAAAGTAGAATGAGAGTTTAAAAAAAGCAAGGCTGGGATACAATCTGGAAGGTCAATTGATAAAATGTGTAGCAAGCACTGAACCAACACCAATCAATACAGCTCAGTATGAACCGAATCAGAGCCTAATATCCACATCACATCCATTTTATGGTACTATCTATCACAGGAACAGCAGGAAGCAGTGGCAATTCAACTTACTGCACACTCCAGTGGACTGGCTTCCAAGCATCCTGTTAAACTGGCAGTTTGGGAGTCATGTCAGGATGTGGGGGGGAAGGGGGAGGGGAAAGAGTAGAACTGTGCCCTCTCTCAGTCTGCAAACTCCTATGGATCCCCAGTCTGACAGATCTTGTTAGAATGGGGCCTAGGGAGGAGAGTTGGTTGGGGAGGAAGAAGGAGGAGGGGCTGGGTGGGGGAGGGTAAGGAAGAAAAAGGGCAAGAACATGTGGGCCCACCAAATTCAAAATCCAATGAGCAAGTCTCGTTGGACGCTGCTCCACTGTATCACGGAAAAGTCGATCAATAGCAATCAGAAGCAAGAGGTGGAGGGAAGAAAGGGATTAGAAAGAAGTTGAAGCATGAATAGAAATGTGAAAAAGCTGAAAAGTATGAGCTAGTCAAGGTGTCAGAAGACAAGAATAATGCATAATGGGCAACCAAGGGCTTGGGGCTTGCTATTCGGTGGGACTGTTTGATCTGTACTTCAAATCACTGGAGAACTCCAGGCTTTCTTGAACAAATACAAAATCCTGGGTGGGGGGGTGGGGCTACTAGTACACCCTTTCGCTCTGCACAAGTCACAAAGCCAAGTACTCTGAAGGGTAATGCATGTTGTACGCTCTCCCATGGAGACAGCCTGCTGCCTTTGCGGCAACTTGCATCGCAGAGAGCCAGTGAGCTTTCTACTCTGCTCGATAATGAGTTTTAACCTTTCCATGGGCAAGATGAACCTCCTAAGTATTGATGGAACAAGCACTCTCCATAATGCTTCTGCATGGAAAAAAGTAGGGACAACTAGGTGACACAGTGAATAAAGTGCCAGACCTAGAGTCAGGAAGACTAGTTCAAAGCCGGCCTCAGACACTGACTACCTCTGTGACCTTGGGCAAGTCATTTAACCTTGTTTGCCTCAGTTTCCCCATCTGTAAAATGGGTTGGAGAAGTACATGGCAAGCCACTCCAGTATCTTTGTCAAGAAAATCCCAAATAAGGTCATGAAGTGTTAGAGACGTGACTGAACAACAACATGGAAAAAAATTAGTAAACATTAGAATTGTGGTTTCTTTTTGTTCTTTACTTTCTTGGCTTTTATCATATTTTTTTTCTTATTATTAAATGCAGCATAGTATGGTGGAAAGAGGACTGACCATGGAGTCAGAAGACCTGAGTTCAAATCTTGCCTCTGCTTTTATTCTCTGTGTGACACTGGACAATCCCACTGCCTGAGACTCAGTTTCCATATCTATAGAATAAACACAGACTGAAAGAGCTTGGATCGGAAGGCCTCTGAGTTTCATTTAAGCTCTAGAGCTATGATCCTAGGAGCCTGTGAGTGAATAGAAGCAAACTGAATAAACACTTGACAGGATCAAATTGGTTATTGTACTTGAATGGAAAATATGCTGTATATTTGCTTAAGATTGTTCTAAAGCTGTTACTCTCAGACTTTTTGGTCTCAGATCTCTTTATACTTTTAAAAACTATAGAGGACCCCAAATAACTTTTGATTATGCGGGTTTTATATGTCAATATTTTAAGTATTAGAAATTAAAACTGACATTTTAAAATTATAAATTCATTCAAAATTGCAATAGTAAACCATTCATGTTGGCATAAACAATGTTTTATGGAAAATAACTGTATTATCTAGAGTAAAAACAATTAGTGATAAGAGTGACATGGCTTTACGTATATATTTTTGCAAATCTCTTTAACGTTTGGCATAATTGAAGACATTTCGTATCTGTTTCTGTATTCAATCCGCTGTGATGTTGTTTTGATTGAAGTATATGGAAAAAGCTGGCCTCACACAGATATGTAGTTTGAAAAGAGAGGAGCATTTGAACAGGAATATCTTAATATTATTATAAAATAGTTTTGGCCTCTGAGAGCCCCTAAAGGGTCTCAGGGAGACTCAGGGGTTTGCAAACCATACTCTGAGAACTGTCAATCTAAAGAAGAAAATCAAAATGTTGAGCTTTGAAGACTTTGATATACCTTTATATATATATAAGACTTTGATATACTTTATATACCTCATAGTGTATATAATCAGGTGCAGAAAATCTTCCAATGAAAAGCACTATATTTCTCTATCTTATGTTCCATCTGACTCAACATACAGATATCTTGATTTAAAGGCATTTTCTATTTAACAGTTATATTAAACAAGCCACTAAATGCAATGCTATTCAGGTGAGAGGAATAAAATTTTAAAATTCTGAATGAAAATGGAAGAGTCCTAAAATTTTGGGTATCCCCAAGATTTATGTGAATATGCACAGAACTTTAAAATCGCAATTGTTTAGAGGTATTTACAACAAAAACAATTTCCCTTGTCTAAAAGAACTGTTTTCCAAAGACTTTATTTTTTTAAAAAATACAACAGTTGGCAGTCTGAGACATGCAAAAGAATGAAATTCTTTTTTTTATATCAATGCAATTGTTGAATTGAACTCAATATCCTTTCAAGGATTGTGGCATGGGGTAGTAGATATTAAAACAAAGTATTTGCAAAGGTAGGGTTTTACCAGAGCCAGAACCAACTCAAGTTTCAAAGCTTTGAGTTCTGTTCAAAATTGAGACCCTGAACTATGGCACCTGTTTTCCTCCTGGCCTACACTTTTTCTCTTTTCCTTCAATAGCAATAATAATCTTTCCTGAACATCACTTCAATAATTATTACTCTTAGAACTCAGTAGTGGTTCCAAAATGTTTTTTCAAATCAGAACCAAGCAAACAAAAAAATTGAGCCCAAGCTTTAAAAGCTTTATAGCCAACTTTTGTGGCCTTCTTATTAATTGCATTCTGACTTTTGAAGTTCAGCTGAAATAAGTATCTCGGCATTTGATTCCTCAAATTCATGTATTACTATTACATCTTATTTTATTCACCTTCTGAAGTGGTAATCCTATTTTTATTAAGTTTGCTAGTAATTCACTAGTTTCATTATTTAATCATATAACAAGAAAGCAACTGATTTGGAATACTAATAGGTTGTTGTTGTTTCACATTTCTCCATGTGGTCAAATTAAATTGTTTTAATAAAACATATAACCAAAAAGTAAATACCCAAATAAAAATCTACAAATCTAAGGGTGGAATGACAGAGGAAAATATTTGCATGAAAATCAAAGGGGGAGAAACAGAATTTTTATTATCACAGGAGTGTGCTAATCTCCAGTCAGAGGGAGGCTATGAATGATGATTTCCTAATACAGATAACAAAATTAGCATACAGGCAAGATACACTAAAATGTGTCAGAACTGCCAAAAATTAATATGATCATGAGTTGCATTAGTAGAAATATTGCTTTTAGAACAAGATAGAAAATGGTTGCAGTATATTTTGCAATGATCATACCATATCTACATGATTGTGTCCTTTTCTAGATGTCACATTTTAAGAGAGGAAGCAAGATGATGAAGGATCCTGAAACCTAATCAAAAAAGAGACAATTGAAGGAAATAGAGGATGGGTTGTCTGGAAGAAGAATTGACTTTGATGACTACATGGGCGGGGGGGGAAGGAATGGTGTTACTGTGTAGGTTTTGTGTATGTCTACATGGGTTGTCTAAATGTGGCTTTTCTAGAGGCTTTGAAAGATATCCACAAAATCTTGCCCATCCTTCTTCAAGAGACATTTTGATACCTGCCTGGAAGGGGACAAGGAAAGCCTATCACTCCCTTTGCCTCAGAGACAAGGTACCAGACTACAATTATATCTATCTGTCCTCCTTAAATGTTGACAGTTTAGAGGAATGAATTTTTTTCTTAGTTTCCAACTTCTTTCTTAGTTGCCATTGCTTAAAAAAGAAAGAGTATTCCAAAACTTATATGTAAAGACTCAAATCCATCCCATCAAATGCTGGTTATACAAAAAGCCATCACGAATAGTGAATAGAGAGTAAATCCATTTATCCAAGCATATAGCAAACATAATTCAATGAAATTATATGGATGAGGATATACCAGACAGCATATACAGTGAATGAGCACTGTTTCTGGGGGAAAAAAAATCCCAGCCTTTCTTCAGAGACAGAAAGACAGAGTTCAATTTTACCCGAGGGGAAATTCTCTAAAATCTCTAGGAAGTCAATCTGGGAATCAGGGATAAGCGCTGGAGCTGGATTCCCCAAAATATGTCCCTTCCAAAGTCTGTTCTGTCAGTCCCTCTGGGTCTCTCCCTAAAGTGTGTGTAGAACCATGAGTGCCTTCTCTTGAATCAGAAAGGAAGAATAACATATCTTCTCACTAAAGCTCTCACTACAACACTCTTCTTGAAGGTGCACGTTGAGGCATTGTTTTCTCCACCAAGGAGAAGAGTTGAATGCAAATGTTCTAGGCTTGAAACCAAGCTCACGTGTATTTCGATATAATTGGTTTTCTTTGTGATCCTATAAATTTTATCTTATGTGTATAAAATAGTTATTCTAAGAAGGCTGCATCAGATTGCCAAAAGGGGTCATGACATGAAAAAGGTTGAGATCACTAAAGGATATTTAAGACCACTTTCAGCTGTAAATCTCTGATCCTACTATATGCAGAAAACTATACTTGTTTGATGTTCCAGTGGCTTTGGATAGTTTAACATGGGTAGTTTTAGAAGAGGCTAAAGGAGATTCAAGAATAATATACTGTTCTCATTTTTTTAAAAAAAAAAAACTAGATTGAACAAAACTTCATACTTTCATCTATATTTCTCTTTATTGTTCTTTTTTGTATATTAGACTACTTTTTCTTTATGATTGTTTAGTTCAAGTGTGGGAATCCTGTGGTCGAGAGGCCACATGTGGTCTTCTAGGTCCTCAAGTGTGGCCCTTTGATTGAATCCAAATTTCACAGAACAAATCCCCTTGATAAAAGGATTTATTCTGGAAAGTTTGGATTCAATCAAAAACCCACACTTGAGGACCTAAAGGACCACATGTGGCCTCAAGACCCCAGGTTTCCCACCCCTAGTTTAGTTCATAATTAAAAAAAAAACAATCTCCTCTCCCACTCTGTTATCTCAAACCAACAGTGGTACTATGGGTAACTTCTATGTCCACACCCTGAAGACATAGCCCTGCACAAGGGAAGAAACTGGAATTTCCTACAGCTTCCCTCCTTCAGCTTCCCTCCGAGCTCCTTGAAGCCCAAATTAATCATTACTCCTAGGTTTATATCGATAGACCAACCATATTCTCTAACCCCAACTTACGTACATTAACCCAAACCCAAAAGTTCAATGACTGTACTACATAACCAGGCCTCTTCTTAATTTTGATGTCTAGCTACGTAGGTATAGCCAAAATTGTGGTTGTTTTGAAAAATATTCAACCCTGAAGAAAGATACATGCGTGCACGCACAGGCATGCACACACAGGAACACATACACACACACACACCTTTTACAAGGCTAACGGCACAGCTATGACTGATGGCAGAAGAAAGACAGGACCGTGGGGAGAGAGTGTTGCAAAGTAGAAAGCAAGGCTCTGAGAGACCCCAATCCCAGCTTTCTCAGATGATGTTCTGATCTGTACTGATCAAAAGCCAAACAGCTGGAAATCAGTGGAATCTGAGGGCTATATTTTGTGTGTAGTTTCCTGACTTGGCTGACAGCCAGGCCTCCTTTAGGCCAAGGCAGATGCTGTGAAAAATTCCTCTTTGTCTTTTACTCTTGGGACAACCTGCCAGAACTAGGATAAGGTCCTGGAACAACAGCTGACACCTCACCCAAAAAAGACCATGTAAGTGCTTTGGAGAAATTCTTGTGTACTTATTCTCAATGCTAGTGAAGAAAACATGGGTTTATGTCATCATCATATTCACCCAGCCTTTTATCAAGGCTTAACACTCAAGATCTCACATCCACTGACCTTCAGATATGAAACCAATGCCCTTATAAGCCAATATCAGCCCCACCCATGAACTCCCACTATGTCTTTGATCTTAAAAGACAAGGTTGCCCATCAGAAAATAAATGTATAATAGCATAGTGCTACAGTAATAGTGGTGATTCTGAGTTAAAGATGAAAAGTATTATAGGCTGGACCTGATTCAGAGAGGTCTGGTGCTTCAGATGCAAAATTGGAACAAAATTATATATTTGTAGACCATTTAACAATGAACAAAAGCAGATTAATTTAGCTTTAGCATAGAAAAAATACTCAGCAAGGACACAGCATGGATTCGCTTTAGTATAGCTTCTCTGTGTCTGTGTTGGCCATGCTGGAGCATTGGTCAAGTCTGAAAGAAGGGAATTCCTGACACTTATTGTCATGGACCCAGCTTAATTCTCTGCAACAATTAAATCTCAAAGAACCTTTTAATGAAAAACAAGTCTGTTGTTGAGTCTTTTCCTACTCTTCATAACCCCATTTGGGGTTTTCTTGGCAAAGATACTGGAATGGTTTGCCATTTTCTTCTCCAGCTCCTTTTACAGATGAGGAAACTGAGGCAAACAGGGTTAAGTGACTTAACCAGGGTCACACAGTGTCTGAGGCCAGATTTGAACTGAGGTCCTCCTGACTCCAGGGCTGGTGCTCTATCCATTACAGCTATATATATATGTATATATACATATATATATATACTTCCTTGTGAAAAGCACCCTTGGTGAGCATGAGAACAGACCCCTTTTCTTTACCTGACTGTGCCAGGGTAAAGTCTCATCACAGGCTTAGCCATAGATGAATCTCCCTCTTCTTAGCTGGTAAAGCTTGGAAGTGTGAGCAGACGGGGGACCTGGCTGTTGGCATTTAATGCCTATCTATCTTTTGAAGTTCAGTAAACAGTAGAAATACTGTATTTCATTTCTGGACTTGTCACAAGTCCTATAAAACATCATCTGTGAAGATGTTTTTATCCAATATACTGACTAAAGTGCATCCAATGGCTATTGATTTTATACTGCCTCCCAGACAAGATCTTAAAACGAGGGGGACATGGGGATGAATTCAAAGATAAACTATTTGGAATGCACCTAGTCTGCATCAAATGATCATTTACCTTAAACTCAAAAAGGAAGATACTTTACTTGGAAAGTTGAATATTGAAACTACAAGCACATCCAGAGAGATTGAGGGAGTAGGAAGGAAGTATATGAATGAGCAACTGATTAAATGCTACTCTAGAGCCAAATTCCTGGGTGGTGCAGTGGATGAAGTGCCAGGCTTACAATCAGGAAGACTTATCTTCATGAGTTCAAATCTGGCCTCAGCAGAAGGAAATGGCAAACCACCTTGTATCTTTGCCAAGAGAACCCCAAATGGGATCACAAATAGTCAGAAATGAGTAAAACAACTCAACAACCACAGAGCCAAACTGCATGATTCCTGAAAACTGCCTTAGCATGAATAAAAAAAATGAAAAAAAACAATTGAAAGAAATTAAATGGGCTTAATAACATTTAGACAAAGAATGTGACTTAAGCAACATAGAAAAGAAGAAGGAGGAGGAAGTGTGATCTCAATGGCTTCAACTCACCTTCATGGTAAAATAGATTCAGAACTAAAGAGAGCTTAAAGGTCAATTCCAACACCTTAATTTTATAGATGAAGAAATAGAAGCTTGGAGAGGTTATGTCATTTGCCTGAGGCCACCCAACTAGTAAATATCTGGGACAGAATTTGGACTCATATCTTCCTCACCTGAAACCCCAGCATTCTACGCACACAAGTGTCTGCTTTCTACACAATGTCATCATCTCACATCAAGAACATATCAGCCCTAGAAAACAAGAAGCTACAGAAATCCATGTGGAGATTTTTTCTACTCTAAAAGATATTTCTTGCTTAATTTTGCTTCCCTTTAGGAAAAAAAATTGCATGGATAACAGACATCAGATTTGGAGGGAATGTTGGGAACTAGGGCTATGCTGGCAGATTGTTAAATCTTCAATTGAAATGGCAAATGCTGCACGTTGGGGATTGAATTCTTATTTCATTGATTAGCAAATAATTTGTTGATCAGAAACTGATCAATAAAACAATTAAGAAAGTGATGGAAAAAATGTTAATAAATACAGATTTAACCTAAAGACGTATTGCAGTTTTTCAGAGAACCATTGTTAATCATCTGCCAGCATAACACTGCTCCAGAACCTACTACTAATTAATGCATTAAATTGTACACATCATGTATAGTGGAAACCTGAAAACATAAAGATGAGCGGTTAAAATCTACAATGGCTACTATACTTAGGAAAAAGGTTTCATTCTGGCTAGTTGGCAGTTTGGGAAAAACCTGTAGGAAAGGAAAGCAATTATTTAAGTTAGTTGGCATGCAGCAATGATAAAATAACTCATTTTGATTTTGATTTCTGTGTATTCTGATAGGTAAAGAAGTCTCACTAAGAGAGATGTTTTTTAAAAGAAAAATTTTTGATTAAGACTTGCAATGTTGTTAACATAGGTGACCCATCAACCCCATCCAGGGAAACTCCCTCCACCTATGAAGATCTGAAAGCATATTTTGGAACACCTAGGTAACACAGTGGATAGAGCACTGGCCTTGGAATCAGGAACACTCATGTTCTTGAGTTTAAATCTGGCCTCAGTTTCTAGCTGTGTGCCCCTGAGCAAGTCACTTAACCCTGTTTGCCTCAGTGCCTCATCTGGAGAAGGAAATGGCAAATCACTGCAGTATCTTCACCAAGAAAACCCCAAACGGAGTTGCAAAAGATCTGAAATGACCGAACAGCTATCTACCTCTCAGGGTTGTAATGGGATTGTCTTGTAAATCTGAGAACACTTTCTCAACATGAGCTATAATTATGGCTAAATCCCATTCTTTAAATACATTTCAGTATAACATTTTTAAGAAAACTCTCTGCCCTACTTAACCTGCAAAAAAATCCTATAGCTCTCTGTGCACAAAACTAGAGCCTGCCTTATGAGTTGATGTGATTTGAACAGCAAATATCTTCTCTGCCAATTTGTCATTAATGTCTTAAATGACACCATTAGGGAGTCATTTCTTTTGGTTAAAGTACTATTCCCTCCAAAAAAAACCACAAATACTTCTTTGGGGATTTAACAAGCTACACCTTTTTGGTTATTGACATATAGTTGAAAATAAGGTTATCCCATCCTTTCTACCCAGATAAGTGAATTGAGAGTGAGGTCTGCAAACCAGCTTCGATTCTGACTAATGTAGCAGACCTTTTATCACAGGGACTGGTCACTTCTCATAATCAATATCCTGAAGGACACCTAGCTATTAAGGGTCAGAAATGGGATTTGAAGCCAGGCCTTCCTCTGCTACCAAACTCAGCCCTCTATCTATTATGAAACATTGCTCCTCCACTATAGGGGCTATTTTTTGTTAATCCTACTGAAATTAGGCTTCACCTGGCAAAGAGGGAATTTAAAGAGATGTAGTGAATGAAAGAGGTGAACAATATTGCAAAAGAGAATAGTATGGGTGGGAGGGACCCTAAAATATAAATAAGAGGACCAGACCCCCAAAGATAAAGTTTGCTTACTTTCCTATTTTGCCAGGGGAAAACTTTTCTGTTTTCCAATGGAAAGTAATGTATATAAGCTGAAGTATCAAATTATATGAAGTGGATTGAAGAGGAGAATCTTGCCCCTGGAAACAAACATGACTACAAAAAAAGGGCTGTTACAATGTCCTCTAAGATTAGTTGATAAATTGTCAAGTGTTTTACAACATTGTATGAGGATTAGGGGGATGACGGAGGATGGTGGGAAATGGGGAGAGGCCTTTTAATTGCTGTATAAATTTTAAATCATCCAAATCTTATCAGCCGAGCACTGGGCCCTGTTAGTGTTCCTTAAGCACTGCTGGTTCCCACATTGCTTTCACCTGCTTGGGAATGATGGACTTTGCCTTTGTTCCTTAGGTGAACTTAGCCACGAATGTGTCAAATGCCAAATTTCATTGGGAGAATAGGCCAAATTTCCCGAGGTGGTAGTCGTTGTCTTGATTGTTATTGTCATTGTGTGACTAAATGGATATGCTCATTGGGAATAATTCTAGTTCCTAGTTATTGCTATAAAATTCTAGCCCAGGCCTCTGTGATAGAAACCACTAAAGAAGAGCTGAAGCGGGGGCGGAGCCAAGATGGCGACTGGAAAGCAGTAACTGGCATGAGCTCCCCACCAAGTCCCTCCAAAAACCTATAAAAAATGGCTCTGAACCAATTCTAGAACTGCAGAACCCACAAAGTAGCAGAGGGAAGCA